>CM042412.1:27763674-28287142 GCA_023634145.1 Thymallus thymallus | reverse complement strand
AATGATTAAAGCATTGGCAACTAGTGTGTCGAGATTCCTTGAAACACAAATACTTTCCAACATGTGATGACGCAGGCCTGTGAACAGTCATCCACACTGCAGATCACAGCAAGAGCACAACACTTCAGACATGTTTTATTCTAAAGGCTTCCCTCAAGCCAGGGCATGGAAAAATATGCAGGCTATGTGTCTGCCATAGTGTTTAGAGAATGCTACTACCCACAGAGGGTATCCTTGGCATCAATCAACACGTACCCAGCGGAGGAGAAGGGGAGAGAAAGAGGGTCTGCTCTTCGGCTTAGGTCATATCTAGCATGACACCAGAGAAGATCCACACAGCAGATGTCACTGGCTACTAGCTCATCTGTAAGAGCTTAATTAATTGTACAGGATTAAGAGGGCCCTTTTTCAAAAGTCAGCCTGCCACCCAAACAAATCCCTGTGAGGAGGGACTGGGAGGGGAGCCTAGCAGGCGCTGTGAGGTGTCGAGCTGAACACAGCAGCGCTGAGGAGGGGAGATGAGGGGAATTAGCATTGGCTGCAGCCATCGGTTGGTTGGTTCATATGCACCAGAAATGGTGTCCTGTCCGGGAGTATATGAGCATTACTACCAGACATGCTGTATGTGTTGCACTGCACAAACACTGACACATATAGGCAAATACTAAACATACACTATTCAAACGATATATAACACAGCTTGCTTGCGCACACACACACACACATACACACACACACACACAGCACCATTCTCATTAAAGAACCACAGGAGCCATCATTGGCCATATATAATGGTGCTTCATGCTCACCTTCCACTGTGAATAACGGTTGCTAATGGTGATGACAGACCGCAGGGGGGGACCGTTACTCCCTTTTCATATTCACACGCAAATCAATTAAGAAAAACAACATGCTCACTAAATTAAAAATCCCCTCATCATCCCCCTTGAACTTGAAACATTCACTCACACTCCAATCCTGCAACATCGCTGTGACAGAAGTGCAGTGTGATAAGAAGCGTGTTTAACAGCAGATTACTGTCTCAACACTTCCTCCCAGTAGACTGGCTGGCAGGGAGAACTAGAGGCTGTTGTGTATAAACACACAGCAGAGCATACATATAGATGTGTGTGTGCCTGCATGTGCGCATGTGCTTGTGTGTGTGGTGTGTGTGTGTGTGTGTGTGTGTGTGTGTGTGTGTGTGTGTGTGTGTGTGTGTGTGTGTGTGTGTGTGTGTGTGTGTGTGTGTGCGTGCGCCAAGCAGCATCGATTGCTCTGCAGTGGCGCACTGATGGAGGATGAGAATGTGTTCAAACACCCACTAACAGTTTGGGCACGGCCCCAACATCTCACACACACCCCAGCTAGAGCTAGGCTGGATTAATCAACGAGCCGTAAAGAACGTTGTTAGGATAAATATACACTGGATTTCAATTGTCTCCTATTTCCTTTCCTATATCATGTGTGCATTGTCCATCACCAATCAGCTCTAGCCTCCACCAAGCTACAACACATACAGTGGTTGTATTCAGGTATTCTGAACACATGCATATTATAGTCATGTCTGGGCGTTAGGAGACTGAGGATGAGGAGGAGGAGAAGGAGGCAGCTCGGCTGTTGACAGGTGTGGCATGCTCCATCGCCCAGAAAGATTGACACATTGGCTATTGATTCTGTCAGACGAGATGAGTTGCAAAAATGGGTTCAAAATGGGTTCAAAATGGGTTCAAAACACAGGACAGACAGAGTTGTTGTTAGCAGTGTTGAAACAAAGCAAATGAGTACAGATCTGGGCAAAGAAAAAAGAAAAAAAAATCAAAGGTGGATTAATATTCAGCTTGCATATGGATGTTGAACAAATAAATAATGCCCTAGGCTTAAATCCCAGGCAACATGATCACACCAGAGCAAAGGAAAAACACTACATCAACAATAAGATCTGTAAACAAACACTTTGAAAACCACCTACCTAACACCACATCCTCCTACTGCACAGAACACTATTAAATTGGTTCAGAAGTTGAAGCAAAACAATAGCCTGGACACCACTATCTCTGGGTAGAGTTTAATCAGTGTTTAAAGCAGGGGTAATGAGACAGTTAGAGGAAGGATGGTGATGAAGAGTCCTGGTGCCCCCCGCCAGCACGGCTAGACCCTACCCCGCCCCCACACCCCCCCAGGGAGTCTCCCTACCTATGAATCCAATTTAAAAACCCAGCAGGAGTCTAACCAGCGTGTCTCTAATGACTCTGCTGGTTTCAAGGCTGAAACTCAGTTCAAAATGGCCGCCGCACAGTATCTCTTTGTTTTCTCTTTCCTCTCCCTCAATAGGAAAGTGTGGCGCTGATTAGCTGTGTGGATCTCCGTTCCTCACATCCTCTCTGACCGCCTTGACCTGCCCGCCGGCCGGCCATGCCGCGGCTCGCCCTTATGACATCATCAGGGGGAGAGTGGGGTGGGAAGGGTCATTTACGAAAGTAAGTACCTAGGTTACCAAAGTATCGTGACTTTAAAGTGTTCACACAGTAACCCTACCTACCCAGAGGATGTAACAGCGAGAGAGATGCTTGTTTCAACAAGCCCAATATACTATATTAAGGCTGCTTAACCTATTCCAATTCTGAGAATCAGATATCTCATTTAGCTGATAAAATTATGCCCTCTTGGGTCTACATTTCAGATAATATAAATACATCACAATTATTTTATTTTTTTATGCAATAGCTTTTCTTGAATTATGTTTCAATATCCTTTTAGAATTGTATTTCGTAGTAGACGATTCTTCATGGTAAATATTGAAGCCTAGAATGTACAATAAGCAACTTCAAACTAATTGCGCACATTCAAGTTGCTGAGAGAACCATGGACACTGGGTGGGCTAAACATTGCAGAAAGGCCGTAGTCATGACTGTCATGGTATCCATCCCAGTGGCGTCTCAAACAATGTTTAAACCAATTGATCACCATCTCCTTTCCTCCCTACAGATGGCTGGACCGTTGGCTGCTACCCTCTCTTTTTTCCTCTCTCTCTCTCACTGTATGAGCGACACCTAGTTCATCAGCTGCCCTCCGCAGCAGTCCCCGCCCTTGTTCTGATTGTCAACGGTAAGGGAGGGGAGAAGGGAGGAGGTAGTGTGACTGACAGCTGGTGTGAGCGACACGCGCAGGCCGCCATGATGGATGAGCTGCAGGTGTGACTCAGAGAACCAGAGACCCAGAGCGGTTCAGAGGTTAAACATGCCACTGCTGTCTGTTCCCCAGGGCCCTGCCCATTGGAGGGAGGGGGGGGGAACCAGGAAGAAAATGTACTCTAGACTTAACAAAAGATGGTGGTGGTGTGTGGGGGCTGTTGAAAGGAGTGGAGAGAGGGGGGGGGGGGGGGGGGGGGTTAAAACAGCAGAGGCAAAGTGAGTGGAGGGACCAGGTGAAATGTGAGGCGCTAGGCACATACTCTCTCTGGGTCTCAGTCAAAGCCAGGGCTGGACAAAGCCCCCACAGCCCCAGGAGCAGAGGCGGAGCTCGTCAATGGGCCCCGGCTCAGGCAGGATGGTTCCTCTGAAAGAAACCATAGGCACGGGGGGAAATTAGCCGTCCTTAGAGCCACATAGATCTGCTGCAGTCTCTCTGGAACAACAAAGGAGAGATCCATTCAATTTGCGCCCCACACTGCCGGGCCTTTTGTTCCCAGCCAAGGGAGATGCTGGGTGAATAGGTGGACTAGTGTATTTGCCTCCACACTGCTTTGTGGAGAGACCAGGCTTGGCCTCATCAGAAAGGGACAGACATAAGCAACATTCAACGGGCTGCGTTTGTGTCTGCGGCTGGCTGGCTAGCAGGCCCAGGGCTCCTTGAATAAGGTACACTTACAGGCTTGTAAGGACAAGAAGACCTTGAGCACACTGCCGCTTTCACAGCACACAGAAAAGACTGAGGGTCGACACAATGGCTGTATGACTTTATACTCCAACGCTTCAATGATTAAATGTTGCCATGTGCCTTTCTGCACAGAAATTAGAATCCTTTGAGCACTTTTGGTTGACTACGTGACATAAAAAAACAGACAGATATAAATTAATAATAAAGAATCTCAGCTAAACATGGTGGGTATTCAGTATAGATGGAAGCCTATACAAACCACAGGGTTGAAGGCTAAAGGCGTCTGGATGCTTCCCAGCCAAAACAGTTTGTTAGAGTTCGTGCATATATTATGATGACATTTTGTGACATTTTTGTTTGTTTTGGACTTTGATTAGGGTTTTTCGGCCACACAACATTTCTGGGGGAGGCAAGCCGAAGTTTGGAGCCAAAGTCCACGCTCCTTTGTCGGTGATTGGTGAACAATAGGGATTTTTTCTATATAGTCTTTGTTGTCATTCAATGAGAGACGACTTGTTTTAATGCACATTTTGTAATAGAAAAATACTGCACCAAACATCTTAGTTAGATGTAAAATTGCGCGACTAAGATGCTGCAAAAAAGTAAAAATGAATTACATATTTCTTGAGTTATTTTGAGGAAGTGTATACTGGCTACGTCATCTCAAAATGACAAACTGTACTATAGCCGCTTTTTCTCGTTTTTCAAGCGAATGTATTTTCAAATCAAATCAAATTGTATTTGTCACATGCACTGAATACAACAGGTGTAGACCTTACAGTGAAATGCTTACTTACAAGCCCTTAACCAACAATACAGTTTAAGAAAAATAAGTGTTAAGTAAAAAAATATACAAATAACAAATAATTAAAGAGCAGCAGTAAAATAACAGTAGCGAGGCTATAAACAGGAAGTACCAGTACAGAGTCAATGTGAGGAGGCTATAAACAGGAAGTACCAGTACAGAGTCAATGTGAGGAGGCTATAAACAGGAAGTACCAGTACAGAGTCAATGTGAGGAGGCTATAAACAGGAAGTACCAGTACAGAGTCAATGTGAGGAGGCTATAAACAGGAAGTACCAGTACAGAGTCAATGTGAGGAGGCTATAAACAGGAAGTACCAGTACAGAGTCAATGTGAGGAGGCTATAAACAGGAAGTACCAGTACAGAGTCAATTTGAGGAGGCTATAAACAGGAAGTACCAGTACAGAGTCAATGTGAGGAGGCTATAAACAGGAAGTACCAGTACAGAGTCAATGTGAGGAGGCTATAAACAGGAAGTACCAGTACAGAGTCAATGTGAGGAGGCTATAAACAGGAAGTACCAGTACAGAGTCAATGTGAGGAGGCTATAAACAGGAAGTACCTGTACAGAGTCAATGTGAGGAGGCTATAAACAGGACGTACCAGTACAGAGTCAATGTGAGGAGGCTATAAACAGGAAGTACCAGTACAGAGTCAATGTGAGGAAGCTATATACAGGAAGTACCAGTACAGAGTCAATGTGAGGAAGCTATATACAGGAAGTACCGGTACAGAGTCAATGTGAGGAGGTTATATACAGGGGTACCAGTACAGAGTCAATGTGAGGAGGTTATATACAGGGGTACCAGTACAGAGTCAATGTGAGGAGGTTATATACAGGAAGTACCGGTACAGAGTCAATGTGAGGAGGTTATATACAGGGGTACCGGTACAGAGTCAATGTGAGGAGGTTATATACAGGGGTACCAGTACAGAGTCAATGTGAGGAGGTTATATACAGGGGTACCAGTACAGAGTCAATGTGAGGAGGTTATATACAGGGGTACCAGTACAGAGTCAATGTGAGGAGGTTATATACAGGGGGTACCAGTACAGAGTCAATGTGAGGAGGCTATATACAGGGGTACCAGTACAGAGTCAATGTGAGGAGGTTATATACAGGGGTACCAGTACAGAGTCAATGTGAGGAGGCTATATACAGGGGGTACCAGTACAGAGTCAATGTGAGGAGGTTATATACAGGGGGTACCAGTACAGAGTCAATGTGCGGGGGCACCGGTTAGTCGAGGTAATTGAGGTAATATGTACATGTAGGTAGAGCTAGTGACTATGCATAGATAATAAACAGAGAGTAGCAGCAGGGTAAAAGAGGGGGTGAGAGGGGGGGGTAGACAATGTAAATAGTCCGGGTAGCCATTTGATTAGCTGTTCAGGAGTCTTATGGCTTAGGGGTAGAAGCCTTTAAGAAGCCTTTTGGACCTAGACTTGGCGCTCCGGTACCGCTTGCCGTGCGGTAGTCTAGTCTAATAGTTTACAAGCCCTGCCACATCCGACGAGCATTGGGGCCGGTGTAGTACGATTCAATCTTAGTCCTGTATTGACGCTTTGCCTTGATTGATGGTTCGTCGGAGGGCATAGTGGGATTTCTTATAAGCTTCCGGGTTAGAGTCCCGCTCCTTGAAAGCGGCAGCTCTACCCTTTAGTCCAGTGTGGATGTTGCCTGTAATACATGGTTGGGGTATGTACGTACAGTCACTGTGGGGATGACGTCATCGATGGACTTATTGATGAAGCCAGTGACTGATGTGGAGTACTCCTCAATGCCATCGGAAGAATCCCGGAACATATTCCAGTCTGTGCTAGCAAAACAGTCAGCATCTGTGTCATCTGACCACTTCTTTATTGATCGAGTCACTGGTGCTTCCTGCTTTAGTTTTTGCTTGTAAGCAGGAATCAGGAGGATGGAATTATGGCCAGATTTGCCAAATGGAGGTTGAGGGAGAGCTTTGTATGCGTCTCTGTGTGTGGAGTAAAGGTGGTCTAGAGTTTATTTTCCTCTGGTTGCACTTTTAACATGCTGGTAGAAATGAGGTAAAACGGATTTAAGTTTCCCTGCATTAAAGTCCCCGGCCACTAGGAGCGTTTTCCTGTTTGCTTATGGAGTTATACAGCTCATTGAGTGCAGTCTTAGTGCCAGCATCGGTTTGTAGTGGTAAATATACAACTACGAAAAATATAGATGAAAACTCTCTTGGTAAATAGTGTGGTCTACAGCTTAACATGAGATACTCTACCTCAGACGAGCAAAATCTAGAGACTTCCTTAATATTAGATTTTGTGCACCAGCTGTTGTTTACAAATATACACAGACTGCCACCCATCGTCTTACCGGAGGCAGCTCTTCTATCTAGCCGGTGCAGCGTATATCTCGCAAGCTGTTATCCATGTCGTCGTTCAGCCACGACTCGTTGAAACACAAGATATTACAGTTTTTAATGTCCCATTGGTAGGTTATCCGTGATCGTACTTTGTCCTTACAAGGCACCCCGATCTACGTCCCCGATATCTCCGTCTCGTTCTCCTGCGAATGACGGGGATTTGGGCCTTGTCGGGTACAAGGTGAGTAATTGCTGTCCTGATATCCAGAAGCTCTTTTCGGTCATAAGAGACGGTGGCAAAAACATTATGTACAAAAAAAGTTACAAATAACGCGTAAAAACACACACAATAGCACAATTGGTTAGGGCGCCACATGACAGGGAGTATGCTAGTCTTTATTTGTCTTTCAGATACAATCTGTAAACCATTTATTACAAGTAAGTATGTCAGTCTTCTATTTGAACCCCTAAAACATAAAAACAGCAAAAATCACAATTAAATTCTTACTAAGCGCTAACCAGTGTAGCCCTTGACTAGACCACGTTAAAGCTCTGCCGGCATTGCGTCTTTAAAGAGGGATGCATCTTCTCAGTCTGCACTGCTCAGTCTGCACTTCTCAGTCTGCACTGCTCAGTCTGCACTGCTCAGTCTGCACTGCTCAGTCTGCACTGCTCAGTCTTCCACAGGGTCAATGAGTGTATGTCCCCACTCATCATTCAGGAAGTTAATAAGTAATAACCATTCACCTTGGCCGGTTCCACACCATTACACCAGGCATGACTCAGGAGACGCGATGAACGCTGCCTGCCTGCTGGAGCTACCTGCCCGCAATCACTGACAGATTGTAGGGTAAGAGAGAGGGATGGCGGGAGACAGAGAGAGAGAGAGAAGGGGGTCGGGGAGAAAGAGACGGTGAAGAAACACAGAATAAAATAAAAAGGAATAGAGAGAAACAAAGGGAAGGAGGAACAGAAAATAGAGGATAGGGCCCTACGTTGATCCAAACACATTAGCACATCTGATGATATGATGCAGGAGCGTGGGAGGCCATGTTACAGATAGCATAGAGGCGTCACTCTGATCTTAACAAGAATCCAGGGATCAAAACATCAGCTATTGTAACACTGTGTGTATGTCTCATTGTTTCAGGTGATTATTGATGCCTTAACTGTGTGTGTTCGACACAGTGAACGCAACATAATGAGCCGCCAGCGAGACAAAAGCCCCCTGGATCAGCGTGGGAGGTGACAGCCACATCTACCATTTCTATCCTTCTCGCCTCTTTTACCATCTTTTCTCTGTTCTTCCTTCCCTCTCTCCTCCTCTCCTCTCCCATCTCACCCCTTCTCATTTCCTCCCCTCCTATCTTCTCCCCTCTCCTATCCGGTCCTCCTCCCCTTCCCTCCTCTCCTCTGCTTCACTCTCATTACAACATGGCATGACCAGCAGTTAAAATAAATGACGTGTGTTAGCCTTAAGACCACTTTACAGTATCCACAAGAAGGGAGACTGGCCACAGACAGACGGACGGTGTAAATATACTGCTGACATGCCGTTCTAGTCTGGCCTGGTCATCCATTACAGTCAATGGTTTGGTGGAGAAACCAGAAACACACACAGCCTCGCCTTAAAAAGGCAATGTCATCCGGAGTGCTTTTAATGTTAGGCCATTAAAGTGGTCAATAAGCCCACTTGAGTATCCTGTGCTGCTTATGCTACAGTATATTCTCCTAGCTTCATGGCTCTGTGACTGGGAGGCTAATCCAACAAGAGGCCTGATATCAAAAATAATATTTCAACTGAGAGAAATATTGTCCTGAAACCAGGACAAAAAATATTTGGGGGATATTCAGGAAATCTAGGAAGGATTGTTATATTTTACATTTGTATCTAAAAGAATAATTGAGAAATAATTAATCAAAGGCCTCCTTTAAAGGGATTTTGAGATCCTTTATCTACTTCCCCAAAATACACAATTTTTTATTTGTATAATGTATCTACATATTGTTGAACATAATATATTCTACGGGCATATCAAAGTTCCAGAGTGGATCTCTGCTAGTTTTAAAGTTATGGCCCATTTTATACAGACATTGGCATAGTAGGCAATTTAACCAATCACAGCCCTGCTTTTACTTGTATCGTTGCACATCGTCACACATTTTGAGTCCATTTTCACATTCACTCTGTTGGTAATGCTTACAAATTGGATCATAACTGAAAAACTAGCAGAGATCATACTCTGGAACTTTGATATGCCCGTTGAGTATATAATGTTCAAATCTTTTTATTTTAAATCGCACTATTCCTTTAACATTTTCATTTTATTCATTTAGCAGACACTCTTATCCAGAGCGACTTACAGTTAGTTATTACATACATATTCATACTTTTTTCGTACTGGTCCCCCGTGGGAATCGAACCCACAACCCTGGCGTTGTTTGGTGTCACTGGGTAGATGGAAACATGGAGCATCAACAACAACGAACCACTCAAACAAGACTCCCTGTCATGCTTAACCACAAACCTGAAGCCATGGAAGACGGAGAAAGCGAAAGCGCGTGCGAGAGAGAGAGAGAAAGGGAGAGAGAGAGAAAGGGAGAGAGTGACATTATCTCTCCATGCACATAAACAGTGACCTCCAGAATCCCCCTGCAGTCATACAAAACAGAGAACATCAATACAAACACACTCAGAGCCATTACATCCTGGTCTCTCTCCACTTACAGAAGCCTGCTTAGCTGTTGGCCAGCAAGCCAGCCTCATCAACATGGCACACAGACAGGGAAAATGGGCCCAGGCACAGATGATGCACACTGGGGCTTCACATTTCACTCTGACCTAATTCTACATAGGGGGTCACCCGGCCTAGATGAGAGGAAAGTAGATGATAATTTAAATTAACATCCACTTGGGTGTTTGTGTGTGCCAGTGTGAACATGTGTGTGTATGCCAAGAGTGTGCAAAGCTGTCATCAAGGGTGGCTACTTTGAAGAATCTAAAATCTAAAATATATTTTGATTTGTTTAACACTTTTTTGGTTACTACATGATTCCATATGTGTTATTTCATAGTTTTGATGTCTTCACTATTATTCCACAATGTAGAAAATAGTAAAAATAAAGAAAAACCCTTGAATGAGTAGATGCGTCCAAACTTTTGACTGGTACTGTATGTGTGTGAGAGAGAGAGAGAGAGAGAGAGAGAGAGAATGTGTGTGTGTGAGTGTGCATGATTGTGCCCGCAGGAGAGCGTGTGCCCGTTTGAGGCATTGTAAAAATGCCAAACTGCCTCAATGGAGAAAAAAGGGTCTTATTCATTCTTTGAAAAAAAGGGCAAAGCATTTTAGATATCCCACAGGACCGAGAAAAGCCAAGGTTTGTTAATAACAGAGCTTAGTGGTGCAATAAAACCTGCTCAGCTAAGAATCATTAGAAAATAGCCTGACTCCGTTTAATTGTAAATCAAGTTTAAGAACTGCCTGGAGAGTCATCACTCAGTGCATCCAATTAATAAAGGAAAAATCCATTAGCTGGCAACCATTTTATTGGAAACAAAAATTCCACAACAAATGGGGAGGAGGGAGGGAGGGAGAGAGGGGGAGGGAGGGAGAGAGGGGGAGGTTTGTCCATGTGGCCAGGCGGATGGTGAGGGCGTGAGCGCTTTGTGTGAGAGGAAGGGTAGCCTTGCCCCCGGCAGAACACTTGGCATGTGCCAACCACTCAGGTGTCAGGCCGTCTCACTCCCTCTCTCCTCCCCTAAATTCAGGCCCTTGTCTGAACGGGGCCAGCTGGGTGGGTGTTCCAGGGCGCCAGCAGGACAGGCTGAGAGAGTGGCTGGGTCAAACGGTCAAACGGGGTGCTTATATTTGTTGTGTTTCACTGCATGTACAAGTGGGTAACCTGTATGAGTGTGAGGTGTGAAATGGAAGTGTGTTTTTTGCATATGCCAACTCCCCGAGACACCCTCAGAGAGTAGGGTCAACCCTGGAGCAGTTAGGGTTAAGTGCCTTGCTCAAGCGCACAGACAGATTTTTCACCACAGGGATTCGATTACTGGCCCAACGTGCTTAATCGCTAGGCTACCTGCCGCCCACCCTTCTAGAGGGCTACAGAGCTATAGGGCCAGTGCCGACTGGGTGGGGGGGCAGGTTCCCTATTAGGAACAGAAAGACTGCTACTGTGCCAACCTGGGGGACAGAGAGCAGAGCAGAGCAGGGGGACGTAGGGCAGGGCTGCCATCAGGGTGGTCTGAGGCTCTCAACTCTCAGCTCTTCTTTGAATGGAGGAGTGAGACAGAAGAGCAGTGAACGTCTGATGCTTTCTGGTAATCAGCAGAATATTACTTTGTTGATAGTAAGAAGGTCCTTCTGTTCATAACACTGACAATTGATGGAGTGAGTGAGCCATTTGCATCAACTAAGGAGAATGCAGTGAGACGTTTATCTCGCGTGAAGCCTAGCAAAATCCTTCAGGTTTCTGAGTCTCTCTGTGTGAGAGTGAAAGACGCTTCAACGGTAAACAAGGACTTATCAGGAGGGGTCTTCATTTTTTGAGGCAAAATAAATAAAAGGTCCATGTGATTGGTCCCTGTGAGGCAGGAGCCTGGAAAGGCAGGGGAGCATGGCACAGAGGCAGCTGGGTAATGGGGAACAACCACAGGCTCTGACAAAGCAGTATCAGAGAGGAGAGGAGAGGAGAGGAGAGGAGAGGAGAGGAGAGGAGAGGAGAGGAGAGGAGAGGAGAGGAGAGGAGAGGAGAGGAGAGGAGAGGAGAGGAGAGGAGAGGAGGCGGGCAGCAATCAGACAGACTTTGTTCTGCTGGGGAATAATAGGCAGTTTAGCAGCCAGTGCTTTACCTGCAATTAAACTAAAAAGATAATTGTGTTAAAAGCATCCGGTCTGTCAGCTGCATCTTGGGATATTGTTCCTTTGTTGTGGCGTGTGGGAGACAATACAACACATTCCACTGTCAGTGATCTATATAGCTCTCTGGGCTGTCACACTTTATTGAGCAAACAGAAACAAGGAGCTGTGTATGATGGGAGGGGACGGATTCATCTTAAAAACATTGCTGGTTGAACTATTGTTCTTTGGTTTCTCTGTGAAGGCACAACACTTCTCAGATCTCAAAGCACTGCACACTCCTACTGCACGCCACCATCTCAGGACTCCAATCCAAAATGTAATAATGGTGCTGGAGTTCCTGTAATGGCCGTCATTTGTTCACCCCGAGGAGTAGCAGTCCTAGTGTGAGTGGGGGGGGGGGGGGGTGAAAGAGAGAGAGAGAGGAAAAGAAGAGAAAGAGAGAATGAAGAGAGAGGGAGAGAGAGAGACGGAGGAGAGAGGTTATTTCCCAGGATGGGTTCTCTGCAGGGCCAGCCCAACACTTCCTCAGACAGTAATATAATGCAAAATGGTCCAGCTGTGCTTTCATCTCCTAATTTCATTACAGTGAGCAGGTAGAGATCAGGGATTGCATTATCCTCCTCTGTAATTCAATTCACAGGCAGCCTCTCCGCTGCACGGCGCTTGACACATTCTTTGCATCTCCAAAGAAAGTCAAATCCGAAAACATAGGAGAGGAGAGAGGAATCACTTCCCTTCTATGATCCAGACACATCTCAGAGTCTCTTCTAAACGCATATTTGTCTACCCATAATTCATCTTAAGCAACACATGCATTATAAGCAAAGCAGAGAAGCAGAGAAAGAGCGTCACTTTCATGGGAAGAGAGTAAATGTCATAGTTGAGTTTTTATTTGTTAATCAATTTAAGAATACATCTGTAATGTAACAAAAGGTGGAAAAAGTCAAGGGGTCTGAATACTTTCTGAATTCTCTGGGCTTCTAACCTAATCTGGAACTGGTCCTGGCTGTGCCCTGAGTGGTTGTGATGAGCCAGCGAGGCAGGCTGAAGAGGAACAGGAAAAGGAACATGGCTGGGTAGGATAGAACAGGAAGGGGAACAGGAAGAGGAACAGGCCAGGGCTGGGTAGTATAGAACAGGAAGAGGAATAGGAACAGGAACAGGCCAGAGCTGGGTAGGAAAGAACTGGAAGAGGAACAGGCCAGAGCTGGGTAGAATGGAACAGGAAGAGGAACAGGCCAGGGCTGGGTAGGATGGAGCTCCTGATCCAGACAGGCCACAATATTGCCACGATACTAACGAGTACCGCGATACTGGTATCGTCCCGGCCCTAGGGTGTATGAGGAATGGGTTAGGGAAGGATAGACTGGTGGGTGGGGTAAGGGGTGTATGAGGAATGGGTTAGGGAAGGATAGACTGGTGGGTGGGGTAAGGGGTGTATGAGGAATGGGTTAGGGAAGGATAGACTGGTGGGTGGGTGGGGTAAGGGGTGTATGAGGAATGGGTTAGGGAAGGATAGACTGGTGGGTGGGTGGGGTAAGGGGTGTATGAGGAATGGGTTAGGGAAGGATAGACTGTTAAGGGGTGTATGAGGAATGGGTTAGGGAAGGATAGACTGGTGGGTGGGGTAAGGGGTGTATGAGGAATGGGTTAGGGAAGGATAGACTGGTGGGTGGGGTAAGGGGTGTATGAGGAATGGGTTAGGGAAGGATAGACTGGTGGGTGGGTGGGGTAAGGGGTGTTTGAGGAATGGGTTAGGGAAGGATAGACTGGTGGGTGGGGTAAGGGGTGTATGAGGAATGGGTTAGGGAAGGATAGACTGGTGGGTGGGGTAAGGGGTGTATGAGGAATGGGTTAGGGAAGGATAGACTGGTGGGTGGGTGGGGTAAGGGGTGTATGAGGAATGGGTTAGGGAAGGATAGACTGGTGGGTGGGGTAAGGGGTGTATGAGGAATGGGTTAGGGAAGGATAGACTGGTGGGTGGGGTAAGGGGTGTATGAGGAATGGGTTAGGGAAGGATAGACTGGTGGGTGGGGTAAGGGGTGTATGAGGAATGGGTTAGGGAAGGATAGACTGGTAGATGGGGTAAGGGGTGTATGAGGAATGGGTTAGGGAAGGATAGACTGGTGGGTGGGGTAAGGGGTGTATGAGGAATGGGTTAGGGAAGGATAGACTGGTGGGTGGGGTAAGGGGTGTATGAGGAATGGGTTAGGGAAGGATAGACTGGTGGGTGGGTGGGGTAAGGGGTGTATGAGGAATGGGTTAGGGAAGGATAGACTGGTGGGGAGTGTGACATTCATTCCTCCTAAATCCTGTCCATGATCTGACTCAATGCAGAAAGGAGCAACTGACTCTGTGTCCTGCCTCTCATTCAATATTCATGATAGTCTCTCCCTGGCTGTGCTGATGCTGTAATGGTTGGTGTGCTGCTCTCCCTCCCTGTATCTTAATACATATCGAGCTCCCCTCTCCCTGGGACACTGAGCTCTCCCTGGGACAGTTTGGGCTAGCACTGTGCTACTCTGAAAGCTGTTTCCTGGGTTGTTTGGATGGGCCAGTGCTAACCACTGGTTTACATACGTCCCGTCCAGTGGCATCACAGTGCTGCAGCTAACAGGGCAGGGGCGATAGACACAGCATTCAGCTGGGCCCTGTCCCAACACAGCAGCCCCCTCTCTTGCTCTCTCCCCCTCTCTCCCTCTCTTTTTCACCCTCTCTCTCTCCACTCATCGACCAGCTGCCAGGGACAGAGCCTACAGTGTGTGTGTGTGTGTGTGTGTGTGTATGTGTGTGTGTGTGTCTACAGGATATGGGACAGGGAATGTATAAAAATTGGTGACAGCCCGAGCGAGAGAGAAAGAAAAAGAGAGGGAGAGAGAGAGATCTGCATCGGATCAAAAGTAATTATTCACAACCGGAGGCTGCAGAGTTAATTCAACCAATCAGAGCGCATGTGGGGGATGGGGCGAGACAGACGGAGAGTGAGGGAGAGAGATAGAAATAGAGAGAGAGAGAGAACGAGAGAGAGAGAGAAAGCCCGTTTAAAGGAATCACTTCAAAGTTACACTTGTTCTAGTCTCTCTTTACACAGCACACTCCAAAAGTACCATCATATTATTGAAAAGGGTACTGATCATGGGTGAAACACCCTGACCTCTGTATTCAGAATGTTAACAGTGCAGTAATAGCAGGTTAATGAGGAAGTGGTGATTCAACACCAGGAGCTACAGTACATTACAGCTATCATTTCTAAAATGGCTGGTATTTCACCAGTTCTTTTGTAATGACTTCACTGCTAGCAAGTCAGGTAATTTGTCTGAGAGGAAACTCTCTATGCTTCTGCCCTAGGAATATGTCACTGACTGCTTTCCAAGCACCAACATACAGTAGCCGTAGGTGCTACGGTGCTATCTAGAACCTAAAAGGGTTCTTCGGCTGTCCCATAGGAGATCCATTTGAAGAACCCTTTTTGGTTCCAGGTAGAACCCTTTTGGGTTCCATGTAAGGCCCTTTCCACAGAAGGTTCTAGATGGAACCCAAAAAGTTTCTATGTAGAATCAAAAAGGGTTATACCTGAAACCAAAAAGGGCCATTTTCTAAGAACGTACATATGAAGTGCCAGTGTGTTGAAAAATGTATCTAACCCTACAAAAATATCCATTCATTATAATCCACATAATAATTCACATTTCCTGTTGCTGCAGGATTATTTTCCTGCTGTAGCAAACTGGCTCAAATTAGATCCTACATATTTAAAAGGAAGTTTTTCTTCCCCCAGAGGTAGAACCACTGGAAAGTGCAGGACTCTTTAATTCTGTCAGTTCTTTGATCAAGTATTATGTATTTCTTCAAAAGGATGGTGAGAGGAGAGGAGACGGATGGAGAGGAGAGGATTGATTCACTCTCTGTGTGAAAGCCAAATACAATATTTGAGTTTGTGTTATTCTAACTCTGTGAACCTCCTCCTCAGGGGTGTAAACTGAGAATCCAAATTCAATCAAGAGCAATGCTCCATTATGCTAGATTATACAAATCAAGGACAGAGAACATTTTGATCATGCTCAAGAGATACTTGTGCTTTCCGAGATGTGTCAATACTAAAAGAATGTGGAAATAACCTCTTGAGCGTTAACAAATATGCATATTTGGGGACATGCAGGTTAGTTACAATATATACCATAAAATAATATGCCCACATACTGTAACAACAACTTCATCTGACCCCATAGCTCTGGATATTGGTGGCTTCCAGCAGCACACCAGCACATAGCAGCAATAATCCAACTGGTTAATGGAAACCCTTCACAGTCAGCATCAGCAGAACTACAGCAGTAGAGGAGAAGGTCTGGGTCACAAGCCAACAGCCACACATTCAACCACATTTCCAAGATGGCGTAACAGTGCGGACGTGTTTTTTTGTCTTTCCTTATATTTTGCTTATTCTCATATACTTTTTCTGCAACCCGCCTCACTCAACGTGGAATGGATCTACTATTTTATTCATTTCTTCATCATTTAACAGAACCTCCGACAGAAGCTAGCCTGCTAACTAGCTACTAGCCATTGCTAGCGGTCCTCACCTACAGAGAGATGAACCTGGAGAAAAGTCCCCTAGGCAAGCTGGTCCTGGGGCTCTGTTCACAAACACAAACAGTCCCCAAAGAGCCCCAGGACAACAACACAATTAGACCCAACCAAATCATGAGAAAATAAAAAGATAATTACTTGACACATTGGAAAGAATTAACAAAATAAAACAGAGCCAACTAGAATGCTGTTTGGCCCTAAACAGAGAGTACACAGTGGCAGAATACCTGACTACTGTGACTGACCTAAACTTAAGGAAAGCTTTGACTATGTACAGATTCAGTGAGCATAGCCTTGCTAAAGAGAAAGGCCGCTGTAGGCAGACCTGGCTCTCAAGAGAAGACAGGCTATGTGCAAACTGCCCACAATATGAGGTGGAAACTGAGCTGCACTTCTTAACCTCCTGCCAAATGTATGACCATATTAGAGACACATCTTTCCCTCAGATTACACAGATCCACAAAGAATTTGAAAACAAATCACATTTTGATAAACTCCCACATCTACTGGGTGAAATACCACAGTGTTCCATCACAGCAGCAAGATGTGTGACCTGCTGCCACAAGAAAAGGGCAACCAGTGAAGAACAAACACCATTGTAAATACAACCCATATTTATTTATTTCCCCCTTTGTACTTTAACTATGTGCACATCGTTATAACACTTTATACAGTATATATATATATAATATGACCTTTAAAATGTCTTTATTATTTTGGTACCTTTCTGAGTGTAACGTTTACTGTTAATTTTTTTACTGTTTATTTCACTTTTGTTTATTATCTATTTCACTTGCTTTGGCAATTAAGCCAAATAAGCCCTTAAATTGAAATTGAGAGAGAGCGAGAGCGAGAGCGAGAGCGAGAGCGAGAGCGAGCGAGAGAGAGCGAGAGAGAGAGAGAGAGAGAGAGAGAGAGAGAGAGAGAGAGAGAGAGAGCGAGAGAGCGAGAGAGAGAGAGAGAGAGAGCGAGAGAGCGAGAGAGAGAGAGAAGGCCACTGAGCTATAATGAGAGAGCTAAACAATACCAGTGTTGATCATGCTCAGAAGATGTTTGTACTGTTAGGGTCAACCTATGTATGTGAACAGACATGTTCAGTGATGAAATATAAATATAGGTCAAGGCACAGATCATCTCTTACTGAGTCTCACCTCCCAGCAATCCTGCGCATAGTGACGTCAGAAACTATACCTGACTTCACTGCTCTAGTCAACGCCCATCAGAGACTTCACTCCTCACACTGATTGAGTAGTTTAAATGCAATGTTGAGCTCTCTCTCTTTCTTGTGTTTTTGTGCATACCCTTTAACAAGAGTTCTGTCCGTGGTGCTGAAATGCACAGTGTACTTTTCCCTCTTGCATGTTTAATAATGAAAATACCCATCAAAAGGAGAACATGGATGTGGTTTATTTCTATGTTAAAATAAGTAGCATATCTGGACGTGATTTACAGTAGATATATCTGTCAACACAGTCATACACATGATGTATAATCCTGTAATATGATTCTGGCCCGCGATGGCGAATATATATTCTAAGGTGGCCCTCCATGGAAAATAATTGTCCAAGCCTGAACCAGATGGTCTCTTGAGAAAAGATGCTGCGACAAAAACAATGGAGATCTCCAGCACTGGAACCGCGGTGTAATGGCAGAGGGCCGTGGTGTAATGGCAGAGGGCCGTGGTGTAATGGCAGAGGGCCGTGGTGTAATGGCAGAGGGCCGTGGTGTAATGGCAGAGGGCCGTGGTGTAATGGCAGAGGGCCGTGGTGTAATGGCAGAGGGCCGTGGTGTAATGGCAGAGGGCCGTGGTGTAATGGCAGAGGGCCGTGGTGTAATGGCAGAGGGCCGTGGTGTAATGGCAGAGGGCCGTGGTGTAATGGCAGAGGGTCAGCTAGTTAATATAGGGCTAATATGAGCAGTAAAATCCCCGTCTGTGTAATCCCTCTCAGTAATGAGATGAGCCAGGTCACATAAATATCTCTCACGACCACCCACTAATGAATACAGAGCTGTGGCTTTCTGAATATCCTTCCTCCAATTTGTTTTTAAGAGACTTTTTAAAGACTTCGTAGAATATCATTAGCATTACCATGACATAATTAATCTTATTAATAACCTCCACCTGGTGGGTTTGAGGTTAATGAATGAATCTTTCATTTGTTACATATAATCTTTTCATTTAATTAAAGTTGTGTGCCCAGGGCTAACTAACATAATGAATCTTGATTACATTCAACTGTTTTCAAAGCGGGGGAAGTCACCGTTAATGTATTGCCCTCCTATAGCACTTCCACCTCGGTTTCAGATACATAGAGTAGGCAACCAGACTCACTAAATTACTAATATATCCACCTTTTTTGCATTGTGTTTGTGAAGACTACTGAGACAGTCTTTGTAGGGGAGTAGACACAGACAAGTCTCTTCCTCCAATCCAGTCAGACAGAAAATGTACAGAAACTGGTCACAGTTGGGTTAGATTCTCCATGGGACCATGTTTTCTGTAAATGTTTCCTGTAAGTTTGATTGTATTATTTTGCTGATTGCATTGTACTCTTTAAATGCTGTAATGTTGCATTGATTGCTGCTGCCAAGAGTGTGTGGTTTGTTGTTAAGAGCAGAGGAAGTCACAGTTTGGGTTCTCTGAAGCGTAAGTGGCGACTATTTTGTCACCGAGGTCATCAGTATCAGTGTAAACAAGGGACATTTGTGGTAAAATCCCCTGCATGTCACCAGAGTTTACGCCAGCATTAGCCAGGATCATTACTCAGCCTGTGACAAATTAAGACAGATCTCGGTACAACAGAGGCCGATAAGCCTTTAAATTCACATAACACGCATGCGCATACAACTCTGCAATATTGCTCACGGGCAACCCAGGTACTCATTCTCTGTCACTGGAGGCCCTGGGTTGGAGATTTGTGCTGTATTTGACAGGAAAGTTAAAGTCAGAGACTGCTGGATGACAGACCTGTGGAGATGAGAGCTTTGTGAATAATTCATAGACAGGCAGAGTTGGCCATGCATGCATGGGTGGACCTGAATGAGGCCAACCTTGGAGAAATCTGAGAGTTTCCTCCTCCACTACGTCATCTCTCTCTACATGAGTGAGCACTGGAGGCTGGAGCAGAGCTAAAGTCCAACCATGATCATCAGACACAATCACTCACAAACACAACAACTAGTCCTGCTATCTGGAAACAGATTCTTCTAAGAAGTCAACCATTCTCAAGTTGGTTACTTGTGTTAACACCTTCATAGCAGTCGAGACTTTAAAAGGGCAAGAATCAAGTAGCTACAAGGCTGACGTTGTGTGTCAGGTTACTTGGGTCCATCAGAAAGCTCATCAGGAGCAGAGAGCCGTGGGTTAATGCATCAGCCCTAGGCCTGCATCTCCCCTCTTCTCCCTCCCCATAGTCTCAGAGCTGGGACTGAGGCCCTCACCCCTGCATGAACCTGCACTTCTGATGAGGAGGAGAGAACATCAGCACTCTAACTCTAAACGGCATTTCCTCCAACCTTTATTTGCATTTACGGAATCTAAATCTAAAGGAAAATCAGGGACTTCTTAATCACCATTGTCTTGATTATGTGATTCTAGAATTTGTTATGTGATTCTAGAATTCACCATTGTCTTGATTATGTGATTCTAGAATTTGTTATGTGATTCTAGAATTCACCATTGTCTTGATTATGGGATTCTAGAATTCACCATCGTCTTGATTATGGGATTCTATCATTTGGAGAATTGTGATGTATTAACCAGTACAGTTATTGCCTAACCACAGCTGTGAGCTAGGCATTAATTTTCACAACACTGCTGCCTGCTTTCTATTGTCCATAATTTGAAGCTAAATATAAGTAATGATTAAATCACTGGAAATATTCCAACACGACAGAGACAGGCAAAATATGATGTTCCCACAACAAACTTTCATAATTATGAGAGCCAGCACAGTACACCTGCTAACTCCACCTGCTATCTGGCAGATTCTAATTTGCCTTGGCAGCGGTTCAATATTAAGCTCGAGGCGAACATTTCTTACTTTTCTATTAGCGTTTCCCTGCGGTTATTAATCAAGCGCCAGACACGAATCAGAAACCATCATGCACATCGTTTCCCAAGGACGACCGGGGGGACAGGGCACTGCTGTGCCTGTGACAGATAACGGGAGGGGGGGATATCAGCCACACGGTGGAGATAAGAAAAGCCGCTGGTCCGGGGGAATGCGGAGACAGGGAGACCACTCTCTCTGAAGGGGCTTTAGTCTGTGTGAAATTCAGCAGCAAGGACGTTGATCGTGGGAAATGGTAGAAGGTCCTCTGGGGAGGGATGGATGATCCTTGAAGTCGTCCCTGACAATACCCAGCCTCTGTATGTTAAGCGCCTTCCTTTTTCATATAGCAGGAAAACACTGCTAGACTCACTTGTGAAGTGTCCCGGAGGCAACAACACAGCTGGCAAGGAATAACTTACCACGCTGGGAACATCTATGGGTTATTTCTGGTCTAATGGGAGTTTACGTAGAAGTCTATCTGTAGAAAACAGATATAACATATAACTTACCTTACACAGTACCACATTGTGAAGCTGAGAATTCATTGTCTTGAGAAAACATTATGTAGTAGCAGAAAACCACTCAGGCCTGTAGAACTCCAGCCATTTCCAACTGAGAGAAGGCAGCTTGAGGCAACTGCACTATTTCCGTGCCACCCTCACAAAGACTTCTACAGATCCATTGGCCTCAGATCTCAAATCCAAACCCTGTAAAATCTCCGTGCTTTGAAGGCGAGATATCTTAACATTTTCTTCAGATTGTCCAACTGCGAGACACGATGGAAAACAAAAGCTTGGTCAAAGAGCACATGGCCTGAGTAACCAGTTGCTGTTGCTTTGCTGTAAAGCCCTCTCACAAAGAGGACAACTTAGTGACAACAGAGGCAGTTAAGTTGATGTCATCAAACTTCTTTTTGTTGGCAGTTATATCCATTTGGACACTGGCGGCGTATTGCGGTCAAAACTTTTGAACAGAGAAATCTAATCCCAGTGATGTACTGATGACGAGTTAAAGTTCGATCAATGAAAGGCAAAAAACTTTTTTGGCCGCAGTCCTTGATGGAGAAAATCCAGGTCCACTTTTGAGAGTCCTTTTGTGTTCAAAAACATCGACAGAAAAGAGATGTGGCAGCTTCGTTCGCCTTGAAATTACAAAGAAAGATTGAGTTCAAATGATCATGGTCATCATGGTCATCTCTTGGCTCACGTAACTTGCTCCAGTCAAGAAAATAAGCATTGTGAAGTATTGCTGGATTTTGAAAATCGCTTTTTGGTGACTATGCTTGCGCCCCATTCGCCCTCTGCGTCCTCTAATTTTTCTAAGTCGTTTTCTGTCCTTGTTTTCTTGTTTGTTTGGGGGTTTTTTGCGTTGAAGCAGAGCTCCTACACCCTGGGTATTTTGGATTTCCTTAAAGCAAAGCTGAGCAAACAGACAAAGGGAGCTGCGATAGAACCCTGCCAAGTCTCGTCTGGCTTTTTCTCTTCCTCTCCTCTCCCTCTCTGCTCTCTCTCTCTCTCGGCATGGCAACCTTCCCGAGAAGCCTTGGCGGAGCTCCAGCCTGTCTGCCTGTCTGTCTGAGTACCCCCCAAACACCCACCCACCCCCTCCGAAATAAAACTGTTGATTTGGGAAAATATGATCAAAACGAATCTTAGACCAATTTTTCAGCAACGCCACTCCCTAGCACTACACCATCTCCTGCATCCCCCCACTCCCAGATGCACACACACACAGTGTGGTACTTGGTATCCTTGCCAACCAATACCTCCCAATGCCTACCCACACACTCCCTTAACCTCCCCACACCCACACCACAGCCCATCCTCCTCTCCATTCTCCTTCCCACCCAAGCAAGGCACTCAGGGAGTTCCTCCATGTTTCTCTCGAAGACACTTCCCGAAAAAGTCTCTGGGACGTCTTTACAAGTCCTGAAGCCGCTTCGCTTTTTCAATGCCAGGGTAGTCTATTCACTGTGTGCCAAGGCACAGCACCTCATGCCATTCTGAGGGGGGCACCTCAGTGCCCACATCGCTGGTGCCAACTCACCACTATCTGCCTCCATGTTCCCACCATTCAGTACCACATACCCCCTCACCATCCCGCGCCACAGCCTAGCCTGGTGGAATTAGGGCTGGCAGATGAAGGAGCCATCCTAGAGGGGATACATAGGACCAAGCAGAACAGAGGCTGTTGATTGGCTGTCAATTTCTCTTAAAGGCATTTTGCTGCTTTATTCATTCATGGATTTCCCAGTAGGTTTTGAACATTCGATTAAAATGGATTTTAAACTGTGTAGCCTCTAGACTACAAAACATGAACACGTTCACAAAAGGTAAAATCCTTTGTAAGGTCTCCTTATGTCAATTAACTGACTAGATGATGCAGAATGTTTTTTTGTGAGGTGGAAGGAAAATATTTATTGCCTTGCAACTATGCAACTCATTATTCCTGATTATGAAATAAAACTGACAACACACTATACAACAGGCAGACTCCATCAGTATCCCACACTATACAACAGGCAGACTCCATCAGTATCCCACACTATACAACAGGGAGACTCCATCAGTATCCCACACTATACAACAGGCAGACTCCATCAGTATCCCACACTATACAACAGGCAGACTCCATCAGTATCCCTAACTATTTCACAAGAGGATTGTGGATGGTATGGTTCAGTACACACCTTACACAACCACACTATTTCAAATGACCACATAAATCAGGATTGACCCCTATTCTCGTTCAGTGTAAGCTGCACTACACAGAACTAGAGCCATATTGGATCTGCAAAATACCAAATAGGCAGTCATGTGCCTGTCAGCAACCACTGGGATTTGGATGAATTTCACCATGTCCATAAATAAATAACAATTTCACTGTCCATAAAATGCGTAACAGATAACATGACTACTCTGTTAACCAGGACATCATAAACGAGCAGTGAAATACATCTATCTACTTCCTTCTGACTGACTGTTCATTCCTTTTTCCTCACAGCTTCACTGCCCTGTCATGTGTGACCTTCAGCAGGCTAACAGCAACATCAGTATGTCTTGACAGAGAGAGCAGAGCCACGTGCGTTGGTGTGGTGCCTGTCTGTGTTGCTGTGCGTGCGTCTCCTGGCAACCTACCAGCCCTATAGTGCTGTTGCCATAGGGAAAGCCTGGGACTGGGAAAGGAGGCCGGGGCTGTATGGGGCTGGTAATCAGACCACTGCAGTCCTTCGTGCCATTGCACACAGTGCCCATGTGAGCTGCATCTCAAGCAGCCTGCAGCTGCTCCCGCCAGCCAGGCCTTTCACCCTCTCTCTCTCTGCACACACACATACAGACACAGACACACGTTTTACAAGGGCTCTCTGCTGGATAGCCCGGATAGTCATGTGACTGAGGCTTGAACGTCTAATTTGGGGCGATTCTGAAGAAAAGTGAAATGCCGTTTACGATATGACGGGTTAACTAGGTGTTGTGTTAGACATCCAATCAGGTGGGGTCCGTTTCTAAGAAATCTGCAGGACTCGAGACAAATTACTGTTATCATTTTCCCTTCCTATGGTGACAAGAACCAAGCAACACAAGGCACTGCCATCTTTTTCTCTATCTTGCTTTTTCCTTGGGATTGATGTCATCTGGATGAAGCTCATGCGGCGAGCTCCTCTCTCTCTCTCTCTCTCATCTACTACAGTAGCTTAGGCTACATGTTCTCATTCTCCTCACTGCAGATAGACTTTGGCTCACGAGTGGCGCAGTGGTCTAAGGCACTGCATCTCAGTGCAAGAGGTGTCACTACAGTCCCTGGTTCGTATCCAGGCTGTATCACACCCGGACGTGATTGGGAGTCCCATAGGGCAGCGCACAATTGGCCCAGGGTCGTCTGGGTTTGGCCGGGGTAGACCGTCATTGTAAATAAGAATTTGTTCTTAACTGACTTGCCTGGTTAAATAAAGGTTAAATAAAAAAGATTGCACCCTGCTACCCTGCCTGGTACATTCTTATGTAACTCAACTTGTGTCAGCCATTCCCATCAAACTAGTAGTTTTGCCTTTTAGTGCCTTTTTCCATCCTCTGAGAGTCAGACAGGAAACAATTAATCTTTAATCCAAATGGAGTGTTGGAGATAGCATTTTTCTTTATAAAGTTCTTGCCGTTGGGATTCAGTACATATTCAGTCACATTGAGGGCAGTGAGATGCAATGGAAATCTCCCCAGTTTAAGGCCTACATATTTGAGGGGCGGGGGGGGGGGGGGGGGGGGGGGGCTAATTCAAGATATAATTAAGGCAACCAGTTGTAATAGGATTGTGAGTTTGCTCAACAACAAACTTTTTGTTGTGAGTTTGTTGAAGACGTTTTTATTGCGCAACCCACCAGCCTATTGCATCTGATTGCCTTACAATTGTACTTGAATCAATTATTATTGGTTTTCAAATCAAATCAAATTGTATTTGTCACATGTGCTGAATACAACAAGTGTAGACCTTACAGTGAAATGCTTACCTACAAGCCCTTAACCAACAATGCGTTAAGAAGTTTGAAGAAATGTTTTTAAAATAAAAGTAACAAATAATTAAACAGCTGCAGTAAAATAACAATAGTGAGGCTTTATACAGGAAGTACCAGTACAGAGTCAATGTAAGGAGGCTATATACAGGAAGTACCAGTACAGAGTCAATGTAAGGAGGCTATATACAGGAAGTACCAGTACAGAGTCAATGTAAGGAGGCTATATACAGGAAGTACCAGTACAGAGTCAATGTGAGGAGGTTATATACAGGAAGTACCAGTACAGAGTCAATGTGAGGAGGCTATATACAGGAAGTACCAGTACAGAGTCAATGTGAGGAGGCTATATACAGGAAGTACCAGTACAGAGTCAATGTGAGGAGGCTATATACAGGAAGTACCAGTACAGAGTCAATGTGAGGAGGCTATAAACAGGAAGTACCAGTACAGAGTCAATGTGAGAAGGCTATAAACAGGAAGTACCAGTACAGAGTCAATGTGAGGAGGTTATATACAGGAAGTACCAGTACAGAGTCAATGTGAGGAGGTTATATACAGGGGTACCAGTACAGAGTCAATGTGAGGAGGCTATATACAGGGATACCGGTACAGAGTCAATGTGAGGAGGTTATATACAGGAAGTACCAGTACAGAGTCAATGTGAGGAGGCTTTATACAGGAAGTACCAGTACAGAGTCAATGTAAGGAGGCTATATACAGGAAGTACCAGTACAGAGTCAATGTAAGGAGGCTATATACAGGAAGTACCAGTACAGAGTCAATGTAAGGAGGCTATATACAGGAAGTACCAGTACAGAGTCAATGTGAGGAGGTTATATACAGGAAGTACCAGTACAGAGTCAATGTGAGGAGGCTATATACAGGAAGTACCAGTACAGAGTCAATGTGAGGAGGCTATATACAGGAAGTACCAGTACAGAGTCAATGTGAGGAGGCTATATACAGGAAGTACCAGTACAGAGTCAATGTGAGGAGGCTATAAACAGGAAGTACCAGTACAGAGTCAATGTGAGAAGGCTATAAACAGGAAGTACCAGTACAGAGTCAATGTGAGGAGGTTATATACAGGAAGTACCAGTACAGAGTCAATGTGAGGAGGTTATATACAGGGGTACCAGTACAGAGTCAATGTGAGGAGGCTATATACAGGGGTACCGGTACAGAGTCAATGTGAGGAGGTTATATACAGGAAGTACCAGTACAGAGTCAATGTGAGGAGGTTATATACAGGAAGTACCAGTACAGAGTCAATGTGAGGAGGCTATAAACAGGAAGTACCAGTACAGAGTCAATGTGAGGAGGCTATAAACAGGAAGTACCAGTACAGAGTCAATGTGAGGAGGCTATAAACAGGAAGTACCAGTACAGAGTCAATGTGAGGAGGTTATATACAGGGGTACCGGTACAGAGTCAATGTGAGGAGGTTATATACAGGGGTACCGGTACAGAGTCAATGTGAGGAGGTTATATACAGGAAGTTCCAGTACAGAGTCAATGTGAGGAGGCTATAAACAGGAAGTACCAGTACAGAGTCAATGTGAGGAGGTTATATACAGGGGTACCGGTACAGAGTCAATGTGAGGAGGTTATATACAGGAAGTACCGGTACAGAGTCAATGTGAGGAGGCTATAAACAGGAAGTACCAGTACAGAGTCAATGTGAGGAGGCACCGGTTAGTTAAAGTGACTAAATAGATAAATATTTAGGTAGATAGGTACTTCATTGATCCCCATTTCCCACAATGGTTTCACCTCTTTTAACAAATTATTAGCTTGTCTTAGTCAGGTATGTGTGTGTGCCTGTGTGTGCAGGGAGGGTGGGAGAGAGAGAGAGAGAGAGAGAGAGAGAGAGAGAGAGATGACTCCATTGTGATACAGTTGATGATAATTGCATAATATAGTCAAACTGAGAAACTTGGTGATGTCTGGGGCAATGTCTGTGGTTAAATCAGCTATTCTTGCACCCCTTCATGGCGGTGAAGACATAACAGACATTAACAGACTATACGCATGCGCAATATGTTTATTTATCTACCCTGATTGTCTAGACACTTTTACCCCTACCTACATATTACCTCAATTTCCACAACCTTGTACACTCGGTACCGATACTCCTTGTATATAGTATTTTCTTACATTTTCTTAATTTTTAACTTCTTAATGTTTTACATTATTGAGAAAGGGTTTGTACGTAAGTATTTCACGGTAAAGTCTACAGCTGTTGCATTTGGCGCATGTAAAAAAATACAATTTTATTTCATTTGACTTGAATATGTAGTTTTCAAGATATACAGTTTGCAGTGGTGTGCTGGGGTGCCAACATAAAGGCCAGTGATGCTTCTCGGGTAAATAAGCTGATCAGGAAGGCTAGCTCTGTTCTGGGGATTAGCCTTGACACTCTAGAGGAGGTGGCGGAGAGACGGATCCTGGCCAAACTGCTGGCCATCATGGACAACGTCACCCATCCTCTGCATGCCATGGTTATGACGCAGAGGAGCACCTTCAGTCACAGACTGATCCCCCCACGGTGTGCCAGAGAGCGCTACAGGAGGTCCTTCCTGCCAGCGGCTATTAGACTATTTAATGCCTCACCGGGGTGCCGTGCCGTCGTCAACATAGACCTGGAACTGTTGGGGTGTTAAGACCTAGTTTAACAATTTTGCATCCATCCGTGAGTAACTCTGGTCTGTAATCACTCATTCACTCAGGACTTATTTATTCATTCAGGTCTGTATATACATATCCATGTACAGTTGTTATATCATATCACATGCAATATTGTAAGTCGTTATTGGACTGAACTTACGTAGTCATTCACTCAGGAATGCATATTAGTATCCTGTCAGTTGTATCTTTTTTCATTGCTTTTAGTATATCGAATGTGCAATACGTGCATTTATCTGTAATTAAACCTGGCACTAAGGACTGTATTTTAATTACTATTTTTACCCTAAATTATATCATACGCACATTTAGCTATTTAAGTATCTCTTCCTGTCATTTACCTGTACAGTTAATTTAACCATGCAAAATATTCACTTACCTGTTCATTTAACCAGACTGTGTATTAAGTAAACTATTATTACCCTCACTTATATCATACGCACATTTAGCTATTTAAGTATTTCTCTGCCATCGACCTGTATAGTATAGTTAACCATGCAAATACTCCTTATTTATCTATATCAACTTGCAATATTTGTATCTTTATTAAAAAAAATTCACCTAACACTCTGTAACAATGTATAGTGTACATATTCAGCCATCCACCCATAATATGCAATGTCTTTTTATAGCTTTTTGCACTCCAGCCTTCTTGTAGTTTTATACTTTTTCATGCTGCCGCTCTATGTATCGAAGACATTTCTATCTTCTACTGAGAAAACAAAGCTCCTGCTGCGCTTTACATTCACAGCGCGGCGCTTTACGTTCACAGCGCGGCGGAAGTATTGTCGAGCTGGCGCAACACATAAGTACAGTCCTACAACAAGTCCATAGGCCTCCTTCGTTGACAGAAATAGCAAACATTCGCACTTTGTCTTTTGATATTATTTTTGCACAATAGGCCTACGTTTTGCGAAGCTACTCCGTAGCCTAGCTGCGACAGGGCTACGGTTCTGTTATATAGCTACGGAGGAAACCATGCCGTACAGACACAGGGAAAGTCGCCCTACCTGATACTTTCAAACTTTCACTTCTCCCGGGGAGAGCGGTCTCTGGAGTCGGCATCTGTGTTTTGGAGTACATATCTGCTGTTCTACTGTACTACTAGTAAATCAGACGGAGTCTAGTCGTTGTTACCATTGAGATCAGGGGTAGCAGTCCAACACTTCCTGGTGCCGGTACAAAGTAGCCTATAAGCTACATAACAACTTGTGTAATGCAACAGTTTCAAAAGCGTGTTATACAAGGCTGAGCGTTCCTGATTACCAAAACCACATTTTTTTTTGCAGGCCTGTCTAAATCATTTCAGCAAATGTAATAACTGCCAAATTTAGTTGACATAAATACTTTGTTATGAATAGGCTATTATTATTATTAAGGCCTACGAATGGAAACCCCACCAAAAAATCTAATGAAATTATGTCATTATCAGGATAGAATGTAACCGTTTGGTCAGGTTAAAATGGATCCCTGCTCATCTGTGGCTCAGGATCTTGTGTAGCCATCATGTTTCAGTCTTGAATCTATTGAACCACTGAATTCTTCTTGATCATTAGGCTATGGATCCCTGCTCATCTGTGGCTCAGGATAGGCTACATTGTAACAATTACAATAGCCTACATTACTAACACAACACATGGTAACCATCTGTTCAGATACAAATCAGTTTCTGGTAGTTTCAGTAAACTACTTATGAATTGCAGGAAAAATGTAGACAAAAATAAATATAAATTCTGAGGCCCCACGTCTACTGTTCATCCCCCCCCCCCATATCTACACCACAATTTCTCCCTTGTGATCAGTGGGTTTATTATTGCATTTTGCATTATTAAATAGTTTTTTAAATAGTATGCATTTTATGATGTAAAAACATACAGTCATGTGAAAAAGTAAGTACACCCCCTGGAAAGTTCTCTTTTGATTTTACATGGGTATGTAATCTTCACTTCAACACTATTGACAGATAAAGGTTACCCAATTTAACAAATCACACACACAAAAAACAACTTTGAAAATGTTATGCAATTAAAATAAAGATAAATGCCTTTTCCTTATGGGGAAAAGTTAGTACACCCCTACCTTTACCATCACATAAAAAGACTAAAATTAGTATTAGGTACCAAAACAAGTACAAATGATTAGAAAACATTAGAGAGAAATTTAGGAGGTTCCAGCCTTCCATAAAGATAAGAACACTGGTCTGGTTTGGTCTTAACCATATGGGTGTGTGGTAACACATCATTCAAAGATCAAAAGACCTTCCCGAGGCCCTCAGAAGAAAGATTATTGATGCCCATGATTCTGGGAGGGGTTACAAATCCATTTCCAAGCAATTCAAAGTACATCATTCCACTGTCCGACAAAAATTCCAGACCACTGGCAAACTACCTAGGACAGGTCGTCCCACCAAAGTCAGCCCAAGAGCTGAAAGATGCTCATAGAAGTCTCTAAGAACGCCAGGGTAACATCAAGGGATCTACAGGCTTCTCTTGCCACAATCAATGTTGAATTGCATGGGTACAGGGTCAGAGAGAGACTGCACAAACTTGGCCTACATGGGAGGTCAGGAAGGAAGAAGCCTCTGCTTTCAAAAAATAATATCAAGACACAACTGACTTTACCCAGGTGTTGTCTCGGCAAAAGTCACTTGTGTCTTTTTCGTCGGACAGTGGAATGATGTACTTATAATTGCTTGTAAATGCATGTGTAAACCCTCCCAGAATCATGGGCATCAATAATCTTTCTTCTGAGGGCCTCGGGAAGGTCTTTTGATCGTTGAATGATGTGTTACCACACACCCATATGGTTAAGACCAAACCAGACCAGTGTTCTTATCTTTATGGAAGGCTGGACCCTCCTAAATTTCTCTCTAATGTTTTCTAATCATTTGTACTTGTTTTGGTACCTAATACTAATTTTAGCCATTTTATGTGATGGTAAAGGTAGGGGTGTACTAACTTTTCCCCCATAAGGAAAAGGCATTTTTCTTTATTTTAATTGCATAACATTTCCTAAGTTTTTTTTGTGTGTGTGATATGTTAAATTGGGTAACCTTTATCTGTCAATAGTGTTGAAGTGAAGATTACATATCCATCTGTCCAAACATGTAACAAAAAAGAATAATAAAAAGAATAACTTTCCAGGTGGTGTACTTACTTTTTCACATGACTGTAAATAAAGAATGGAATACATAGGGAAAACTGCCCCCATCTGTTTATTTCTCTGGCTATATTTGCTGATAAAAAATAACCCATTGGGCACAGAAGTAAATTCAACGTCTGTTCCACATTGGTTCAAAGTAATGTCAACCAGTGTGTGCCCAGTTGGAAGTCTGTCAAAGTTATTAACAAAGTTACTAAAATGAATATGAACGAGGGTTACAATTGAGCAGGTTTGAATTAAAAAGGATTTGCCTCTTCAAGTGTGGAGAAACTCAAATGTAGCTTTCAGTTCAAGGCCCTTGCACATAGTGGTGTTCGAGGGGCTTTGGCTACCATGCCTGAGCAGTTAACTAACATTGCCATTTAAAGAGATTTGTGTACACTTGTTTTCAGCAGATAAATATGCAATAATCTGGAGTTAAAGCAGACAATTGTGAGTGAGTTTAGATAATGTATAAACTTCAATTGCATTTTAACTTTATTGTTGGCCTTTTTCGAAAATTGCCATTATTTTGCCTACATTTCTCTGCGTAGCACTCGCATCTGTAGCCATGAAATGCTTTGAAAGTCTGGCCGTGGCTCACATCAACACCATCATCTCAGACACATTTACATTGACATCTTGGTCATTTAGCAGACACTCTTATCCAGAGCGACTTACAAATTGGTGCATTCAACTTCGGATAGCCAGTGGGACAACATCTCGATTACAGTAAGTACATTTCTTTAAACAAGCAGACACCCCATACACACTCCAATTCGCATACCACCCCAACAGATCCGCAATCTTTATTGCACTCCACACTTGGACAAAAGAAACACCTACAGTTGAAGTCGGATGTTTGCATACACCTTAGCCAAAAACATTTAAACTCAGTTTTTCACAATTCCTGACATTTAATCCTAGTAATAATTCCCTGTTTTAGGTCAGTTAGGATCACCACTTTATTTTAAGAATGTGAAATGTCAGAATAATAGTAGAGAATTATTTATTTCAGCTTTTATTTTCTTTCATCATATTCCCAGTGGGTCAGAAGTTTACATACACTCAATTAGTATTTGGTAGCATTGCCTTTAAATTGTTTAATTTGGGTCAAACGTTTTGGGTAGCCTTCCACAAGCTTAACCACAATAAGGTGGGTGAATTTTGGCCCATTCCTCCTGACAGAACTGGTGTAACTGAGTCAGGTTTGTAGGCCTCCTTGCTCGCACACTCTTTTTCAGTTCTGCCCACAAATGTTCTATAGGATTGAGGTCAGGGCTTTGTGATGGCCACTCCAATACCTTGACTTTGTTGTCCTTAAGCCATTTTGCCACAACTTTGGAAATATGCTTGGGGTCATTGTCCATTTGGAAGACCCATTTGCAACCAAGCTTTAACTTCCTGACTGATGTCTTGAGATGTTGCTTCAATATATCCACATTATTTTACTTCCTCATGATGCCATCTATTTTGTGTAGTGCACCAGTCCGTCCTGCAGCAAAACACCCCCACAACAAGATGCTGCCACCCCCGTGCTTCACGGTTGGGATCGTGTTTTTCGGCTTGCAAGCCTCCCCCTTTTTCCTCCAAACATAACGATGGACATTATGGCCAAACAGTTCTATTTTTGTTTCATCAGACCAGAAGACATTTCTCCAAAAAGTATGATCTTTGTCCCCATGTGCAGTTGCAAACCGTAGTCTGGCTTTTTTATGGCTGTTTTGGAGCAGTGGCTTCTTCCTTGCTGAGCGGCCTTTCAGATTATGTCGATATGGGACTCTTTTTACTGTGGATATAGATACTTTTGTACCTGTTTCCTCCAGCATCTTCACAAGGTCCTTTGCTGTTGTTCTGGGATTGATTTGCACTTTTCGCACCAAAGTACGCTCTTCTCTAGGACACAGAACGCGTCTCCTTCCTGAGCAGTATGACGGCTGCGTGGTCCCATGGTGTTTATACTTGCGTACTATTGTTTGTACAGATGAACGTGGTAATGTTTGGAAATTGCTCCCAAGGATGAATCAGACTTGTGGAGGTCTACAATAATTTTTATGAGGTCTTGGCAGATTTCTTTAGGTTTTCCCATGATGTCGAGCAAAGAGGCACTGAGTTTGAAGGTAGGTCTTGTAATACATCTACAGATACACCTCCAATTGACTCAAATTATGTCAATTAACCTATCAAAAGCTTCTAAAGCCATGACAATTTTCCAAGCTGTTTAAATGCACAGTTAACTTAGTGTATGTAAACTTCTGACCCACTGGAATTGTGATATAGTGAATTATAAGTGAAATAATCTGTCTGTAAACAATTGTTGGAAGAATTACTTGTGTCATGCACAAAGTAGGTGTCCTAACCGACTTGCCAAAACTATAGTTTGTTAACATGAAATCTGTGGAGTGGTTGAAAAATTAGTTTTAATTACTTCAACCTAAGTGTATATAAACTGTATGTGAGAATGCTGTTCTTTGACCACAGCTCAGCGTTCAACATCATAGTGCCCTCGAAGATCAACACTAAGCTAAGGTCCCTGGGACTGAACACCTCCCTCTGCAACTGGATCCTGGACTTCCTGACAGGCCGCCCCCAAGTGGTGAGGGTAAGCAACAACACATCCGCCACGCTGACTCTCAACACTGGTACCCCTCAGAGGTGCGTGCTTAGTTCCCTCTTGTACTCCATGTTCACCCATGACTGCGTGGCCAAACACGACTCCAACACCATCATTAAGTTTGTAGACGACATGGCGGTGGTAGGCCTGATCACTGACGATGATGAGACAGCCTATAGGGAGGAGGTCAGAGACCTGGCAGTGTGGTGCCTGGATAACAACCTCTCCCTCAATGTCAGTAAGAGAAAGGAGCTGATTGTGGAGTACAGGATACGGAGGGAAGAGCACGCCCCCATTCACATCGACAGGGCTCTAGTGTACCGGGTCGAGAGCTTCAAGTTCCTCGATGTCCACATCACAAAAGCTCTATCATGGTCCAAACACACCAACACAGGGCACGACAATGCCTCTTCCCCCTCAGGAGGCTGAAAAGATTTGTCATGGGTCCTCAGATCCTCAAAAAGTTCTACAGCTGCACCACCGAGAGCATCTTGACTGGCTGCGTCACTGCCTGGTAAGGCAACTGCTTGTCATCCCACCGCAAGGCGCTACAGAGGGTAGTGCGTATGGCCCAGTACATCACTAGGGCCGAGCTCCCTGACATCCAGGACCTCTATACCAGGCGGTGTCAGAGGAAGGCCCCAAAAAAACGTATACAACTCCAGCCAGCCAAGCCACAGACTGCTCTCTCTGCTACCGCACGGCAAGCAGTACCAATGCATCAAGTCTGGAACCAAATGGACCCTGAAAAGCTTCTACCCCAAGTCATAAGACTGCTAAATAGCTAATCAAATGGCTATTTTCTACTTCCTGTATATAGCCATGTTATTTTCTACTTCCTTTATAGCCATGTTATTTGTATTTGTTATTCACTGTGTATTTATTCCTCATGTCATTATTTATATTTTTTATTTTATTTCTTATCTTGAACTCTGCATTGTTGGAAATGGACCCGTAAGCATTTCACTGTTAGTCTACGAATCATTTGGTTGTGCATCAGCAGTTTTTCTCTTGTTATTTCAGTCACCGACAGTCACTCAATTAGTCAATGTCATCTAAAAATGTTTTAGATTGGTAAGTTAGTCTAGCCAGCTATCTAAACTTGTAGTAATCATGGTCAAATTTTGTTAGTCAATTTCACTCAGATATCATATTTAAAACTGCAAACATTTCTCTCCACCCTATGGCAAGAAAGGTAGAATTGCAGGAAATTAGCTGTAAAATGTGTAGAATCGCAGTGAAATCAAAATTTCACTTAGGGCCCCCAAAAAGCTAGGCCCGCTCTGATGGCCACCCCACCAAAGCTCCCCATCCGTATATGTAGCCTAAATAAGGAGAGACTGGTGCCTTGTTAATTCATAGGTCTAAATGGATATACTCTTAGGACAGTAGGGAGAGGGTTCTACCAAGTACCATTTTGATCAGAAGAACACTTTTTGGAAGACAAGGGTTCTTTGTAAGTCAAAGGGTTATACCTAGAACCTTTTAACATCCTAAGAATGTTTTTGTAAGAAATGGTTATTTGATGATTCTTTGGAAGGCAAGAAGGATTATGTATAGAACCATATATAATATTTCCCAGCATGCTCTATTGCAGGGCGGTTTTAAGAATTGTGTGTTTTACTGTAATATCTGTGTTATTGATTGGTTGATTTATTTTACGCTACAGAAAAATAAATAACATTGTTTTTTTTTTACTTATCCAATCTGTAAGTTGGTAGAACCCTGCAGAGAGGGTTCTAGGCAGAAGCCTTCATAGAGGGTTATAGGTAGAACCATATACATGGGGTTCTTTGAAGAACCCTACATAGGGGGTTCTACCCAGCACCAAAAAGTGTTCCCTATGGGGACAAACAGAATAACTCTGTATGGTTCTACTAAGCACCTAGACTACACTCAAGAAAATCATCTAATGTTGAAATTCAAAATTAATAAACAATTGAATTAAAACATACATGAGTTTTGTCATAAACCAACACATAATCAGGTGAAAACATTTTGTTTATGGAAATTACAGTTGGCCATGGCGTGCCAATATGCCTTGGTTTGAGAGAAGGGTTGTCTGTGGAAGATTGTCTGTGGAGATCGATGTTGACGCTCTAGAAAACCTTTACGGCTGCATATGGGCTTTATATAACTGAACAGCACTGCGTCACGTCGCGATCGTATATATCCACAGCGTTTGAAACTTGATGATGATGCGTAAGGGATATGGTAAATGTACCTGTCTTGTGTGACCGAAGTCACTGTAGTCTTCAATTCAACACCAATGTAATGTACACATTATGTGTACCCTGTTATCACCTGGAGGCCTAAACGCCACTGCTCCGTTTCACTGCGGGGCTCGCCTTTTTGCCGCATGGAAGGCCTCAAATCAGATAGGCTTAATCCATTACTCTGTAATATAGGTCAGCATAAAGGGGTGGATTGCAGCGCTTTGTTTACCATACAGGCCATCTGGAGTTCACTGCGCGTCGAATCTGCTCACGGGAGGCACGCGTCCGGCAGACGACCCTTTGCGTAATAATACTGCAGCGTGAGAGGGGGATAAGGAGACCTCTGGTGACCTCAACCAAATGCAGGCAGATGCACGGGTGTTCACTTTGCACAATAGAACTGAATAGGTCTGGGTTTATGGTGCAGCTAGACTACAACGCCGCCTTTGTTCTGCAGTAGGCTTCCGCCTTAGGCTGAGCCACTGATGCATTATATTACAGAAATTATTGAAAATAGTAGAATATTATTATAGAATGTGCATTATTCGTATCGTGATTAATGTATTTATTTTACCTTGGATAACTCCTATTCGGCCTGGGCGTACATTATGCTATTTTTAGTACGAAAAAATGATGTGTAATTTACTTCAGGGTTCGAATGAATAACGAAAGAATCACAATAAATCAATGCGCTTGGTATGGGACGGGACAGGACAGGACGGGTGGGGGTTGGGGGAGAGAACGAACAGATGACAGGCCATATGGAGGCGGCCCACTTGGGGTGGGCATATTTTGATTCCCAATACTTCATGAAGGTTTCTCGCCATGTTAGCAAAATATTTATTTAACATATGATTGTACGAGTATGAAAATACAGCAGTATAGGCCTACATGGTCACAGCTCTTAAGAAACATCAATTATTAATTATTCGTGCAGTTCGATAATTGTGCATTCCGCAAGAGCCGAGATATATTCGAGAGAGATTAATTCTTCCAGATATTGTTAAAAAGGACACATTTTCGCCACATCAGCCTATGCCTACACTTACTCATGGCTATACTATTAGGCCCCTATGTATTGTGGTAGGGGTACATATATTTCGTACCGTAAACTATCGTGCTAATTGAAAAGGTTACCTATAAAAACGCATCAGATATTCACGTGTTTTCACACGTCGATAGTTAATTTATTTTCAGCAGAAAAAAATGTCTATGCAAAATGTAATGATTGTGGCAATCGTGTGTATTTGTCTGCCCAACAACATGTCTATTGTCTTTGTGCATATTGCAAGGTGTATAGGTAATCTGGTAATCTCGGTAATGTCAATTACAAGAGTGAGGGAAAAGGGGAGTTGGAGCGTCCCATTTCGAAACCCCTCCGATTTGTTCAGTAAACCGGCAGATGCTACCTCTTCCCCTCTGAATAATTATCATAAGAGAAGTGGATGAACAGCAGAAGGGAGAGGAGCAGGGCGGCCGCGCTTTAAGCTGCGCACGGCGATGATAAACTGGGTTGCTCTCCTCCTCTCTGTCAGATGGCTCTTTGCATCAGACGCTTTTGCATGACAGTCTCGGCTGGCTCCTGCCTCCAGACTGCACCAAAGCTCTCTCCTCTCAGTGTGCCGCTTAGATGTAGCCTATCCTTTCAGCATTTTCCCCATCGTTTGAACAGGTCCGGCGGGTCTTTTAGCGCACAATCAGTGGAATATATGGGTGTTTTCATCATGGCACCAATTTCCACCTTTTGCAGCGCGCAGACAATACAGCAGAATCGATGTCACAGGACATTTTTGTTCAGCGTCATCAGCGGAGGAGATCATCCTTGGTACCCAACCGGATGTACGGACTGTTTCGATGTTGTTTTGGGGGAAATGAGAGTTGATTGTAAAGGCATCTCGGCAAGGCATTTCTGTAAGTTGTTCCGCTGAATTGTTGCAATGTAAAAATATGTTTTCCTCTGCGTTTTGACACACTATTCTGTTTTTTTTAAAGGGGGGTGCAACTAATTTAATTCTGCATAGACCTTAGGCCTGTGCAGGCTAAATATGCATGTTTTTGTGTTATTATTCTAACCTAAATAAAGTGCTATTAGGCCTACTAAATATGTGATTGTTGTTATACAGCCTAACCTATATTCATTACATTTAGCACCTTCTCAATCCGTGATATGACAATGTATTCTTGATTCTGTCAATATGGCTTCTGTTTATCCCCAAAACCAATGTATGTGTGTCATCTTTACCAAATTGTATCTCCCACTGTATTTCTCTAATATTGAGCTAATCCCCTTATGATGCAGGTGCGTTCAGTCCCTCCACCTCCTAACCCACCCCGCCCGACCCGCACAAAAGGCGGGGATGACTCTCATTGAGCCCAACAGCTTTCCCCCCTCCCCCTCTTTCTTACCTCTGCTGCATTTTGCATGAGCTATCTAGGTCATTAGTATTTTAACGTATGCAAGACTTGACAAAGCTGATGAGAAGCCAGATGGGCCCTCTTCTATTTTTTTTGTGGGAGTTGAGCAACAAGACCGACTGCAGCAAGCCCTGTCTTTTCGCTGCTGTCACTCGGGCCTGGCGGTCGTTGCACCAGGGATCGGGCTATCTATATCCAAGAGAACTAATAATATAGCCTATGCCTACATCTCATGCACTCCGGAGGTTAGCACAGCCAGGCTAATGTAATATAACATAACAGTTATTTGTTTTTATCTTATCAGTAGAGTTTAGTCTTATTATTTGTCATGTCCACCCGCATATTTACCCCCAGAGGGGTCACAGCAATGCCACCGCGAATGACAATGCACGCGCATTACTTTATTGGATAAGACGCTTCGCCAGTTGGTGAAATACGTAGTCGTACATTTTGGTGCAAGATCGCTGATTTCAAGGTTGCCCTCCTCACCTGCACTGCAACTCGGCAGTTGTCATTGTACAGTAGCTATCCTGTTACAGTGACACAGAGAAAGAATAAAGGGGCCCGGTCTCTCCTCGTGTTCACAGCGGACCTTGATTTAAATGTCCATACAATTAAGGCACGCGGTGAATGCCAAGAGAGAGGGTAAATATCATCGAGATGTGTGTGTTCATGTTTGTCGTCATAATGGTTCGTCAGACAAGCCTCATACTTCCAAAGGTGAAAGGTATTTCTTGAAGGTTCTGTCCTGTGCGTTGTGTTAGCCATTTTGCAGGAAGCGATTGGAGCGCGCCATTCAATTCTCTGCTATAGCCTGCACCGGCAACTGCTGTAAAGTCGAGGTGAAATCTCATCCATAGAAGTGAGCACGCTGCGTCTTGCGGATAAGGGTGGAGTAGGGTAATTTAGATCTTTATGGTTTCCTAACTGGGACACGTAGAAGCTATATAAGTGGCTCTGGATGGTAATAAAACGCAAAGTAACATAACAATATTAAGTGAAGGCCTGTGAAATGGATTGCATAACTTCCTATAATGGAAAGAGAGAGGCAAACACATGAATGCGCACAACGTTTTTCGTAATATATGGTCAACTTGAGATGCGTAAAAGCAAATTCACAGTAGAAATCAGAACATCAGTGATATAATTCCTGTTGAGGAAATAATAGTGCGGCCTAGCAGTGCATGTCAAAGGAATACAGTAGGCTATCGCTGTACATGTTTCAGGTCAGAGTAAGAGGAATTGTGCAGTTATGTGTTACGATGGACCTTTTCAGCCATGCAAAACGCAGTGATTACATTCTCTCATCAGCAAGGATTCACCAAAGGGTTGTGGATTATGTGGAGCACATTTTGTAATGTTCTGCTATTATGATTATTGTTGTATACCAATCTGTTGGCAATAAAATCTCACAATGCACAAAATAATGTTAATAATATATTTTTTGAAACCACATAAATTACGCATCAGTTTAGGGGGGGGGGGGTGCGCTATGTTCAGACAATCCACAAATGTGAAACTATAAAATGGTTTGTCAAACTGCAGTGCAGAACGCTGATAGTAAAAATATGCATAACGAAAGTAATTGTCTATATTTCTGATAACATTCCTGAAATGTTTCTGGCGGTAAAGTGCATTTATCACAAACAGAAATAGTGGCGTAGCTTGTGCTAAATTAATAAATCAGTCATTTACAGTATTTATCCTTTCGACAGATTCTGAATTGAGAGAAATTCAATGTTGAAGACTAGTATCTTTTTGCAGGCAAATCGAACGAAGGAGTATAACCTACATTTTTTAAATTTGCCACTTTTCCTCACAAGAATGTCCATGCAATATGGTGTGAACGTCAGCCTGATTATGGGTGATATGCACTCTGAAAACCACTCGAGTAACAGGAAAGAAAATAATGGTTTTTTTTATACATTGTTTCGTTAATGTTTTACCTCTAGGCCTTTGCATTTATAAATAGACCCACAAAGAGTGATTACAAGTACAATACCGAACGGTAAAAAGTTATGCTTGTTGTAGTTTGACATAACTCCTAGTATTAATAAGTATTTCAAATCAATGAGCACGTTTGGATAAAAAATAAATAAAGATTATATACACATTTAATATATCTATAATGATGTAATTGTTAAATTGAAAAGACGTTCCAGACAAATGAAGACAGTACAATCATATTGGAGACTGTTGTCCATCCTGACACTTGAATTTTGAATTGTTTTTGTCTAGTTTATTCTGTTTCTTTGCAATAAACATTTATGGTTATTATAACACATGATCTGAGATTTGAGATTTGAGATTTTACATTCTTATCGAAAGAAAAAACAATGACGTGCAGACTAGGGCCTAGGCTGCCATTCTATCATATTTAAAAAGATTGTATCAAATTATGTAAAATTTCCCAATGCCAATTTGATAGTAACTTTTTACACAGGCCTGCCATGCCTGTATGCATCACATTAGGCCCATTTAATTTAGGGGAAAAAACGTTATTACAATGCACTGATTTCTATTAAACACGTGGATATTTGTTTGGGATGTGACACGAGAGCAGGCAATATCTGAGACAGTTCAGTCCGTATTCATGCAGCCAACATGAAATTGGGCCTATATGGAATAGTTGAATATGCCTCAGTTTCTTCAACGCTGTTCAGAATTTTTTGGCCTCAAACTTTGAGCGGACACTGATCGCAAAATTTGGTGAACTACGTGTTCTTTTTTTTTTAAATCTTTGGAAGTAGCTTATCTGAGAAGGCACTGTGAGAAAGGCGCATACAATACACACATTTTACGGGCCGTAAAAGTAAACTGCATGGTTTTAGGCACAGCGTTGAGGTAGGATATGTCTGTATTTAATTAAACCTTTATATGCATGGGTTAAAGTATTTTCAGTATAGGCTAATCAAATTATAAATCAGATAATTTGGGACTGAACAGTTATAGAATACCAGAGGTTGTCTGGAATAATTTGTATGGCTGATAGAAAAAAATCATTGTCACGTATGAAGACAAAAAATAGGGTGGGTTCACTGAAAGATTTTGACAAAGACCATATCTCGGTGCAACCTTTATGAGGAGATATCCTCAATGCAAGACCTGTCCATCACACAGCGGTTGTGCTGACATCGGTTCTGTGAATTTATCATCTTCACACACATTTAAAATATCTTAAAATAAAATTGGTCATACAAATATATTTACATTATGTCGGGAAGAAGACAATGTGGGTATGTTAAGGAGGGATGCAGTGATCCATGACATTTTAATAGACCTACAACCAAATGTAATAGACGGTAGTCTACTAACAGCTACAATAGATAACAAATGCACTGAGCTGTGTGGTCTACCTTTTGGTCATCAACAAAATGTCAGTTTGGTGGAGTTAGGTTTGACTTACATTTACTTATATTATAGGTCTAATAACCAAGACCTGAGTATTAGAATACATTGGTTAAGAATATGTTTTATTTAACTATATTTCCAACATATGAAATACATTCATATAAACCAACAATACATAAAAGCCAATACAGGATTCCAAAGTGCATTATGTTAAAAATATCCAATCATTCAGAAACTTTACTTTTAGAACAAAGAACACTTATTCCAGATAACAGCACTTCTGATTATGAACATCCATCACCTTAAGTGTAAAGGCATCTTTAAAGTCTCTCAACTAAATCGAAACACGATTGGTTGGTTGTAGCCATTCCTTCCACAGTACCAGGAACATAGGAGAAAATGGGAATGAACACAAACTGAAACATAGATGCACACTCCGCAGAGGTAAAACAGAGAAAGACACACAGAGAAGAGAGGAGGAACGTTCTGCTGGATGATACAGACAGCCCCATGGTGACACAGGATCCTGACACCAGGGGCTAAGTGACCAATGGGAGGCCAGTATGGACTGTGCTGAGGTCAGCACTGTAGAAATGAATGAAGCAGTAACACAGCAGGTCCTCTCATATCAGTCTATTGTTATGGAGTGATGTGAACTGTTTAACACTAAAACCAAACCAGAGATGGAGGAGGGGAGGAGAGGAGAGGAGAGGAGAGGAGAGGAGAGGAGAGGAGAGGAGAGGAGAGGAGAGGAGAGGAGAGGAGAGGAGAGGAGAGGAGAGGAGAGGAGAGGAGATGGATTCAGAAAAGGCGGTGGCGCTGAGCAGATGGTAAGTTACTGTAGTGTTGGGTACGCTGGTGTGGTACACTGGGCGGAGATGAAGTTTTCAGCAGCCTGTCAGTGGAAGGAGAAGCCGGAGGCCGGGAGCCCTCCACACCACTGACTCACAAACTTCAGCACATCCTGGCACTCCGGGCTGTGAGTGGTCTGGGAGGAGGACACACAACACAGATCACATATCAGATCACACACATACAGGGAACCACAGGGAATACTGTGTATGTGTGCGCGGGAGTGCATGCAAGCAGGCAGACATGTAAAATGTGGGTCTTTAAATCTCTGTTTGTGGACATTAGTCCACTTAACTAATCACACCTATGCAATCCAAATCACACACAGGAAGGATGATGACGAAACACACTGAAATGAAATAGGCCCTTCCTCTGGCCCCTCAACATTACACTGTGTACATTCTAAACCTGTGTGAGGGCTCGTGATCAAAAGTGTGGATTCATAATAAATAAAACGCAGCTGAATCAGCAGAGGTAACATAACAGTGATGTAGTCTCCAGAGCTAACATAACAGTGATGTAGTCTCCAGAGCTAACATAACAGTGATGTAGTCTCCAGAGCTAACATAACAGTGATGTAGTCTCCAGAGCTAACATAACAGTGATGTAGTCTCCAGAGCTAACATAACAGTGATGTAGTCTCCAGAGCTAACATAACAGTGATGTAGTCTCCAGAGCTAACATAACAGTGATGTAGTCTCCAGAGCTAACATAACAGTGATGTAGTCTCCAGAGCTAACATAACAGTGATGTAGTCTCCAGAGCTAACATAACAGTGATGTAGTCTCCAGAGCTAACATAACAGTGATGTAGTCTCCAGAGCTAACATAACAGTGATGTAGTCTCCAGAGCTAACATAACAGTGATGTAGTCTCCAGAGCTAACAGTGATGTAGTCTTCAGAGCTAACATAACAGTGATGTAGATTCCAGAGCTAACAGTGATGTAGTCTTCAGAGCTAACATAACAGTGATGTAGACTCCAGAGCTAACATAACAGTGATGTAGTCTCCAGAGCTAACATAACAGTGATGTAGTCTCCAGAGCTAACATAACAGTGATGTAGTCTCCAGAGCTAACATAACAGTGATGTAGACTCCAGAGCTAACATAACAGTGATGTAGTCTCCAGAGCTAACATAACAGTGATGTAGTCTCCAGAGCTAACATAACAGTGATGTAGTTTCCAGAGCTAACATAACAGTGATGTAGTCTCCAGAGCTAACATAACAGTGATGTAGTCTCCAGAGCTAACATAACAGTGATGTAGTCTCCAGAGCTAACATAACAGTGATGTAGACTCCAGAGCTAACATAACAGTGATGTAGACTCCAGAGCTAACATAACAGTGATGTAGTCTCCAGAGCTAACATAACAGTAATGTAGTCTCCAGAGCTAACATAACAGTGATGTAGTCTCCAGAGCTAACATAACAGTGATGTAGTCTCCAGAGCTAACATAACAGTGATGTAGTCTCCAGAGCTAACATAACAGTGATGTAGTCTCCAGAGCTAACATAACAGTGATGTAGTCTCCAGAGCTAACATAACAGTGATGTCGTCTCCAGAGCTAACATAACAGTGATGTAGTCTCCAGAGCTAACATAACAGTGATGTAGTCTCCAGAGCTAACATAACAGTGATGTAGTCTCCAGAGCTAACATAATAAACCCCCTTCTTACTTTTGTGGCCATAATGAATTTATTCCAGTCATCCTTGTTTGCTGCCTTGCCAGGTCCTTTGAACTCAATCTTATTCCGCAGGACCGGATAGCCTGGGTTGCATAGAGAGAGAGCTTTCTTTAGGATTGCATTCGTATTAATAGTCAATCACCAATTAACAGATCTGCCATTGTACGTGGTTCTGTTAACTGCCTCCCTGAACACAACACACTCCTCTGGGTGTTGTGGGAGACCAGTCAGTCCCTGTATCTCTGTATAGCACTGCATCTCTGTACTGTATGCTATAGGTTATACGCCACTATGTCTTGTAAGTTACAGTGCCTTCAGAAAGTATTCACACCCCTTGACTTATTCCACAATGTGTTATGTTACAGCCTGAATTCAAAATGGATGAAATATTATTTTTCTCTCACCCATCTACACACAATACCCCATGACAAAGTGAAAACATGTTTTTGCAAATGTATTGAAAATACAGTGTAGATTTGGCCTTGTGTTTTAGGTTATTGTCCTGCTGAAAGGTGAATTTTTCTCTCAGTCTTTGTTGGATTTTGCCTGTGCTTAGCTCTGTTCAGTTTCTTCTCATCCTAAAAAAAACTCCCTAGTCCTTGCCGATGACAAGCATACCCATAACATGATGCAGCCACCACCATGCTTGAAAATATGAAGAGTGGTATCACTCAGTGATGTGCTGTTGGATTTGCCCCAAACATAACGCGTTGTATTCAGGACAAAACGTTTATTTCTTAGCCAAATTGTATTGCAAACAGGATGCATGTTTTGGAATATTTTATTCTGTACAGGCTTCCTTCTTTTCACTCTGTCATTTATGTTAGGTGCAGGCCTCCTCTGAGCAAGCAAGAGTCAGCACCCTGGACAGCACCTCTGCTCTGCCTACCAGTGCAGTATACACACTCTCACCTGCCATCAACTAGTTAGGTTAAAGAACAAAATATGTTGGCGTTCATATGAAACCTAGTGAATGCATACAAATAACAGTAATAACATGGCAATTATAAAATAATTATCTAAGGTAAAAAAAACTTGTACTAGTAATAGCCCCCTCATACAGACCCAACAAGACTTTTCACACCCCTGGAGTAGATATGGTACAGTCCCAGACACCAGGGATGAGAGGGAAGAGGGTAAGGTGCTCTGTAGTGGGGGCTCTCCCACTCCTACCTGTGATGACGCAGGGCAGGGAGCGTATGCCTGTGTTGGCTGCCAGTAAAGAGGCTTCGTAGGTGTCCCTCTCATCTTTGGGTAGCACCTGCTCCACCCGCTGGTCCATGGACACCGTCAACACCCAGTCACGGATCTCCTCTCGCTGGGCATCCTGGGACACGACAACAAGATCAACAACAGCCTCGTACCATAACATCATCACAGCCTAATGTCACAGTACAGCGACATTACACACACAGTCATTATATAGTAACATAGCAAAGCCAACAATATAATGATATAGAGCTATTCAACTAACACTGGCACAGGGCAGTCACTTCACCACAACATTTCAGACCTTTTATGTTATAAGACATTATAATGATACAGCAAAACATCGACGTGTGCCTTACAGTGACGTGTAGCTTAGCAGGGAAAGGAACCTCGAAGGGGATGTCAGTGTCTTGGAAATCAGAGTGGTCCAGAGTATCTAAGTTCCCTTCCTCTACCCCCTGGAAACACCACAACAGGCATCAAGACAGCATTCACTTACTATCGCTTCTTCAAACAATCTAATTGAAACAGAATGGATACAGTAAAAATGTGATGTGGGATAGTTACTCATACCACTGTTGTTATGATGAAATCTATAATGCTATCGATCATATAAGCTACTTGTGCTCAGTGAAAAAGTCTGCAGCTTTAGGTAAAGCTAAGGTGAAACCCCTTCAGGTAAAGCTGAGGTGAAACCCCCTCAGGTAAAGCTGAGGTGAAACCCCTTCAGGTAAAGCTGAGGTGAAACCCCTTCAGGTAAAGCTGAGGTGAAACCCCCTCAGGTAAAGCTGAGGTGAAACCCCCTCAGGTAAAGCTGAGGTGAAACCCCCTCAGGTAAAGCTGGGGTGAAACCCCCTCAGGTAAAGCTGGGGTGAAACCCCCTCAGGTAAAGCTGGGGTGAAACCCCCTCAGGTAAAGCTGGGGTGAAACCCCCTCAGGTAAAGCTGGTCGGAGACTCACATCAGACAGATCCAGGAAGCGGTTGAGGAAAATAAAGGCCATGTTCTCCCAGCCCACAGCCTGTAGAGAGAATCACAGTAATCATCATCATCAACCTGACATTCACAACTAAATGCCAATACTGAAGGTGAAAAAAACATATGAAAGAAAAACAGTTATTCAACGAGTTGTGAGATTTTCCATTTTCCAAAATCATTTAATACATTTTCCAAAATAATTTCATTCTGAACTTGGGGCGATAGGCTACTGCACCCTGCTGTTTATTAGTTATTCATAACACCTCCAACGGGCCTACCTGGAGCACAGACAGACTCAGGGGACATTGATCAGAATATTTCCCAGGGGGCTCGCAAACACCAACCCCCCCCAAGCCCCCTCTCTGCCTCACGTGATTGGCTAAGGCTCATTCAAGCAGTTATCTCACCCTGGCAGCCATGCCTGCCTCGTAGAAGGCCTTGTCAGCTGGGATGAGCTCTGTGTGGCGCAGCAGGGATATGGACAGCTTGGCAGCCATGCTGACCTGGTGGGATGGAGAGGAGTGAGATGGGGGTGGGGGGCGTGAGTGTGTACCACAGCGAATACTATAATAAAACGGGAGTACAGTATATATACCAGGTCAACCCCATTGGCAGCGGATCGCGTGGCGTAGTAGTGAGAGATCAGCAGCATCTGCTCAAACTCTTCGTGGGCAGGAGAGTTGGCCTCTGAAGACTTGGTCAGGTTCTCACACTGCAAACAGACGGACAACGAGACCATGAAAAACGGACCCTTATACTTATACACCATACATCATATATGGTCATTATACACTGTGACCTGATACTGTCACTATAGTCCCCGGGCTCTCCCTGGTCCTGTACTCACCAACAGAAGCATGACGTCTCTCAGGTTAGCCCACATGCGGAAGGAATCAGCGCTGTCTCTACCCAGCAGGCTCAGCAGGTCCAGGAACATCCTCTTGTAGATGTTGAAGTTCTGGGGGTTGGCTGGGGCTCCGTGCTGGGCGTACAGGTTCAGGGCCTTTTCTGCATCACCCTCTTTGATCAGGTGGGTGGCGTACAGGGCCACATACTTGTGGAGGATCTTGTAATTCTACAAATATTACAAGAATAAAAACAGTAACGGTATCTGTGAAAATACAGTGAAAAGGATGAAAGTGTTGATGGTAGGCTCAGTACCTGTTTGGAAGCGGTCTCTATGCACTTCTCCCATTGGCCTCTCTCAGCATACATGTCCAGAGCTGCCATGACATCCACTACTACCAGCTAGAACCAGAGAAGATCAGAATTTAGTGTTTAAGAGGGTACACTAATCATTATAAATTACAAAAGGACATTTAGTTGTTTAATAAGGTAATGGTGAGAAGCCTTGTAATAGTTTGCTTTCTGAAACATGTCTCACAACTAGCCTGGTCGTTACAAACACCCACATTATGAAGTCATTGGTGCATTACGCAGACAATACGCACGGAGTCCTTCGAAATATGCCATTCACTTTTCACCAGGCAGGATGTCTTACAGTACACCACTGCAAAATCACAAGCTTATTCTTAAAAATTGGATATTGTAAGTTACACTGTACTCGCTAAGCAGAACTTAGAAATTGGCTTATTATTTGCGATATGTGTGTTAACGTTAAATTGTAGCTACTTACCGAATCAGCTTTGCCTTGGTTTTTCAAGTGTTCTTTGTATCGCTGGTCCACATAATCTTCAAACCTACATGAATAGATTAGAATAACAATTTATTCAACTTTTATAGCACTTTTCATTATAAAAATTATTTCAAAGCGCTTGAAAAAAAACGGCAAACAATCAAGAATCAAATAAAATAGCTACAGTATGCGATAAAGACTACAATCTTTGGCCACGAGTTCAATGTTTTGAGTGTTTCAAGCCTCCAACAGATGGAGCTGTTAGGATAGACACACAATGTAGAAGGAAAGTTAAATATCCTCCATTATCCTCTATTATGTAGGATAATGACTGTTCAGGATCTGGAGTACATGAAAGCGATGCGGCCATGTAATAGTCCCCAGATAGACAAATCACAACACAAATGTACTGTTACTAAAGCAGCATATAATGAAGCAGGAATGCTGCAGGAAAGCAGGCTGTTGTCAAGCATGACAACAGCCATGTGAATTTCACAAACGCATTGTCTAATCAAATGTACTTAAAAAAAAAAAAAAAGTACAATACATAAATAAACAACTACTGTAAAGTTAGCTACTGTCATTCACTCTTGATAAGACCCTAAATGACAGTAATGTAAGATACAGAATAGATGAAACAGGAATCTCATCCCATTCATTAACTAGAGGTCTTGAGATACCTCTGTCCTAGGCCTTGTTTTGTTTTAAGAGGCAGCGACAGGTGACTGTGTTTTCTCTCTCTGTAGCCCTAATGACAGAAGAGGTATTCTAGCCGGCTAGGCTTGTTGTTAGGGGCGACCAGGCAGAGCTGTAGTGGTTGGCCCGGCTGACAGGCTCACCTTGGATCCAGCTCCTTGGCCACTCTCTTGGCTTTGTTCCATTCTTCTCCCTCAATGAATGCATCTATGGCTTCCTTAATGAGGTCCAGGTTGAGGTACAGCTCAGCTGCCTGAGGAAAATAAAACATTTGGAATCTCAAAAGATTTCTTGAAGGACGCCAGAGATTAGGCATAAAACATGGGCGCCTTCATTCTGGGAAATCTTTTTTCTATCAACACACTCGCACCAAAACCATTGCTTTCCGTTGGAAGAATGGCCTCCACACACACCTTTAGATTAATAAAAGCTGTTGCTGAATGTAGTTTTGTCCAATGAATCCTTGAAACATTATCTTTTGTAAAAACTTTTTTAAAAAATATATAATTTCTTATACCAGTTTATATACAGCAGCCTAAAACCACGCATTTACAAAATAACACTAAATGATCATAGTCAAAAGCCTGTTAGTATTGAGGGATCAACAGCAGGAAGTGTGTGGTGACTCACAGCGCTGTACTTCCTGAGCTGGGTGAGGCGAGGGCCCACAGAGTGGATGACTTCGACAGCCCTCTCCTGGGTCAAGAACTTGATGGCCAACTCAGCAGCCTGAGGAAGGTCACACACACAGGAAACATTACATGGCACGACTGTACATCCAGGGCCACAGATAGAGGCTTCTGTCATACACCAGCCGGTTTGTAAGGACAGCATATGTGGGTTAGGTTATAGTGACATTCATTGCCAGTCCTGGAGCTATTTTGTGTACCTTCATCCAGCACTTCTGCATAAGGGGGCCGTTGGTGGAGTCCTTGACCTTGAGGTAACACTCCACGGCCCGGGCGTACTCCCCAGACTGCTCCCATTCCTTGGCCTGCTCCACCATGCCTTCTACCCCTCTGCACACACACACACACACAGACACACACACAACACACACACCGTCAGTAAGACATTTACATGTCCTCCTTGGCACTATGAATTTGCTATAACTGAGCTGCATTGGTAAGTAATCGAGGGACCATATGGATGTGTAGGGAATAACAGAACTAGAACAAAGACTTGGAAGCCCATTCTAAGAACAGAAATAATATTGTACATGTCTGTCGGCGTTAAAGACAAGGAAGTATTCTAAGACACTACTGCCAAGGCAAATACAAGACATTTTGCCCCGGGGACCACATTCGGTATTCAACGAGGTCCGTATGGCCGCACTGAAAAAGTGTTATGTTTTCTCGCTGTCAAAAATGAGCAAAACATGGGCCTCTATAGATCTTCTTTTAATTTTTATTCCTGCTCCCCAACTGTCTAGCTTTCATCGCAGTGATTATTTAGTGAGCTAGACACAGTCAAGAAACTGTGTGTGCCGTAGGTCCATTATAATTTCTACACAGCTTCTGTTTGGTTTTAGTCATTTTAAAAGTATAGTGAGTTCGTTTTCACCCCCCAATTGGACCCTCTCGTGGACCGTCTGTTTGATACCCCTGCTCTACACAGTGCACCGCGCACAGACTTCTCCCGTTAAAATATTAGATCTCTCCCTCTCCTCCACTGCGCTACAAACCCGACCCTTGTGATGATAAAGACAGAGACGAGAGTCAAAGTGAAAGGCAACATGTGTTAGAGAGTTCTGTCTCTCAATTGTGCATGACTGACAGTACAAGAGGGCCAAATTACTCTCAATTGGGGCCTGAAGTGAAGACTGTGCAAAATAAATGTCCTACTTTCCTTTATCCCCATTTCCTTTTGACAAGCCTTTGATGTTTTCCCACAAGTCATTAAAAGCAGGGAAATGATGGTTGGAGACGGACGGACGGAGGAGCTGCTCGTCTGCACTTTAATTAGCTGCTCATTATGGATTTAATTTAGGATAAAAAGCTGCCATGTTTTAATAACGCATCGACCCAATGCGCATATAGATTAATAACAAACCACAACACAACAGTGCGTACATAGCCGTTTCTTTCTTCTTCTCTCCTTTAACACGTAACATTGAGATACATTTTATCTCTGCCTCTCCAAGACCACAAACAGAGTTATTAAAACGTTATAATAACCAGGAAAATGTGATGTAAAAACACAACAGAGTTATTAAAACGTTATAATAACCAGGAAAATGTGATGTGAAAAACACAACAGAGTAATTAAAATGTTATAATAACCAGGAAAATGTGATGTAAAAACACAGATGTTATTGGAGTGGGTGTGAGAGTGTGTTTTGCTCACCGGGCTCCCTTCTTGGTAGCCTCCTTCTCGTACTCCTCTTGGAGGATGCTCAGCTTGTTGGGGAGGTACTCTTTACAGATCCGCATGGCATCGCTCCACATCTCTGCGTCCTGAGACAACAACAACAACAACACTCAGTACCCGCGAGGCACCATACTCTGTGAAGCACATCCAGCCAAACAACAAACGTGAATTATGGAATGAAAACATTGTATTCTGTTTAACCTGTAGTGTTCTCTGTAAAGCTACCCCCAGAGTTCCAGAACTCAGAGAATAGTGAATTGACCAGAATATGAACCCTCCGATTTAAAAAACCCTAGAGTCGATGTCCACACCACTGCGGAAATCTAATTAGGATAATACAAAAAGCCCCATAACAATCTGTCAGTTTAAGCTAAATGTTTTTTGCGTGGTTGCGTCATATTACGTCAACAATCCTGGGCATATTGTCAGTTGAAGCTTGCATCGATGCATGCTTTGAAATGTGTCCAAACTAAGTACGCATCTGAGAACTGCCGCCCGTGCTCCGTTTCGCATTTGGAGTCATACTCCGACCGTTCCGTGTTCCAATTTGCGTGATCGGAGCACGGTAGCATGCATATTGATAAACACCCAGTCTCTTACTTTATAGTACTTGATGGCCAGCTCTGGCCTCTGAGCCCTGAGGAGGAAGGCCTCAGCCTTCTGGAAGTCCTTCTGTTCGAAGCAGAACTTGGCCTGGCCCACCAACACGTCTGATACACTGTCTGGGTCATTGGCCTCCGCCACCCTCTGGGCTCCAACCCAGTCTTGGTTATGGACATACCTGTAAGGGTCACACCAGGCTGTAATTTAACCTCATCTTGTTACAGGTTCAGGTTCAAAGTTTTTGTTTTTTCAGATTGCAGACAGCAAACACTCTCTGAAATACTTGTTATTAGCAGATTAATGGGCTCCAACTCAAGTTTATATTAGCTAGACGATATGCCACTAAAAACACTAAATGTTGTGATCTTCCAGTAGTTATACTCTAGGTCTGTCTACAGTATAGAGTCAAGTTCTCTCCCATCCTATACACTCCACTCCTCTACAGGAAGCAGAGATCAAACAGTCTCAGTGACAGGGCTCCAGTTCCTCTGCTACCTGTGTGAGAGCTGAGCTCCCCTCCAACCAAACCTCTGCCTGCCCCACCACATCATCTCACACTCACTTAATAGGTGGTCTATAACCAATGTACAGAGAAGTGAGGGGAAGTTCTGAAGGAGAAGAGGCGGGAGCTGTGCTGGCACCGCCGCTCCTTTTGAAGTCGACTCAGGAAGGCTTGAAGCTCTGACTTCTGTAGGGGACACATGCCAACACCACTCGCTAGCTAGCAAGAGAAAAACTCCTGATATACTTACATCAGCACTGCCTCTTTTGGCTTCCCCGCTTTGATGAACTCCGTCTCGGCTTCAGCGAACTTGCCCTTGAGAAATAAAACATCACGGCTCAGTGCTCGGTGGTGGAGGGATTAATAATGCATGAGTGACATTTAATGGCTGGAGAAGGGAGAAATACTGAGCTCAGACCCAAATTTGGGCAGGCAACGGAGTAAATATTTTTGAATCTTTGAGACGATGCAAGCTGCAGAGTAATCTTGAGTGACAATGAGCGTGTGATTGCAATTGGGAGGAGGAAGTGGTGTGTGTGTGTGTGTGCATGTTACCTCATCCTCCAGCATCATGGCGTTTTTCAAGTGGATCTCAGGGATCTTGTTCTTGGTGGAGAGACGAGCCAGTTCAAAGGCAAAGTCAAAGGAGCTGAGAGGAGGACAAGAGAAGGGTCAAAACCAGTCTCCTCGTCAAGGTCACAGAGGTACAGCAGCTTCATCAATACTGACTCTTAGGAACGAATGGGGAAGGTCTTAACAGCTTATGCCTAGTACTGAATGCTTCAGACTATGAGTAATACACCACAATAAAAGCAAAAATAAGGACATTTGCAAATTCTGTAAAGCTGAACTTTTTAGGCTATTGCTTGGGCTTCGTACGGATTCAATCACAGGACGTCATTTGACTACAGGGAGATTCCTCATCACCTCGTAAACATGAAAGCAATATTGAAGAGCGTGGGGTACAGTAGTGCAGTCCAGCGCATTGATCTGCTCACCAGTTGTCTGCTGCAAAGTCGATGGCGGTCTCCAGCAGACCAAACTTGTTGAGCAGTTTGACGGAAGCCTCTCCTCCCAGACTCTTGGCCCACAGGTAGGCCACCTGCTTATGGGCACTGGCTCCCCCATGGCTCTTCGCCACCTGCCACACACGCACAAGGGGAGGAGGATTAAGAACAACATGCCAGAAGCTTCCACCATCAACCGCCTCACGTGTCTCTCACTGCACATGCCGAGGGCAGGGAGAGAGCCAAATAGGGCAGAGAAAGAGTGCAAGAGAGAGAAACTGCGAGAGAGGAGCTAGCTGTAGAGAGAGCAAGATAATTGGCATTTTTGTAGTGAAGCTCTTAATAAATGAATGTACAACTGAGTGTTAAATAAAGAGGGTGTGCAAAACATCAGTAACACCTGCTCTTTCCATGACGTAGACTGACCAGGTGAATCCAGGTGAAAGCTATGATCCCTTATTGATGTCACCTGTTAAATCCACTCCGATCAGTGTAGACGAAGAGGAGGAGACGGGTTAAAGAAGGATTTTTAAGCCTTGAGACAATTGAGACATGGATTGTGTGTGTGTGCCATTCAGAGTGTGAATGGGCAAGACAAAAGACTTAAGTGCCTTAGAACGGGGTATGGTAGCAGGTGCCAGGCGCACCGGTTTGAGTGTGTCAAGAACTGCAACGCTGCTGGGTTTTTTCAAGTATCAAGAATGGTCCACCACCCAAAGGAGGCTGTTCTGAGGGCAAAGGGGGTGCAACTCAATATTAGGAATATATATTTCCTAATGTTTTGTACACTCAGTGTATGTGCCTCTATAGTATAGTGGAGGGCCAGAAAGGAGGAAGTAGAAGTAGCAAAGTTGCAGCCAGGTTTTAGGAGGCCAGTAAGCAGTGAGAGGTCTTGCAGTGTAACATTACCATCCTGTGCTGCTGTGTTAGTTACAGACACCTGTCCTTGATACATAACAGGCCACGCCAGGGGTGTCATAATCACACTGTCCTGCTGTTCACAGACACTCACTCTCTCATGGATTCTCAGTGAGAGACGAAAGTCAACTTGTGATGTGGACTAGAGCCCGACCGATATATATAGTCAGCTCTAACGTGGACACATACCCTGTAGGCCTCCTCCCACATGTCGTTGACACGGTACATGTTGACTGCACCCTTCCACTCCTGGCCCTCCATGTAGTGGTACTCCGCCTCCGAAAACCTGGACTCTGTCTCCAACTCCTGGAATAGATATGAGATAACTTGTCTAACTGATTATCCTGGCTAATATAAATCACCTTGAGTCCCTCTCAAAAGATTCTTTCAAAATCATATTTATATGTTTTTCTTTAGACAGCGCCCCCTATCTCCGACCTTGGCCAGGTGCAGGTGAGTCTCAGCCAGCAGGTCTGGGTGATGTTTGGCCACCAGTCGAACCACGTCATCAAACATCTTGTTCTTCTTATACATGGTTATGGCCAGGTCCGGCTCCTCCACTGTTGAAAACAGCCTGCGAATATTCCAGTCACACACACACGCGCGCACGCACGCACGCACGCACGCACGCACGCACGCACGCACGCACGCACGCACGCACGCACGCACGCACGCACGCACGCACGCACGCACGCACGCACGCACGCACGCACGCACGCACGCACGCACGCACGCACGCACGCACGCACGCACGCACGCACGCACGCACGCACGCACGCACGCACGCACGCACGCACGCACACACACACACACACACACACACACACACACACACACACACACACACACACACACACACACACACACAGATGATTGCATTGCTATGCAATAATATTTTGTTATTCTTAATCTCTGACTACATAAAGCGCAAATTAAAAATGTAATTTATCGTCGCAAAATTAAATTCCCTTTCGCTGATGATGAATTTTGCTCCACATTTGTCACAGTAGAGAAGTATTGGGATGACACAGAGTTGGGGGACCGTGGTGACATGTTGTCTTTGTGGCAGGCTTGCAGCGTGAGGGAGATGACTCTGTCTACTATGGAAAGACACAGGCTCCTTTAGAGGCAGAGAGCTAGACTGGGGGTTGTTCAGTTAGGTGTGATGGTTATGTTTCAGACACAACACAGCCAGGGCACCTTATTAAAGTCCAATTTTCTATCAATGCACAGCAATTGAACACTTTTTGTTTCGTCAATTTGTTGCAGTAGAACCTTGACCTGAACTGCAACAGACAATGTTCTGGATAAAGTGACTGTTACAGCAGGGCCCTGTAACCCAATGTCGGCAAACATTGTCCGTGATAAAATCCATAATTAATTTGGCAGCAGGGGTTGTGGTCGATACGGGTTGAAAACAGAGGAGGGTAATGAATGTTAAAGGATGAAGAGAGCGAAAAAGAAGAAGAGTGGAGAGGAAGAGAGATATTACCTTTCTGCCTCCTTGTATTTCCCCTCTCCCTCCAGGTCCTGGGCTCGGCTGATGTACAGAGTCGACACGTCCTCTGGTGTCATACATTTCGCTGCCAGCTAGGACACAATGTGTGTATGTCAGTGTGCATGGACACTGGCACCAAGTGTCACTTTAACTTTGATTCTCATTCCAATTCACTGTGCATAACATCCCACTTTAAAGGAACACACAGGCCTGCTACAACTAGACATAGAAAGCACAGAAGTGTATCCCATTTCAATCAACTGGCTGCCATTTTAAGCTGGGCGCCAGATGACGAGCTGGGACATTGAGGAGGACGTACCTTGTGAGCCTGCTCCCACCTCCCAGCCACCGTGTACATATCGATGGCATCTTTGATGTGGTCTCCCTTCACAAACAGGGGCTCTGCCACCTGCGTTCGCACACAGAGAGAGAGAGACAGAGAGAGAGACATACAGTAACGTCCATTTCTAAGGATTCCAGCTCACACTCAATACTTTAATTACATTTTGAAAACATGCTCGTGCAGCAACGTGTTGCTAGGCCCGGCTCGTCAGAACAGTCGGAATAAGGCTGTGTCTCTCTCCGTCCCTCCCTCCCTCCCTCTCTCTCTCTTTCTCCCTCTTTCATCTTACCTCGTACTCCTGGATGGAGGCGTAGTACTGGGCTATCTTCAGGTAGTACTTCCCTCCTGACCGGTCTTCCTGTAACTCCAGGATATGGACCGCCTTCTTCCACTGGCGAGCCCCTATGGCAGCCTCGATGGCCTTCGAGGAACAGCTATGATAGAGAGACAACAGAGGGGTAGAAGAGGAGAGGGGGAAATGAGGCTTTGCACCATCGAAGGACATAGAACTAATCAAAGAATACAATACAAAGCAACTTTATTCATCCACTTGGAACAACTAATAGGCTATGCCCAGCCAGGGAGCAATTAAGACTAGAATGTCAAGTAAGACTCGATGTTAGAATGCTGTCAAACCACTTTTATTGGTTATTTCTTCTGTTGATTCCTATGTGTTGATTCTCAGCAGTAAGTGATTAGTAGGGGATGGAGCTTTAGCGAGGCCCATTATTCTAGTCAGTTAGACCACCACAGTATTACCAGAGGGCCAGCCATCCAATGAGCATCCAGTGTTCTATCTAAAGCAGCCTGCCCTGGGGGACTGGAGCCCTGGCGCTGCCTAATGAACAACACCTCCATTTGATTACACAGGAAATTAATCATTCACTTCACTATAAACAAACCCCTCACACCACCTCCTCCTGTCTCCCACTCCTTCTATCTCTTTCCATCTCTCGCTCTCTATCACTCCCTCCTCGACACCTCTCTTCCTCCCTCCCTCCCTCCCTCCCTCCCTCCCTCCCTCTCCCTCCTTGTAGTAAGTGATGGGAAGACAGCAGAGGTGACTCACCCAGCCTCTATATAGTGGTTGATGGCAGCGTCCATTTGTTTCTGCTGGACCAGGTAGTCTCCCCAGGCCTCCTCCAGTTTCACCACGTCAGCAGGGAAGGCAACACGAGCCAGCTCCACAGCTACGATCAGGGAAAGATGTCACAGTTACATTCACATCAATCCAGTTTACAATTCATTCTCCAAACCCATTTCAAATCGAGTCAACAACATAATGATTGGGCTATTAAGTAAATAACTAATACATACTGTATGGATGGTCTCGTCCCAACCACTACACACATAGGTGATATTCATTCTTATATTTACCCTCAGTGCTGTGTCAGGCCTACCTTTCCTGAAGGCGTTGCCCTTGCGGTAGCAGTCCAGAGCCCTCTGGTTGTTCCTGATCTTCTCAAACAGATCTCCTGCCTGATAATAGGAGAGGAAAGTTACTTAGTTTCAGCTCAACTTCCTCCCTCTCATTTAGTCACTTACAGCACCTCCGGTCCATAAACTGAAGGTTCAAGAGCAGAGAGAGAGACAGAGAGAGAGAGAGAGAGCGAGAGAGAGCGAGAGAGAGCGAGAGAGACAGAGAGAGACAGAGAGAAAAAAACAGAGAGCTGACTAACATCCCTCCCAGACACATCCTTTATTAAGACACAGACATACACTTTCCCTGACATCGGTTCCGAGGAGAGGAGAGTCATTCATTGCCCTGAGTAAGACCACAGAGACACAGGCAGGAAACAAAGGTTCACGCTGTACACAGAGATACTGAGCTAGAAGACTGCAAATCTATCTGTCTCTGCACCAACTTCACCTGCCGTACCTAAGACAAACCAACTTCTCTATCACACACAAACCACAATGCGAGACAATCAAGCCGAGTCACTTAGAACCGCTCCATTAGAGGATCTAAGCAACCTTTCATCTCATTCCATTAAGACTTTTACTCTGTCGCTGGAAGAAAAGCGATGTTGTCTTGAAGAAGCCTAGTGTAATGTTGATGGCATCCGTCGAGTTTGCTGTGTGACTTTGCAGCGGTCATGACACCCACCCTCTCATAGAACTCTCCCTTGATGAGGGCGGCCGCAATCCTGTTGATGACGTCAGAGTTGGAAACCAGCTCCTCGCGGCTCATAGCCAATCGGGCGGCCTTAGCCGGTAGTCCCGCCTTGAGGTAGAGGTTGATGGCGCCCATGAAGTCCTCCTCCCCCTCCTTGACCTCGCCAGCCTTCTCATCTTGGTTGGTCTCCATCAGCCACTGGTAGTAGCTGCGACGCAGGTTGTCCAGCTCTGGATGGCCCTGGGAAGACACTCATTCAATAAGGGCTATGTTTTACAGTTTCATGGGAAAATCTGGGCTATTAGGTTTTTTGCAGATAGCTAATAAAATAATGTCATATCCTGTCATGTGTGGGTAGTACAGTTTCTCAGTGTTAGTTTACCTTGGACTCAGCCACAGCGATGCAGTCGTCCCACATGTGAAGCTCCTGATACATCTCCATCACCTCATCAATGGCATTCTACAGAGCAGTCGCACAACACATCGACACACATCGCTGTGGGACTGGGAAGCTCGTCATGCCTTTAGTACAGACCAAACGCTTCACTGAGTTGTAGTAGTGTTAGACAGATATTCCACCATTCAAGTTACACCCTCTTACCTGCTCCATATAGTACATCTCAGCCAGTTTGTAGTTCTTGTCCAACATGGCAAGGCGTGCTTTGACTTGGTAGAACTCTGTACCATCTCCACCCTGGAGATTAGACAAGGCAAGTGTCACATAAGACCAACTTCAAATGTATCTGAAAGGCTAAAGGGAATGACATGTCCTTTCTAGCAGACTGGGGCACACCGCCCTGCATTAACTAGCTGGCCCCTTCATTCAACAATGGTAAACAGGTGCTGGAGGTGCGTGTGTGGGCATGTGGGCATAAGTGTGTAATTAGTATTAATGGAATTTAATAGCCCAGTGGAGCAGAGTAAATGTGATGGATGGATTGACTGGCCTGGCCAGCCAGGGAGCAGCTGTGCTGGCAGGGGTGCCAGTGTGCCCATGCTCCAGGGGGCAGAGAGACCCACACAGGGGCCTCAACATACACCCAGGGCCCCAGATGGGACACCTGGATTGGATTGCCTCCAACTCAGGGCCTGGATGTATATGGAAGTGGACCCAAACTAGAGCCTGGGGACTGGCGATGCACGAGAGACCAACACACACTACAGTACATACGTATTCCTTGGAGACTTGGTCGGCGATCTTGTTAGTCTCGTTCAGAAAGCGAGCTTTGGAGACATCCCCCAAGGCAGCAAAGCACCTAAAAGAAACACAAAATGACACTGAGGGTGCAGTAAAAACAAATGTTTACAGACAAAAACTCTGACATAAGCTCTAAAACAAATACCAAGTGCATTCTATCAACAGCGTTTAGCCATGCTCCAGTGCCAGGGTTAACACAAGAACATTTCACTTGGGTCGCCTGTATTAACAGCTCTTTCAGGGAAGTTACATCACGCTAACAAGCTGCGTTCTTAATAAAAAAAAAAAAAAAGAGCATCTCTTTTTAGCTACCCACACTCCTTCATTTACATTCTCCTCTCCGGACAAAACGTTTTTTTTCCCCCCCTGCATGATTTATGCAAATCAAACCCCATACATAAGGAACGGCCGTTGCATTATTGATGCCATGCTACAGTCAAATCTAACTTTCACCCCCACAAAAAAAAGTTAAAGAAAAAAAATCACAAAAGCTTAAGTAAGCAGCACCAGAGCAAGTTAAGGGAGTCCTATTGAGATAGAGAGCCTTTTCTAGTCAGGGATACATCCTACATGACTGAGTACTCTCAGTTCTGGGTGAACTGCTTAGCATTTTATTATTTGTAACCCCCAGTCACGCACGCATAGCTCAGAAAAACACTGGGGGGAGGGGGAAGCTCCGGGCTAAACATCTTCACAAATTAAAACGGAGAGAGAGAGATAGAGAGGACTGTATTAGAAGATAAGCCTAGTGGGTGCTGTTGTTTAGGACGTGCTGAACATGTGTGTTGTGTATGTGTGTGTTGTGGCATGAGTGACGCCGTATGCGTGTGTGCGTGTGTGGCCCCCCCACTGTGCTTACCTCTCTGCGATGTGGAGCTGGCGGGCCTCCAGGGATAGTTTGCTCAGAGTTTTCCACATGGCCTCCGTCTCCGAGGACATCTCCAGAGTCTCCAGGAACGCTGTGGCTCTGAGAGAACACACAGAGAGAGAGAGAGAGTGACTAACTTAAATGACTAACTATGTACATATAAAAACTATGTAGAAAAGATAATGGACTTTACCAGTCAAAAGTTGACACATCTACTCATTCAATGTTTTTTCTTTATTTTTACTATTTTCTACATTGTAGAAAAATAGTGAAGATATCAAAACTATGAAATAACACATATGGAATCATGTAGTAACCCAAAAAGTGTTAAATAAATAAAAAACGGTGAAAATATGTCCTTTGGTCTGATGAGTACAAATTTGAGATGTTTGGTTCCAACTGCCGTGTCTTTGTGAGACGCAGAGTAGGTGAACAGATGATCTCTGCATGTGTGGTTCCCACTGTGAAGCATGGAGGAGGAGGTTGGATGGTGCTTTGCTAGTGACACTGTCTGGGATTTATTTAGAATTCAAGTCACACTTAACCAGCATGGCTACCACAGCATTCTGCAGCGATACACCATCCCATCTGGTTTGCGCTTAATGTCTTTTTATAGCTTTTTTGCACTCCAGACTTCTTGTATTTCTATACTTTTTCATACTGCCGCTCTATGTATCATGTATCGTGTATCTGTCTTTTGTGTATTTTCGTTCTGGCATTTTGCACCTGCACTATGTTTTGTTGTAGCTGCTTGACAAAGAAATTTCCCCTCGGGGATCAATAAAGTACCTATCTATCTATCTATCTACCTACCATTCGGCCATCAGATTTGCCACCAATGCTCCTTATAGGACACATCACTGCATTCTATACTCCTCTGTAAACTGGTCATCTCTGTATACCAGTCGCAAGACCCACTGGTTGATGCTTATTTATAAAACCCTCTTAGGCCTCACTCCCCCCTATCTGAGATATCTACTGCAGCCCTCATCCTCCACATACAACACATTCTGTTAAAGGTCCCCAAAGCACACACATCCCTGGGTCGCTCGTCTTTTCAGTTCGCTGCAGCTAGCGACTGGAACGAGTCAAAGACTCAATCTTGGACACTCTTACTGACAGCTGTGGTTGCTTTGCGTGATGTATTGTTATCTCTACCTTCTTGCTCTTTGTGCTGTTGTCTGTGCCCAATGATGCTGGTACTATGTTTTGTGCTGTTACCATGTTGTGTTGCTACCATGTTGTTGTCATGTTATGTTGCTACGATGCTGTGTTGTCATGTGTTGCTGCCTTGCTATGTTGTTGTCTTAGGTCTCTCTTTAGGTAGTGTAGTGTTGTCTCTCATGTCGTGATGTGTGTTTGGTCCTATAATTATATTTGATTTATTTATATTTTAAATTTTGCCTTTTGGTAGGCCGTCATTGTAAATAAGAATTTGTTCTTAACTGACTTGCCTAGATAAATAAAGGAAAAAAAATATATATATATTACATATTAATTTCGTGACTACGTCTGAGCAAAAGAACACAGCATTAGCCATGGCAAAACGCATAGAATTGCAGGAAATGTGCTTTAAAAGTGCACGGTTTTCTCACAGCTCTAAAGCAGAATATGTAGAATCACAGGAAATTTGCTTTAAAATTGCAAGCATTTCTCTCAACTCCATGGAACAATGTGTAGAATTGTATGAAATGGGCTTAAAAATGCACACATTTCTCTACACCACCAAGATGGGGGCCTGTACAATGTTCCTAAAAATTCAGCTGCTAAGAAAGGGGCTGACCGCACCAATTGCCACGCCCACCACCTAAGCCCCTTTTTGAAGAAAAAAAAGTGGTGGTTATCAAAATAGACTATATACACTTCAAATAGGCGACACAGCATTGAGTGTGGAATGCATACCAAAATAGTTGCATTCTAAACCCACATGAATTCCACCCTTGCGTGGACGTTGCACAATGAGGGATTTTATCAAAATCAATTCGGCAACTAGTATTGTAATATATTGTAAGCTGCCACTTTTGTGCATTCCAAAAAACCCACTGCATTCTTACAAGGTAGATACTAACCTATAATAGTCGCCATCGTCAATAGCTGTTCCAAACTCGATAAGGCCCTCATCCAAGGTGTAGGACACAGTGTTGACCCCCTCAGTCACGATCACCTCTGTCTTACCATTGGACCTCTCCAGATCCACTATATCCCCCTGTGGAAAACAGATACGCTAAATTAGTCCTGTTCTCAGCCCTTATAATTCTACCTACTAGGAGATAATTGCACTGTGTGCCTTTCACTGCACTCAGAGACTTAATCAAAGGCTCATCATGACAGAGGAGGACAATAAGAACACAGGCATTACTAAATGAATGTTTCTGAATGGCTGGGGGTTGAAAAAGAGCAGCAGCATACATTTGGTCACATTAAACTTCCAAGGTCTGGTCTATAAACAGAAAGTAGTTCAGCCACGAGCTGACTAACATTAGCTCTGCCAGTAGCATATTATACCATACGCACATTCAGCTATTTAAGTATTTCTCTGCCATCGACCTGTATAGTATAGTTAACCATGCAAATATTACTTATTGATCTATATCAATATTTTCATTTTTTTTCACCTAACACTCTGTATAGTGTACATATTCAGCCATTCACCCATACCACGCAATGTCTTTTTATAGCTTTTTGCACTCCAGACTTCTTGTATTTTTATACTTTTTCATACTGCTGCACTATGTATCATGTATCTGTCTTTTGTGTATTTTCGTTCTGGCATTTTGCACCTGCCCTGTGTTTTTCGTAGCTGCTTGACAATGAAATGTCCCATCGGGGATCAATAAAATATGTATGTATGTATGTATGTATGTATGTATGTATGTATGTATGTATGTATGTATGTATGTATGTATGTATGTATGTATGTATGTATGTATGTATGTATGTATGTATGTATGTATGTATGTATGTATGTATGTATGTACAGTGGGGAGAACAAGTATTTGATACACTGCCGATTTTGCAGATTTTCCTACTTACAAAGCATGTAGAGGTCTGTAATTTTTATCATAGGTACACTTCAACTGTGAGAGACGGAATCCAAAAAATCACATTGTATGATTTTTTAATAATTAATTTGCATTTTATTGCATGACATAAGTATTTGATCACCTACCAACCAGTAAGAATTCCGGCTCTCACAGACCTGTTAGTTTTTCTTTAAGAAGCCCTCCTGTTCTCCACTCATTACCTGTATTAACTGCACCTGTTTGAACTCGATAACTGTATAAAAGACACCTGTCCACACACTCAATCAAACAGACTCCAACCTCTCCACAATGGCCAAGGCCAGAGAGCTGTGTAAGGACATCAGGGATAAAATTGTAGACCTGCACAAGGCTGGGATGGGCTACAGGACAATAGGCAAGCAGCTTGGTGAGAAGGCAACAACTGTTGGCGCAATTATTAGAAAATGGAAGAAGTTCAAGATGACGGTCAATCTCCCTCGGTCTGGGGCACCATGCAAGATCTCACCTCGTGGGGCATCAATGATCATGAGGAAGGTGAGGGATCAGCCCAGAACTACACGGCAGGACCTGGTCAATGACCTGAAGGGAGCTGGGACCACAGTCTCAAAGAAAACCATTAGTAACACACTACGCCGTCATGGATTAAAATCCTGCAGCGCACGCAAGGTCCCCCTGCTCAAGCCAGCGCATGTCCAGGCCCGTCTGAAGTTTGCCAATGACCATCTGGATGATCCAGAGGAGGAATGGGAGAAGGTCATGTGGTCTGATGAGACAAAAATCAAGCTTTTTGGTCTAAACTCCACTCGCCGTGTTTGGAGGAAGAAGGATGAGTACAACCCCAAGAACACCATCCCAACCATGAAGCATGGAGGTGGAAACATCATTCTTTGGGGATGCTTTTCTGCAAAGGGGACAGGACGACTGCACCGTATTGAGGGGAGGATGGATGGGGCCATGTATCGCAAGATCTTGGCCAACAACCTCCTTCCCTCAGTAAGAGCATTGAAGATGGGTCGTGGCTGGGTCTTCCAGCATGACAACGAGCCGAAACACACAGCCAGGGCAACTAAGGAGTGGCTCCGTAAGAAACATCTCAAGGTCCTGGAGTGGCCTAGCCAGTCTCCAGACCTGAACCCAATAGAAAATCTTTGGAGGGAGATGAAAGTCCGTATTGCCCAGCGACAGCCCCGAAACCTGAAGGATCTGAAGGTCTGTATGGAGGAGTGGGCCAAAATCCCTGCTGCAGTGTGTGCAAACCTGGTCAAGAACTACAGGAAACGTATGATCTCTGTAATTGCAAACAAAGGTTTCTGTACCAAATATTAAGTTCTGCTTTTCTGATGTATCAAATACTTATGTCATGCAATAAAATACAAATTAATTAATAAAAAATCATACAATGTGATTTTCTGTATTTTTGTTTTAGATTCCGTCACTCACAGTTGAAGAGTACCTATGATACAAATTACAGACTTCTACATGCTTTGTAAGTGGGAAAACCTGCAAAATCGGCAGTGTATCAAATACTTGTTCTCCCCACTGTATGTATGTATGTATGTATGTATGTATGTATGTATGTATGTATGTATGTATGTATGTATGTATGTATGTATGTATGTATGTATGTATGTATGTATGTATGTATGTATGTATGTATGTATGTATGTATGTATGTATGTATGTATGTATGTATGTATGTACGTACAGCGGGTGAAATAAGTATTGAACACGTCACCATTTTTCTCAGTAAATATATCTCCAAAGGTGCTATTGACATGAAATTTTCACCAGATGTTGGTAACAACCCAAGTAATCCATACATACAAAGCAAAATAAATAAGTTCAGAACTTAAGTTATGTGTAATAATGTGAAATGATACAGGTAATAAGTATTGAACACATGAAGAAAGGGAGGTGCAAAAAGGCATGGAAAGCCAAGACAACAGCTGAAAACTATCAGTAATTAAAAAGCAATCCAGCCCCCTGTCAGTGCAAATTAATATCAGCTGGTTCAGTACCAACTGATGGCCTACAAAAAGGTCTCATTGCCAAGGTGTCACACAAGACACATCTCATGATGGGTAAAAGCAAAGAGCTGTCTCAAGACCTTCGCAACCTAATTGTTGCAAAATATAATGATGGCATTGGTTATAGGTGCATTTCTAAGCTTCTGAATGTTCCAGTGAGCACTGTTGGGGCCATAATACGGAAGTGGAAAGACAATCATTTCACCATAAATTTGCCTCGAACAGGTGCTCCTCGCAAGAATAACCAGAAGAGTTGTCCAAGAGCAAAGGACCACTTGTGGAGAGCTTCAAAAAGACCTGCAATTAGCAGGTACTGTTGTCTCAAAGAAAACAGTAAGTAATGCACTCCACCGCCATGGCCTTTATGCACGCTCACCACGCAAGACTCCATTGCTGAAAATAAAGCATGTTGAAGCTCGTTTAAAGTTTGCTGCACAACATTTGGAAAAGCCAGTGAAATACTGGGAGAATATAGTGTGGTCAGATGAGAGTAAAATTGAACTGTTTGGATGTCATAATACACACCATGTTTGGAGGAGAAATGGCACTGCACATCACCCTAAAAACACCATACCAACAGTGAAGTTTGGAGGTGGGAACATCATGGTGTGGGGCTGCTTTTCAGCAAATGGTACTGGCAAACTTCACATAATTGAAGGAAGGATGAATGGGCAAATTTACCGAGACATTCTTGACAAAAATCTGCTGCCATCTACCAGGATGATGAAGATGAAACGAGGGTGGACATTTCAGCAAGACAATGATCCCAAACACACAGCCAAGGAAACTCTCAATTGGTTTCAAAGAAAGAAAATAAAGCTGCTAGAATGGCCCAGCCAATCACCTGACTTAAATCCCATTGAAAATCTATGGAAAGACCAGAGCAATGCATGCGACTAGTTTCTCCATACAGGAGGCGTCTTGAAGCTGTCATTACCAACAAAGGCTTTTGTACAAAGTATTAAATAAATATCAGTAAGTGTGTTCAATACTTTTTCCCTGTGTCATTTCACATAACTTCATTTCTGAACGTATTTGTTTTGGTTTCTTTGTATGTATGGATTACTTGGGTTGTTACCAACATCTGGTGAAAATGTCATGTCAATAGCACCTTTGGAAATATATTTACTGAGAAAAATGGTGACGTGTTCAATACTTATTTCACCCGCTGTATGTATGTATGTATGTATGTATGTATGTATGTATGTATGTATGTATGTATGTATGTATGTATGTATGTATGTATGTATGTATGTATGTATGTATCTATCTATCTATCTATCTATCTATCTATCTATCTATCCTCTGGTCTGATGAAACAAAAATAGAACTGTTTGGCCATAATGACCATCGTTTTGTTTGGAGGTAAAAGGGGGAGGCTTGCAAGCCGAAGAACACCATCCCAACCGTGAGGCACGGGGGTGGCAGAATCATGTTGTGGGGGTGCTTTTCTGCAGGAGGGACTGGTGCACTTCACAAAATAGATGTTATCATGAGGAAGGAAAATTATGTGGATATATTGAAGCAACATCTAAAGACATCAGTCAGGAAGTTAAAGCTTGGTCGCAAATGGGTCTTCCAAATGGACAATGACCCCAAGCAAACTTCCAAAGTTGTGGCAAAATGGCTTAAGGACAACAAAGTCAAGGTATTGGAGTGGCCATCACAAAGCCCTGACCTTAATCCTATAGAACATTTGTGGGCAGAACTGAAAAGGCATGTGCAAGCAAGGAGGTCTACAAACCTGACTCAGTTACACCAGTTCTGTCAGGACGAATGGACCAAAATTCACCCAACTTATTGTGGGAAGCTTGTGGAAGGCTACCCAAAACGTTTGACCCAAGTTAAAAAATTTAAAGGCAATGCTGAGTGTATGTAAACTTCTGACCCACTGGGAATGTGATGAAAGAAATAAAAGCTTAAATAAATCACTCTCTACTATTATTCTGACATTTCACCCTGGCCTCACCCTGAGGGGGAACATGGTGGCTCTCTCTGGGCTGTCGATGTTGTACCACACACACAGGTTGCCTCTGTTCTGGCTCACCACCACGTCACTGCCAGGAACCCACTGCACGTAGGAGCAGAAACTCAACACTGTGGTCTTAACACTGCTCTCTATGTCATACAGGTGGAGCTGAGGGAGATAGAGAGATAGAGAGATAGAGAGAGGAGAAGGGTTAGAGAGTGCAGAGGATTAGGCAGTGATGCAAAGAATCACATGAAGCAGGTCTGTTACTCAAATAAACTCAAATCCGAGCAGTAGTGCACCTTTCAAAACTAGAATTTCAGCTCTACTGGGTCCTCAACAACAAATTCTAAACCATAGCGAACCATCTGAGTACAATGAGTCACTTTTCAGTCAAAAACTCCCAAAGGGATTCCCAATTAAAATGCTTGGCATCCTTTGCCCAGGGCGAGCACATCAAACAGGCATAGCTTAAGGCAGCCCGTTACTTTGAGCTGCTGCCTCACCCGCAGTTTCTTGTCCCTGAAGAGTAGCTTGCGCCCCGTTTCGTTGAGCTCCAGCCAGTCAATCTTGGAGTCGTGGTTGATGGTTCCCAGGTTGTAACCGCCGGCCAGATCCACTGTGAGTGGGAGGGAGAGAGAGGGGAGATTATTACCTGAGCTGTGCCTGTAGGTCATAGCAGCAATCAATGACGGTCGGCAGCGAGAGACCGAGAAAGAAAACATTCTCAACTCCAGAGTGTTTGTACTAAGAGAGTAGGTGGTGTGTCGTGTTTAAAGCCACATTATATCTCTCTCCATCTGCTAGAGACAAGGGATACAAATGTACGTTGTAATTGAGGGGCCTACAGAACAAAGTCATTATGCAATATGAATATGTCAATGTTCACAGTAGCATATATCCACTCTAACAAACACATCTATGAATCTCTAATGAATCATATGACAGAGGCCTGGCATTGCTTCTCCTTTTATTCTGTAATCAAGCATCTGAGAAGCTAAAAAAGCATTTTCCAATTTACACTTTCAGAGCGAGGGAGGGAAGGAAAGAGGGAGGGAGGGAGGGGCGAGGGGGGAGCAAAAAGAAGAAAAAGAAACTGCTCCAGTCATTCAAAGGCGAGAAATAAATTGGATGAAGGTTGTTTCTCATTTTCACCACCTGAAGAAAAAAACTGTTCGACAGCCGACAGAAGGACATGCCTGGACTTAATTAGCACAGGAAGTGAACAGGGCTTGGGCAGATGGCGCTCAGCTCAGCGCTGCACTGTGGTGGGGCCTGGGCTTGGGCCGTGCTTTACACTGCCGCCAACCACCCCACCCTCCATGGGGTCAGCGCCTAATTGAAAGGCATCTTTCTCTGGAAGTGGCATATGCCTGTTTGTCTCAGCATCTCTCTTTACCGGCCCTCACAGGCGCTCACGTCTCAGGCTGCCCCAGGGGAGAGAGGGGAGGAGTGGGGGAAGAGAGGGACACTGTGGGCCCGATACAATCAAACAGTCGTTTACCTAATCAATACCTAAAGCAACGTGGGGACCTAGTCGCTCGGAGCAGCGCCTGCCTGCCTTTACATGAATGGGGATCATCCATCACAAAAAGGGCAGGTCAGTGTCTTTGTGTGTTAGATGCTCATTATCTGCAGATAAGAGTGATGGGCGGGCTGGGCTGGAACTTGGCCTGGGAGTGAAGGTGGCTGACACTTTTAGTTCAAAGATTAAGCAATTACTTCACACAGGATTTCGGATGGAAATCACTCACTAGATAGTAATAGCCTAGATTAAAAAAGACATGACATGATTTTACATTTCTGGAAAAACTAAAGGCCTGAGAACAAAAGCTTTAGTCAACAAGCACCACAGTCATAACCTTGGCTTGACCTTGACCAGAAGACAACCTTTTTGCAGCACAGAAATCATGTCTTCATGTCCACGGTTCACCAACTCAGGGAGCGTATACTCTGCATTACACGTATTCATGGCATGACCTTACACACACACACACTTACCAATGGCAATGGTCTTGATGTCAATCAGGTAAGCTAACTTTTTGTTGCCTTCCACCCCCTTCTGTTTCCTCTCGTTGAGACGAACACTAGAGATGCAGACACACAGTGTGGGTTAGACAGGTTGTTAAGCAGAGGGAGAATGTTAATACTAAACATCCAACCATTAGCACAGAAATATCTCCAATCTGACAATATTGACAGCCTGAATACATTGAAATGGATTTGTAATGACTAACTTTGTCCACTGAAAACGTTCTTGACAGCTGTATGCAAAACGTTTACCCTTCTCATGCATTCAAAGTATGCCGGACTGTCATGTAGAAACAAAGCTCAACACTGCCACCTAGTGGCCATTCTTCACATAAGAGTGGAAGACTGGCAAAAATCGAATCAAATGAAATTGTATTGGTTACATACACATATTCATCAGATGTTATTGCGGGTGTAGAGAAATGCTTGTGTTTCCAGCTCCAACAGTGCAGTAATATCTAACAATTCACAACAATACACACAAATCTAAAAGTAAAATAATGGTATTAAGAAATATATAATTATTAGGACGAGCAATGTCGGAGTGGCATAGACTAAAATACAGTGGAATAGAATACAGTACGTACATATGAGATGATTAAAGCAGTATGTAAACATTATTAAAGTTACTAGTGTTCCATTATTAAAGTGACCAGTGATTCCATGTCTATGTATGTAGGGCAGCAGCCTCTAAGGTGCAGGGTTGAGTAGCCGGGTGGTAGCCGGCTAGTGATGGCTATTTAACAGTCTGATAGCATTGAGAAAGAAGCTGGGCAGACCGTACCACCCTCTGGAGAGCCCTGTGGTTGCAGGCGGTGCAGTTGCAGTACCAGACGGTGATACGGCTCGACAGGATGCTCTCAATTGTGCATCTGTAAAAGTTTCTGAGGGTCTAAGGGGCCAACCCAAATTTCCTCAGCCTCCTGAGGTTGAAGAGGCACTATTGCGAGGAACTTGAAGCTTTCCAACTTCTCTACTGCGGTCCCGTCGATGTGGATAGGGGCGTGCTCCCTCTGTTTCCTGAAGTCCACCACCAGCTCCTTTGTTTTGTTGACATTGAGGGAGAGGTTATTTTCGTGGCACCACTCCGCCAGGGCCCTCATCTCCTCCCTGTAGGCTTTCTCGTCATTGTTGGTAATCAGGCCTACTACTGTTCTGTCGTCTGCAAACTTGATGAATGAGTTGGAGGAGTGCGTGGCCACGCAGTTATGGGTGAACAGGGAGTACAGGAGGGGGCTGAGAACGCATCCTTGTGGGGCCCCTGTGTTCAGGATCAGCGAAATGGAGTTGTTGTTTCCTACCTTCACCACCTGGGGGCGGCCTGTCAGGAAGTCCAGGACCCAGGGTCCCAAGCTTAATGATGAGCTTGGAGGGTACTATGGTGTTGAAGGCTAAGCTATAGTCAATGAACAGCATTCTTACATAGGTATTCCTCTTGTCCACATGGGATAGGGCAGTGTGCAGTGCGATGGTGATTGCATCATCTGTGGATCTATTGGTGCGGTATGCAAATTGAAGTGGGTCTAGGGTGTCAGGTAAGGTAGAGGTGATATGATCCTTAACTAGCCTCTCAAAGCACTTCATGATGACAGAAGTGAGTGCTACGGGGCGATAGTCATTTAGTTCAGTTACCTTCGCTTTCTTGGGTACAGGAACAATGGTGGACATCTTGGGAGCATGTGAGGACAGCAGACTGGGACCAGGCAGCTGGCCTGCACAAGCTCTGAGGACGCGGCTAGGGATGCCGTCTGGGCCGGCAGCCTTGCAAGGGTTAACACACTTAAATTACTCTTACTCACGCTGGCAATGGAGAACAAGAGCCCACAGGAGCGGGCTACACTGTGTTATCCTCAAAACGGGCGAAGAAGGTGTTTATCTTGTCCGGAAGCAAGACGTCTGTTTGATTGCCTTAAGGAGTGAATAACTACACTGTTTGTATTCAACCATATTCCCAGTCACCTTGCCATGGTTAAATGCGGTGGTTCACGCTATCAGTTTTGTCTCAATGACAGTGCTAGTTAGTGAAAATGCAACTGCTTTCTATAATATAATATGCTATAAATATATGCATTACAAGGAGAATGGATGAAAGCCAACCTGATGAGATGTGGGTTCATGAACTCAGTCCTCACTGATCCCAGGATGTCGTTGCTGCCGTACTCCACCAGCGTCAGCTCACCAGCGTTGAAAATCATACACACCTGACACAACACATCACAGTCAGCAGCTGACTCCCTACCATTAGGAGAAAATTCTGAATTCCTATATTCAAGAAGCAATGACAGGCAGTTAACAGGGACATGACGTGTATTTTATTATTCATAAGTTGGGATAGCAGAACCTGAAAACTCCTCGCTACAGCACATAAATCTGCAGACAAAGCTCAACAGGGAAAGAAGAATGGAATCGTACCGTTTCATTTTCAAAGAAGAATTTTTCATTCCCCCCGGAGCCTTGCCATGCAACCTGAAAAAAGAACAGTTGAGGGGTCTTTGTTTACCTGGGGCGAAGCGCAGTGGGCGTCGCTCCAAGCTTTACACTACATTACACACACATATACTGCAGCTAGGGCCGGGGCTATTATCGCGTACGTCTGTCATTTTCAACAGCAGCACTCCAGCTCCAGTGAAGGAAGGCTCTTAGAAAACCAAACAGGGATTAGCACACTGAACCGTGACAGCCCTTGAACTTTTAAAACAGGCCCTTGGAACTTCTAATAGAGCAATTTGTTTCTGACTGTGCCATGCAAGAAGGAGGGGAAGGTGGCCCATGAAAAACATCTCTTGCACTTAGTGTCTTGTGCCGTGATCGGCCAGACCATCATACCTCACTGAGCTTGTTGGAGGCCAAGTCTCCCAGTAGCAGGGTATCAGAAGTGTGGGCCACCAGATAGCGGTCCTTCCCCATGATCTTCACCTCGTCTATCTCATAGCCGTAGTGGGACTTCAGCACCACCCGCATCCCTGTGGACAGGTTCTTTACAATCACCTGGAGAAACATTGTTCAGTAAGTTAATAAAAGCCTCCAACCCGCAAGGAAATAAGTGACATAGCTGAAAATAACTGTTGAGAGGGTGGTGTGATGTAAAGTGCAGCTCAATACAAAAATCTCTCTGAGCCACAACTCAAGGACTCAAGTTTAACTTTCCCTGTCAGATGAACTGCAGCGCCCCGCTTTCGTTCTGAACCGAAGGCGGTGAACACCACAACGTACCTGACTCAGACCCACATAAGTCATCTCAAATTTGTTCTTGTAGATGCTCCTCCGTAGGCAGCAGTCAAACTGTTCCACTCCCCCACACAGTGTACCCTGAACACAGGGATCGACAAAAACATGTTTATGACGCTGTCACAAAAGTTTAAATTGCAAAAAGATGTGAAAGGCATATTGTAGTATACTTTCTACATTACTGGGAGCTAAATCAAGTATTTCATAACTGACAGGTGTGTTCGTTCATGTATGGTTACTCACTGCACAGAGGCGTGAGCCGTCCTTCTTCCAGGCCAAGGCAGTGATGGTGTACAGGTTTGGAATCTCTTTAGGGGATGCTTCGTCCCATGCACCTTTCCGAGGACCCCAGTTGAAGACTCTCAATCTGAAATTACATCATTTGAACAAAACAGCTTATCACTCACAACGTACTGCTTCCAAGCAATCTAAGATGAGGTTGTAATACCATGCTCATTACTTGTATACTGATGTATCAAAATGAAGACTGACCGATCATAGCTGCCGATGACCACAGACTGTCCACTGGGACTGGTGGCGGCCACAGTGAACTCTTTCTCTGAGCGGTCTCGGCTGTAGTCAAAAGTCTGCTGGATGTGGCCCTCCTTGCCATAGGCCACTATCTTCTTGTCACATCCGGCCACTATGATGCTATTGGTGCCCCATGCCAGGGCATATGGTGGGCAAGGGTGGGTCAACAATTTGCCCTGCAAAAAGATTGGAGACAACATGCATCAATGCACACCTACCTGATAAGATTTTTTTTAACAGTGAAATGTGAGAGCAAAAGGTTTGACCCAAGGAGTATTATGAGAAAATTCCCAGGGATATACTGAAATAATTTCATGTCAGTATTGGGCACAGTACCTGAGATTCTCCTGAGCCTTCGTCGTCAAAGAAATATCTTACAACAGTCCCGTCTGCATGGCCTGAGAGGATGCCCTTCCCAGAAACACTGGCACACAAAGAGGAGATCTGCATTAGAGCTACAACATCAGACTATAACTTTGAATGAGAGGGTTGAAACAAAGAAAAAGAAAGTCACATACTTTGATGTCAATGAGACAACGTAGGAATCTGTCCCGTAGACTGTAGATGACTTGTTTGTTTTTGTGTTGGCAAGGCGAACCTGGGTGGAAGCAAACAAAACATATCAAGATCCAAAACACTGTTCTGAAAATTCATAGTACTTCCTGTTATTGAAAATACTGGCAGTAAAAAAGCATTGATTGTTTTAATTACTTACCTTTCCCTCTGCTAATCCAAAAACTATAGCGTGTTCCGCTGGCCATAGCAAACAAGTCAAAGCACTCTAAAACACAATGAGATTGGTTTAAAATTGACTTTTAAATTGACAGTTGTTTGTATTTTGGTAAATAACTCAAAAGAGAGCTTGAACATATTTCTACTACATCCCAGTAATGTGTGATTACTTACTGTCTGTACAAATTTGTTGCAGATGACCTTTTTCTCACCCCTGTGAGGAATAAAGAAGAAACATCACACTTGAGACGGTAGAGAGGGTAATCTGTGAATCAAAACCCAGCCTAAATACAAATACCAGAAGCATTCTTACCATTCCTCTCCAATTTTGTAGACATAGATTATGTTATCAGTTTGGGCAATGGCAATTTTTGTTGAGTCAGGAGAAAATGCCATGGCCTTGACAACATAGCTCTTCTTTCCATACTGCAAGAAGATAAATATCACAAGAACATTATCGCTCTATCAAAAATCCAGATTCAGTTGCAAGCTGTGAGTGTTTCCGGGAAAAGCTTCCTGTATCTTTTATTTATTTAATCAGGCAAGTCAGTTAAGAACACATTCTTATTCACAATTGATTCTCCCCTAACCGGGACGACGCTGGGCCAATTCCTACGGGACTCCCGATCACGGCCGGTTATGATACAGCCCGGGATAGAACCAGGGTCTGTAGTGACGCCTCTAGCACTGAGATGCCTACTTACCTTAGAGTCTGCAGGCTTAGTAGAGAACTTATCCCTTTTCTCTCCTTGCTCATCGTACAGTAAGACCACTCTGTCCACAGTGCATACAGCAAATTTGCCATTATTCGGTGCCCATGTCATACAAGTCACTTTTGCAGCTCCCTCCTGTGGTAAAGGGACAAGTTTGAGACAACGTCAGTATAATTACATCACACGGGTAGCTAGCTGTATGGACCCACAGTAGCTACCCTAGGACCATCAGTTGAAGAAAATGGACATAAGTTAACTAACGTTAGTAAAAAGGTTAGCTAGCTAGTTAGCTAAGAACACATACCGAGGCTTGCTTGATATTAGGGCTAGCTAGCAGCAAGCTAACGTTAGTAATCAAAGCATTCTAGTTTGCTGGCTAACATTAGCTGTGGTGGTTAACGTTAATAGCTAAAGAGAAGTAACGCGGCCGAGCTTACTTGGGGCGTTAAAAGCGTCTTCAGATGTTTTAGTTGCATGGCTGAAATCTGGAATAATCTGTATAACTGATGTAATGTGTAGTCTTTATAAAATATAATAGAATCCCGAAGTTATTGTTGTTTACGTTAGCTAACGTTAGAATCGGATCTGTTGATAACGGAGGCAGACATTTTTCTAAACATCGGTTCTCCGTGGTTACCGTTGTCTGGCACGCATGTGGGCGTGTTTCCCTAAAACGTATGACGACAGCACGCACGAAAATATAGGATATTTTTATTTTTTTACATTTGACTACAAAATATTTGTAAATATAATAACATGTAGCAAAGCTAACTTTATATAAAAACGCATCAAACTAAAGCAATATACCAGTGTTATGGAATTGCAAAATGTCCTTGGAGATGCCGGGGATTGAACCCGGGGCCTCATACATGCAAAGCATGCGCTCTACCACTGAGCTACATCCCCTTTCTTGCATGTCTTTACACATACAGCTATACCTTGTTCCAGATGGGGGAAAATGTATATGATTAAAACGTGCATCTACTTTTTTTTTTTATATGAAGTTAAATTACTAGAAAGTGACATTTCTTGAAGAAAATGTGTCTTCTTGCATGTCGAAGTATTTATGGTTGTGAAATAAGTTGTAGTGAGGTTAACCTTTTGGTATTTTGGGGTGGTTTGTAGGGAGTTAAGATAGTGGGGTATAGTTGGTAGCGCGCGCGCACACAAAAGTAAACAACATACACCATCTAAAATTACATCCATAATAAATGTCCACAGACTAGGTGACAGGTCAAACACCAATGTGACACAGCAGATATTAGCGGACAAAAATAAAACACACTCATGAAGGCGTTTGACTTTATCAAAGTAAAGATCTACAGGGGAGGGACAATCAGAGAGAGGGACGTGATGTTCTGGTTGTGTTTGGTTTGCTGTTTGTTTTGGTTGTGTTTCAGATCATTTTGTGTCCAATATAAATTAATGGTAATGTATTGTGTCATTTTGGAGTAACTTTGATTGAAAATAAGAATAGAATATGTTTGTAAACGCTTCTACATTAATGTGGATACTAGCATGATTACAGATAGTCCTGAATGAATCATGAATAATGATGAGTGAGAAAGTTACAGACACACAAATATCATACACCCAAGACAAGCTATGAACCTCTCACCACTACAATAACAGGGGAGGTTAGCATTTTATGATATTTGTGCAAATGTAACTTTTTCACTCATCATTATTCCTGATTAATTCAGGATTATCTGTAACCATGCATGGTATATATTTTTATTTAACCTTTTTATTTTACTAGGCCTCAGTTAAAAACTTATTTACAATGACGGCCAACCAAAAGGCAAAAAAGGCCTCCTACATGGATGGGGGCTGGGATTAAAAATAAATAAATGTAATAAAAATATGGGACAAAACACACATCACAACAAGAGAGACAACACAACACTACATAAAGAGAGACCTCAGACAACAACATAGCATGGCAGCAACACATGACAACACAGCATGGTAGCAACACAACATGGTAGCAGCACAAAACACGGTACAAACATTATTGGGCACAGACAACAGCACAAAGGACAAGAAGGTAGAGACAACAAGACATCACGCAAAGCAGCCACAGCTGTCAGTAAGAGTGTCCATGATTGAGTCTTTGAATGAAGACATTGAAATAAAACTGTCCAGTTTGAGTGTTTGTTACAGATCATTCCAGTCGCTAGCTGCAGCGAACTGAAAAGACAAGCGACCCAGGGATGTGTGTGCTTTGGGGACCTTTAACAGAATGTGACTGTCAGAACTGGTGTTGCATGTTGAGGATGAGGGCTGCAGTAGATATCTCAGATAGGGGGGAGTGAGGCCTAAGAGGGTTTTATAAATAAGCATTAACCAGGAGCATTGGTGGCAAATCTGATGGCCGAATGGTAAAGAGCACCTAGCCTCTCAAGAGCACGCTTACCTGCCAATCTATAAATTATGTCTCCGTAATCTAGCATAGGTAGGATGGTCATCTGAGGGTGAGTTTGGCAGCAGGGGTGAAAGAGGAGTGATTACGATAGAGGAAACCAAGTCTAGATTTAACTTTAGCCTGCAGCTTTGATATGTGCTGAGAGAAGGACAGTGTACTCCCAAGTACTTGTATGAGGTGACTACCACAAGCTCTAAACCACCAGAGGTAGCATTTTTCTTACCAAACCCTATGACCTTTGTTTTGGAGGTGTTCAGAACAAGGTTAAGGGCAGAGAAAGGTTGTCGGACACTAAGAAAACATTGTTTTTATAGCATTTAACACAAAATCCGGGGAGGGGCCAGCTGAGTATAAGACTGTATCATCTGCATATAAATGGATGAGAGCTTCCTACTGCCTGAGCTATGTTGTTGATGTAAATTGAGAAGAGGGTGGGGCCTAGGATCAAGCTTTGGGGTACACCCTTGGTGACAGGCAGTGGATGAGACAGCAGATGTTCTGACTTTATACACTTCACTCTTTGAGAGGTAGTTAGCAAACCAGGCCAAAGACCCCCCAGAGACACCAATACTCCTTAGCCAGCCCACAAGAACGGAATGGTCTACCTTATCAAAAGTTTAAAAAAATTGCAGCACAACATTGCTTAGAATCAAGGGCAGTGGTGACATCATTGAGGACCTTTAAGGTTGCAGTGACACATCCATAACCTGAGCGGAAACCAGATTGAATATCAGAGAGAATAATATAGACATCAAGAAAGCCAGTCAGTTGATTATTAACTTATTACGTTTTTCCAAAACTTTTGATAAACAGGGCAAAATAGAAATAGGCCTATAACAATTTAGGATCAGCTTGATCTCCCCCTTTAAATAAAGGACGAACCATGGCTGCCTTCCAAGCAATGGGAACCTCCCCAGAGAGGATAGACAGGTTAAAAAGGTCTGAGATAAGGTTGCTGCCCCTATCATCGCCAAGCCTAAAGAAAAAAGGGTCTAAACCATCTGACACAGATGTTTTTTGGGGTCCAGTTTAAGAAGCTCCTTTAGCACCTCGGACTCAGTGACCGCCTGCAGGGAGAAACTTTGTAGCGGGGCAGGAGATAAAGAGGGAGGACATCATTTTCTGGAATTTTCCAAACTGTTTAAAGGCACAATCAACGTAGTGTATGTAAACTTCTGACCCACTGGAAATGTGATATAGTGAATTATAAGTGAAATAATCTGTCTGTAAACAATTTGTGTAAGTAGATGTCCTAACCGACTTGCCAAAACTGTAGTTTGTTAACATGAAATCTGTGGAGTGCTTGAAAAATGAGTTCATGGGTGGAATGTTATTCATATTTTTCATAATTTCATAATTAATAAACATTCTTTCAAAAAAGCCCCCGAAAATCTGGTGTTTCTATGTCAAACGGTTTTGTTATATTTCAGTGTAATATTGGGATACAAACTCAAAATGGAATACACTATAACTCTATATCTGACATGTTACAGGTGTCTTCTTTTTGCTAAACCATGTGTGTGAGGTGTATACTTTTGTTTCAAAGTAGATTTGTTTAAGACTACCAAGAAACACTGTGTGACTGTGATTTAGCCCAATGCAGTAAAAGGTTAACAAAAAACACACAAAAAACATATGAAAAAACACAAAGCAAAGTATGTCTCTGTACTTGGTACAATCCAAGGCCAAGTGGCAAACAATAATGCAGGCACTAGGGATGGGTGTGTGAGCATGCGGTTCTGGGTAAATGTAGTCATTGTATTTTATTTTACTTAAAAAATATTATTTAAAAACAAATTAACAAGAAACAGGCGCACAAATATTGTACACCCAAAAAATGCTAACCTCCCCTATATTGTAATGGTGAGAGGTTAGCATCTCTTGTGCGTCTATAACTTTCTCACTCATCATTATTCACGATTCATTCAGGACTATCTGTAACCATGGTAGCATCCACATTAATGTAGAAGTGTTTAGAAACATATTATATTCTTATTTACAATAAAAGTGACTCAGAAATTATACAAAATGACACATTACAGCAGTGAATTCTGACTCCATGAATTTAAATATATTTAAACTCCTTCATATAGTTGGCAGACATAAGGGATTAAATATAGACCTCCACCAGCTGAAGGAGAAGAGGATCTGGTCAAATAAGGGTATGTTGCTAATATGTAGCTAGCTAACGTTAGCTTCTTTGCAAAAAACTGCTTAGTATTCATGGCACATTGTAAATATCTGACTGCTACTAGGATAGTATTCAAGACAAGACCAAATGCATTAATAAGCCAACAAATATTAGTTAAATATGTAACAGTAAATTAAAATGTTCAATATCTTTAGTTTTATCATCAAGGTAGCTATCTACCTGACAGCAAAGGTGTCAGTTAGTGATGACGTGCCGGAGCTTGAAGGGATTTGTATTCTTGTATGATGTCTACTTTGATGCAAATTAACATTTTAGAATATTATGTAGTAAATGGAGGCGAATATATAGCTCATTTGTCAAGAGAGATGGAATCGGTGGAATGGTATCAAATACATGTGTTTAATGCCATTCGCTTTGTTCCAGCCATTATTGTGAGCCATCCTCCCCTCAGCAGCCTCCACTGCTGCACTGTAGGCAGCAACATAGAACAAGCCCCTTTTTTGAATTGGTTCTAAAATACTCCACCTCCTTCTTTTTCTTCTGTAGATTTTAGATGGCGGTTGGCAACCAACTTTAAGATGCATTACCGCCACCAACTGAACACCCACCTTTTCCTGGATCTTATACAGGTGTTGTCGCTTTCTCTCCCTGGTTCGAAAATCCCCTATGGGAAAAACGATTGGAACAATTTCCGTGTTTGACCGCTAGGGTTTGTGGGTATTGTGACGTGTCCACTGTGGTGCTCTATGTAAACAACGCGAGGTCGCTGAAAAGTTCCACACTGCTAGGGTGGCGTGCTGAGTAGTGTGGACCTAGCACCTAGGCTTCGACAGGCAACATTTTGTTATAACGGTTTTGACGCTTTATTCTGTTTGCAAATAACAATCATCTGTCTTCCTTTTAACTTCCCGCCATTTTTAAAGCTACATTTTTGCTCGTGCATCCTCATTAGCATCTGGCCAGCGTGTTTCACGTGGGAAAGCTTTGCGGAACTGAAGCATCGATCAGACCAAAAAGCTGACTATTGCTCCACATAATCGAATCGAAGACTGCGTTGATTCTGTAGAATTACAGTACTGACAATTTTGGAAAAAAATGGCAACCCTCATTTTAGAAGATGGGACCACGTTCAAGGGCCGCCTTTTTGGGGCAAATGCGTCAGTGTCTGGTGAAGTTGGTAAGTCGTATATTATGAGGAGAACGCTAATTAGCCGATTGCATTGCAACATTTGTATAGATAGATAGGTACTTTATTGATCCCCCGGGGGGGGGGGATCAATAGTTTCAATGCAGTTATGTTACCATGTGTACAGGTATTCTGATAGGTAACTACCTACATGTTACCCACATAGTCAAGTTGTATAGCTAAACGCAGCTCTATTCACCTTGCCGGTGTCTCCCTAGTGGTCTCTGCATGAAACCCCAAAGCTGCGCGTGCCCTGTAGTAGTACGACCCATAACCTCTGACCCCTTAATTTGTCCTTATTTCGGGTGTGAGTAGATGGAGTACGGCGACGACCGGAAGTGACTTTTCGTAGAAGGTTAGGAGAGCATTTTAGCGAACCCTTTCCTATCCTAATTATCCTAACCTGCTACGAAAAGTCACTTCTTAGAGAGAGAGAGAGAGAATATTTCCAAAGTTCCAGTTGCATCCTTTTTCAATATCTGCCAAACCTGAATTGAAGCACTTTTCTTCTTTGCTATGAAAAGTTGACCTGATGATTGTTTTCCAGTGTTCCAGACAGGCATGGTTGGCTACCCAGAGGCCCTGACTGACCCGTCTTACACGTGTCAGATCCTTACCTTCACCTACCCTCTGCAGGGCAACTATGGTATACCCCAGGATGAGGAGGGTGACTTCGGACTCAGCAAGGTGGGTGAAGTTGGCTAGTAGTCAGCGTTTCACAGAAGCGTTCCAACAGAAATGGTGGGTGGAAAAAAAGTATCTTGCCCTCGTTGACTCCAAGCACCTGTTTGAATGTAATGTTCTATTATTTTTTTCCCTCAGTGGTTTGAGTCTTCTAAGATCCACGCTGCAGCCCTCATCGTAGGAGAGATCTGCCAGAACCCCAGCCACTGGAGCTCAGCCATGTCTCTGCACCAGTGGCTCAAAGAGCAGGGCATCCCCGGCCTAGAGGGTCAGTAGAGTTATCATTCTAAACATCCTAGTACTGCATCAAATTACTGAATATTTGTTTTGATATGTGCTGTCTACAGTAGAGATTCTACAATAGAGGTTGTAGTTAATGCGTTTGCTGTGATACTGTAGGAGTTGACACGCGTCGTCTGACCAAGAAGATCCGTGAGAAGGGAACAATGCTGGGGAAGCTGGTTGTGGATGGAACGCCCGAGGCAAACGTTCCATTTGACAACCCTGACCAGAGGAACCTGGTCAAGGAGGTGTCCATGAAGGTATGGTGTTGCTATGTTTAAGCTTGATCCTGTCACACTTTTATAGTGTTATGATCCTGAAACTTCCTCGATCAAATGCCAATTGTTTTGTGTGGATTACAAAACACTTATCTGTAACTTAACACATTGCAAGTCATTGAAAAGCCAAATGTTTTTCTCTCACCACAGTGGATAGGCAGACGCTATCTTTTCTCAGGACTTAAGTGCCATTTCTGTCTGTGTTGAGCAGGAGCCCCGGGTGTTCAACCCTAGTGGTGCTGTCAGGATCACAGCTGTAGACTGTGGCATTAAGTACAACCAGATCCGCTGCCTGTGTCAGAGAGGGGCCTGTGTCACCGTGGTGCCCTGGGATCACCCACTGGACAGCACAGGTTAGTCACAGCTGGTTACTGCACTGGGTCTCATATAAGATTCACAGAGATTACTCCCCGTTTCCTTGTTTTGCCTATTTCACCTGCCTTAATCTTTACCTTGGCGCATCTGACCTGCAAAATTTGTTTCAGCCATGATATGAAGTTCTATTGTCTGTGAAATAGTTTGTATTATAATACTTATTTTGGATATGCTGACAAAGTTGTGGTCCTTTTCAGATTTTGATGGGCTGTTCATCAGCAATGGCCCTGGGGACCCCCAGTTCTGTAAGGAGACCATAGACAACGTGAGGAAGGTGGTGTGTGTGGACAACCCCAAACCTGTGTTTGGTATCTGCTTGGGCCACCAGCTTCTCTCCCTTGTCATCGGAGCAAAAACCTACAAAATGAAGTTAGTACAGGGACAGGGTACTAAATGGTGGTTGAGACTTGTCACTTTCTCTTTCTGCCTCCTCAGGTCATAAGTTCTGCTTACTGTCTTTGTTTCAAAGAGGACAAAGCCAGTGGTGGTGGCTGTTTTTGCTATTGTTTGGCCCCTCCCTCAGATGTCAGTGCTTCCCAGGGCCCCTCTTTATTTTATCTGGGAGCGTTCTGATGTGAAATTAGCTTTTCTGCTTAGCACATCTGTTTGGACAGAGTCTTGTTCATTGCTGAGGTGCTGGAAAGGCTTGGTTTGTTTTGGGAAGACTCCTGGGATTGTTACTTTGTTAGCGTTCCGTTAGTCCCAAGGCCAGATGAGATGCCAGCTTCCTTTTGTCCCTCTGGAATGCCATGCAGTCAGTCGGTGGAAAGCAGAACAGTATACAGGATTTATAGCAAGACCTTAGCACTGTGCAGGTGTAAGGATTCTGCAGGAGCACGGAATCTGCATCTGGAATAGCGCTTAACCAGTCACACCCCTTAAATAATAAAAAACGTGTCTGTTTCAGGTATGGGAACCGTGGCCATAACCAGCCCTGTATCCACAAGGGCACAGATCGCTGTTTCATCACGTCTCAGAACCATGGCTTTGCTGTGGACCCTCTCACCCTGCCACAGGGCTGGGATGTGCTCTTCACCAACGCCAATGACCAGACCAGTGAGGGCATCGTGCACAACACCAAACACCTATTCAGGTACCATCTACCAATGGGATCTCAAGCTCTGCTTCCAGCCTTTCAGCTTGTTCAAAGGCCCAATGCAGCTGTTTTTTTTATTTTTTATATCAAATATTTTCTGGGTAACACTAAGTACCTTAAAATGGGTAAAAATGCTTTTGAGATAAACCATTTATCAAGCAATAGTTTTTCTGGGATTGGTCTGAGTGGGGAGCGTTTGGAACTCTGTTAATGGTCCATTAACCAATTTACTGCAAAGCTGAAACTCCTGCCCATACAAACCTGTTGATTAGAAGGTCCTGTGTAGATTGTATTTTCAACCAGCAACTATCAGGAAATAACACTGATCAAATGTTTTCACACTTTTACATTGTTGGTTTCATCAGCTGTTATACGATATGATACAGGAAAACACAGGGAAACAGAATTGACTGCACTGGGCCTTCAATTGGAAAATATGGTAGACAGCAAAATGACCCTCCAAGATGCATAAAGTTGAAAACCAGATGTTTTACCCATGTCATTCCAGTGTCCAGTTCCACCCAGAGCACATGGCAGGCCCCACTGACCTGGTCAGTCTGTTTGATGTGTTTCTGGACACGGTCAGAGACCACAAGGAGGGCAAAAGTGGCAAACCAGGTTAGACATCCGTTAATCTCAACTCTTCTTACATCTGTATTCTACCTGTAGGGTATAGTAACAAGTCTCTCTTCCTGTAGTGAAGCAGAGACTCACAGAGCACCTGACCTATCCTGGGTCTACCAATCCAGAGGAATTTGTTCGGCCACGCAAAGTCCTAATCCTGGGTTCTGGAGGCCTCTCCATCGGACAGGCTGGAGAGTTTGACTACTCTGGCTCTCAGGTGAGACACACTGCCAACCCCAGTGAAGACCCAATAGCAGGTGTCATGAGCAGTATAATTCAATGTTGTATTTGAACTAATCAGACACTCTTCTATGTCCAACCCCCCCCCCCCCCCCCCCCTCCCCAGGCCATAAAAGCATTGAAGGAGGAGAACATTCAGACGGTGCTCATCAACCCCAACATCGCCACAGTGCAAACCTCCAAGGGCCTGGCTGACAAGGTTTACTTCCTGCCTCTCACCCCGGAGTACGTCACTCAGGTAAGAAAGGAGGTGCTAATGGTATGGCCACTGCTACCTGGGCCATCCTCAGTCACTGATTTCGGATCAGTGCTCGACAAGCAAAGCATGTATATTAACTCTCTCAGGAACTCAGAACTGTTAGATCAGTAGGGAGAATGGTTGACCTACGGTTGATATTCAATGAGAACTGACCCTCTACCCTATTTCCCCCTGTCCAGGTGATAAAGAATGAGCGTCCAGACGGGGTCCTCCTGACTTTCGGGGGGCAGACTGCTCTGAACTGCGGCGTGCAGCTGACCAAGAGGGGGGTCTTGGAGAAGTATGCGGTGCGTGTGCTGGGGACGCCAGTGGCCTCCATCGAGATGACTGAGGACAGGAAGGTCTTTGTGGAGAAGATGGAGGAGATTAATGAACACGTGGCGCCCAGCGAGGCAGCTCTGTCTGTGGAGCAGGTAAGGAGAGGGGCTTGGGACAAATGTCATACACACACATTGACCCATACTGTTTGTTACTTTATGCGTTAACTGGAATCATCCTGTTAATCTGTTTAACTGCTGTGGGATTTTTGGTAAACTCAGCAAAAAAAGAAACGTCCCTTTTTTCAGGACCCTGTCTTTCAAAGATAATTTGTAAAAATCCCAAACTTCACAGATCTTCATTGTAAAGGGGTTAAACACTGTTTCCCATGTTGTTCAATTAACCATAAACAATTAATGAACCTGCACATCTGGAACGGTCATTAAGACACTAACAGCTTACAGACGGAAGGCAATTAAGGTCACAGTTATGAAAACTTAGGACACTGAAGAGGCCTTTCTACGGACTCTGAAAAACACCAAAAGAAAGATGCCCAGTGTCCCTGCTCATCTGTGTGAACGTGCCTTAGGCATGCTGCAAGGAGGCATGAGGACTGCAGATGTGGCCAGGGCAATACATTTTAATGTTCGTACTGTGAGATGCCTAAGACGGCGCTACAGGGAGACAGGACGGACAGCTGATCGTCCTCGCAGTGCAGACCACGTGTAACAACACCTGCACAGGATGGGTACATCCGAATATCACACCTGCGGGACAGGTACAGGATGGCAACAACAACTGCCCGAGTTACACCAGGAACGCACAATCCCTCCATCAGTGCTCACAGCAATAACTGGCAAATCTGGTGCAGTCCATGAGGAGGAGATTCACTGCAGTACTTAATGCAGCTGGTGGCCACACCAGATACTGACTGTTACTTTTGGTTTTGACCCCCCCTTTGTTCAGGGACACATTATTCCATTTCTGTTAGTCACGTGTCTTTGGAACTTGGTTTATGTCTGTTGAATCTTATGTTCATACAAATATTTACATGTTAAGTTTGCTGAAAATAAATGCTTTTGACAGTGAGAGGAAGTACATTTTTTTTTTGCTGAGTATATTTTGTGTGTTCTCTTCTTTCGTGTGTCCTAGGCGGTGGCGGCTGCAGAGCGTATTGGCTACCCAGTTCTGGTACGCTCTGCCTTTGCCCTGGGCGGACTGGGCTCTGGCTTTGCCAACAACAGGGAAGAGTTGAGCTCTCTGGTGACATCTGCCTTCGCCCACACTTCCCAGGTCCTAGTGGACAAGTCCCTGAAGGGCTGGAAAGAGATTGAGTATGAGGTGGTCAGAGATGCCTACGACAACTGTATCACTGTAAGTAGAGGGACATCACTATGCATATATTTGTTACTATGTACAGGTAACTGCCAAAATAAAGTAAACACCTCAAAAGTGTCTTAATAGCCAGAACGGCTTCAATACGCCTTTGCGTAGATTCTGGAACTATCGGAGGGATGCAACACCATTCTCCCACAATACATTTTATAATTTGGTGTTTTGTTGATGGATGTGGAAGATGCTGTCTCAGGCACCAATCAGAATCTTCCATAAGTGTAGCCATGGTAGCCAAAAAAATTGCCTGCCTATGCATGATGGGATGTTAATTGCTTAATCAACTCAGGAACCACACCTGTTTTTAATATACTTCGTATCCCTCATTTACTAAAGTGTTGACATTATTTTGGCAATTACCTGTATATTTGTTACTATGTACGTTTTCTGTTATGCATTTGACTGTGTTACGGCTAATCATTTTTAGAGTTTATACAACATTTGTTTAAGTGTGACGCTTCCTTTATCAATAAAGTTGGAAAAGCAAGATGGAATGTGATTTTTAAAGTGTTGAGTTTTTCTATCCTGTAGGTATGTAACATGGAGAACATTGACCCTCTGGGTATCCACACCGGGGAGTCCATTGTGGTGGCGCCCAGTCAGACGCTCAACGACTATGAGTACAACATGTTGAGGAACACCGCCATCAAGGTCATCAGACACCTAGGCATCGTTGGAGAGTGTAACATCCAGTACGCCCTCAACCCTGAGTCTGAACAGGTAATGGTCCATACTGACATTGTGAAACCTTTTCTGATAGTTTATACTAGTGTTAACCCTCCGAAACATCAGTGTTTATGTCCACCACTGCAAAGAGCATTTTATATTTCGGGATGGTTTAAATGTTTTCAGTGTGTACTTACACGACTAAAACCAAATGTAAAGTATTCAGAGAAGATAACAGAGCAATATATATTTTTATAAGATCATCTTTGAGAACTAACAATCACCTAAATAGAAGCTAAACAGTCATGGCATGGGGCCCCCATTTTTAGATTTTTGTTATAACTGAGTCACTCCGATGACATAAGAACACAGCATAAGCATGGCAAAATGTGTAGAATTGCAGGAAACTAGCTTTAAAACGGTAATTTTATTTTTGCCCCATGACAAAATGTTCAGAATACCAGGAAATTCTCTTTAAAAAAATATATATATATTTTGTCTCTGCAGCCAAGAGGGCCTCTTGGGGGAAACGCTGTTCTGATATTTTAAAATGTTTATACTGTATAGAAATCTAAATGGGTGTTTCTGTGCTCCAGTACTACATAATTGAGGTGAATGCCCGTCTGTCTCGGAGCTCGGCGTTGGCCAGTAAAGCTACAGGATATCCCCTTGCCTACGTGGCCGCCAAGCTGGGACTGGGCATCCCGCTACCTGTCCTCAAGTGAGTTTTTTTTATTTTTTTTTATTATTCACGTTTTGTGAATAAGTCAGGTTAAGAATGTAATTTGGGCATTGATCTACTACTACCATGATTCTAACGGGTAATGTTTCTGTTATTGTCCAGGAACTCCGTGACCAACCAGACAACGGCTAACTTTGAGCCCAGTCTGGACTACTGTGTGGTGAAGGTCCCTCGCTGGGATCTCAGCAAGTTCCTGCGCGTCAGCACCAAGATAGGCAGCTCCATGAAGAGCGTGGGTAAGAGGACGAGCACTTTAGAAAATGTATTTTTATTTTTTATGATCTAATTTGGGAGCAGCAGAGATCTGCCTTCTATCTGTAAGAGCAGATGATTCTACCACCAACTCCTATTGTGCAAGTTCACACAATAGGAGTTGGTTGGTTAACAGTTTGTCTGTGACCTTTTGTAGGAGAAGTGATGGGCATCGGCCGCAGCTTTGAGGAGGCCTTCCAGAAGGCTCTGCGGATGGTGGATGAGAACTGTGTGGGCTTTGACCACACCATCAAACCAGTGTCTGACGAGGTAAGCTCACTCACCTTTTTTACCTGTCTTTTTTCGTCTTGGCTACATTTTATGTGAACTGTTCTAACATGACCCTGTCCTGTGGTCTTACAGGAGCTGCAGACCCCGACAGACAAGCGTATCTTTGTTCTGGCGGCTGCTCTCAGGGCAGGCTATACAGTGGACCGCCTTTACGACCTGACCAAGATCGACCGCTGGTTCCTTCACAAAATGAAGAACATCGCTGACCATGAGAAGGTGCTGGAGTCGTACAACCAGGACGAGAGCGCCATGCCTCTGGAGGTGATGAGGAAAGCCAAGCAGCTGGGCTTCTCAGACAAACAAATTGCCCTGGCTGTGCAGAGGTACAGTACTGTGATACTCCTGAGAATGGTAGCCTGTGGTTCACGTTTCAAAACATCATTTAAAGTTGAGGCTGGTACATGAAAAACAAACAGGATAAGTTAGATTCTTCAGTAATGATACGGTGACCAGTCGGAATGGGACGCAGTCTGTCTCTGGGTTATGTTTTGTCTCTTGGTTCAGTTCCTCAGAGCAGTGTGTCCTTTAGTCGAAGACATTGAGGCATTTGTCTGAGAGAAAAAAACAGACTTGGTTTGAAATGTATTTTTAAAATGAACTTGTCTGACCTTTGAACCTAATGTCTCTCTCCAGCACGGAGCTGGCGGTGAGGAAGCTGCGTCATGATTGGAGTATCCTGCCAGTGGTGAAACAGATCGACACGGTGGCGGCGGAGTGGCCAGCCCACACCAACTACCTGTACCTGACCTATAACGGTACTGAGAGCGACCTGGGCTTTGGAGATCCCCATGTCATAGTAATCGGCTCCGGGGTTTACCGCATCGGCAGCAGTGTGGAGTTTGATTGGTGCGCTGTGGGCTGCATCACGGAACTCCGGAAGGTAAGACCATTTTTTTCTTTGTGCAGAATAGCTCTGATTTATTAGAAGACTGTTGAAGAACAAAAGCTGATATTGTCATGATTTGCTAACTTTCTGCATTTCCCCTTTTTGTAGATGGGCTATAAAACCATCATGGTGAACTATAACCCAGAGACTGTCAGCACAGACTACGACATGTGCGACCGTCTCTACTTCGATGAGATCTCCTTTGAGGTAAGCATGCTCGACTCCAACTCTCTTTCTTTCAAACATATTTTTTTTAATTTGATAGTTTTTCAACATTCAAAGATCCTAACTTACTTGAACAATGCTTTAATCACCTGAGGAAAGGGCCTCAACGCCTCGCCATCAAACCGTGTTTAATGCATGTTATGTTGCCATGACCATAAAGCTCCATTATCTGCTCCCCTCCTCCAGGTTGTGATGGACATCTATGAGATGGAGAACCCAGAGGGAGTGATCCTGTCCATGGGGGGCCAGCTGCCCAACAACATCGCCATGTCCCTCCACAGGCAGCAGTGCCGTATATTGGGCACCTCCCCGGAGTTCATAGACTCTGCTGAGAACAGGTTCAAGTTCTCCCGCATGCTGGACACCATCGGCATCAGCCAGCCCCTGTGGAAGGAACTCACAGAGATTGAGGTCAGCACAGAACAGGGCTTCTAATCCATTTGAATTGCAAACCAATAATGAAGAGGTTATAGGTCTTGGTTGAAGATGAGTCAATGAAGTTGTATAGAAGTTGTGAAATTTACAGTGCCTTTTAGAAAGTATTCATACCCCTTGACTTATTCCAAAAAATTGTTACAGCCTGAATTGAAAATGGTTTAAACATATTTTTTTCTCCTCACCCATCTACACACAATACCCCATAACGACAAAGTAAAAACATGTTTTTATAAATGTTTGCATATGTATTGAAAATGAAATACAGAAATGTCTCATTTAAGTAAGTATTCACACCTGAGTCAATACATGTTAGAATCACATTTGGCAGTGGTTACAGCTGTGTGTCTTTCTGGGTAAGTCTCTAAAGAGCTTTGCACACCTGGATTGTACAATATGTGCCCATTTTTAAAATAAAAAAAAGTCTTCAAGCTCTGTCAAGCGGTCATTGCTAAGACAGCCAATTTCAAGTCTTGCCATAGACTTAAGCCAATTTAAGTCAAAAACGTAACGAGGGTACTCAGGAACGTTCAATGTCGTCTTGGTAAGTACCTCCAGTGTATATTTGGCCTCGTGTTTTAGGTTATTGTCCTGCTGAAAGGTGAATTTGTCTCCAGTGTCTGTTGGAGAGCAGACTGAACCAGGTTTTTGTCTAGCATTTTGCTTAGCTCTATTTCGTTTCTTTTTATCCTAAAGAACTCCGTAGTCCTTGTCGATGAAAACTATACCCATAACATGATGCAGCACCACCATGCTTGAAAATGTAACTGTTTTAGTCCTCATTGGGTGTATTGAAACACTGTCCGAAGTGTAAACTTCCCCATGCTCAAAGGGATATTCAGTGTCAGCTTTTTAACATTTTTACCCATCTACCAATAGGTGCCCTTCTTTGCGAGATGGAAAACCTCCCTGGTCTTTGTGGTTGAATCTGTGTTTGAAATTCACTGTTCGACTGAGGGACCTTACAGATAATTGTATGTGTGGGGTATAAAGATGAGGTAGTCATTCAAAAGTCATGTTAAACACTATTATTGCACACAGTGAGTCCAAGCAACATATGTGACTTGTTAAACAAATATTTACTCCTGAACTTATTTAGGCTTGCCTTAACAAAGGGGTTGAGTACTGATTTACTCGACGTTTCAAATTTCAATTTTTTTATTGATTTGTACAAAAATAATTCCACTTTGACATTATGGGGTATTGTGTGTGTGTGTGTGTAGGCCAGTGACACAAAAGCTACATTAATGAATTTGAAATTCCGGCTGTAACACAAAATTTGGAAAAAGTAAATAGTTGTGAATACTTTCTGAAGGTGCTGTATGCTATATTGTATCCTCCCCAGTCAGCCATGAAGTTCTGTGAGACTGTGGGCTACCCCTGCCTGGTGCGTCCCTCCTACGTGCTGAGTGGAGCGGCCATGAACGTGGCGTACACAGACAGCGACCTGGAGAAGTACCTGAGCAGCGCTGTGGCCGTGTCCAAGGAATACCCCGTGGTCATCTCCAAGTTCATCCAGGAGGCTAAGGTACGACTTTGTCAATTCTTTACTACATAGATTGAGATGCCCTACCACTTTGTCATTTAAAAGGACAATTGTTTTTCAATTTGCAAAAAAAACTTTTGAAATATCCATGATAGCTCCTTTTAGTCTGGACCTGACTGGCGTCTCGCTTTGTTCCAGGAGATAGACGTGGACGCAGTGGCGTGCGATGGCGTGGTGATGGCCATTGCCGTGTCGGAGCATGTGGAGAACGCCGGGGTGCACTCTGGGGACGCCACCCTGGTCACACCCCCCCAGGACATCAACCAGAAGACCATGGAGCGCATCAAGATGATCGTCCACGCCATCGGACAGGAACTGCAGGTCACCGGGCCCTTCAACCTGCAACTCATCGCTAAGGTAAAGTCTAAAGGACATTTTTTTGTTTTTGGAGTTTCAAATCAGAGGTTGGTAACCAATAACATAATAATCACCCACAACCATATAATCAAGTGTGTTTCTGTTTCCTGTGGGATTTCCAATGGCTGTCCTGTTCTCTTTTTTTATTTAACTAGGCAAGTCGGTTAAGAACAAATTCTTATTTACAATGACGGCCTACACCGGCCAAACTCGGACTACGCTAGGACAATTGTGCGCCGCCCTATGTGACTCCCAATCACGGCCGGTTGTGATACAGCCTGGATTAATTGCAACAAGTGTGTTTTCTGGACAGGATGACCAGCTGAAGGTGATCGAGTGCAACGTCCGAGTCTCCCGCTCTTTCCCGTTCGTCTCAAAGACTCTGGGAGTGGATCTGGTCGCCTTGGCAACCCGCGTCATCATTGGAGAGAAGATGGAGCCCGTGGGCCTGATGAAAGGAGTGGGCATCGTGGGTGTCAAGGTAACCCAACTGACAAATCCACAACTGTAAAATACTCCAGTTTAACCGATCATACACCAACTTCCATATGTTTTAATGCATGTCTCTTAGGTCCCCCAGTTCTCGTTCTCTCGTCTGGCCGGGGCTGATGTGGTGCTGGGGGTAGAGATGACCAGTACTGGGGAGGTGGCCTGCTTTGGAGAGGACAGATACGAGGCCTATCTGAAGGCCATGCTCAGCACAGGCTTCAAGATCCCCAAGAAGAACATTCTGCTCTCCATTGGCAGTTACAAGGTACACTAGCCTGACTAGAAAACAGTCCAATGAGCTAAACAATTCATTTTGAGAGGCCAGCGGTACATAAATGTTCATTGTATTTTTGCAGAACAAGAGTGAGCTGCTGCCTACTGTTCAGGCGCTGGAGAGTCTGGGCTATGACCTGTATGCCAGCCTGGGGACCGCTGACTTCTACACTGAGCATGGAGTCAAGGTAGATCATATAGTCTGAGTGGGCTCTTCTCAACAGAGTATAGCCTTAAGGTTTCCGCAATTTTCAATAAACAACGTTATTTTCAATTTAATTCCTTAATTTGACAATTGCAAATGTAACCCCCCCCCTCTCCTGTTATGTTCTGTCTCTTTCAGGTGACGGCGGTGGACTGGCCATTTGGGGAGGAGGAGAGTGACTGCCCCAACAAGGACAAGCAGCGGAACATCTTGGAATACCTGGAGGACCACCACTTTGACATGGTCATCAACCTCTCCATGAGGAATTCCGGAGGCCGACGCCTTTCCTCCTTCGTGACCAAGGGTTACCGCACCCGCCGCATGGCCATCGACTACTCCGTGCCCCTCATCATTGACATCAAGTGCACCAAGCTGTTTGTCCAGGTAGGTTAGTTAGGGGGCTGCGTGACTTACCTTTGTTGATTCTACATTGATTGTTGACTATCCTGTGCTCCTGTAATCGTAGGCGCTGCGTCTGGTTGGCGGCTTCCCGCCCGTCAAGACTCACGTGGACTGTATGACGTCACAGAAGTTGATTCGCCTGCCTGGTAAGCAGTAAGCACCTTTACCTTGGGCTGTGTTTTAAAAAGTAAAAGCTGTTAGCTTAAAATACAAGCCCCCCTGTTTTCTTCCTGTATTTGGACAATACATGATGGCTCCTTCAGTCATTCTGTGGAACTGCAGTGTTTCTGAACAGTACTCATCGAGTCCCCTCCCCCTGTCCCCCATGCCAGGTCTGATAGATGTGCACGTCCACCTGCGGGAGCCGGGTGCCACCCACAAGGAGGACTTCTCCTCGGGCACAGCGGCTGCCCTGGCAGGGGGCGTCACCATGGTGTGTGCCATGCCCAACACGGAACCTGCCATAATCGACCCCAGCTCCTTCGCCATGGTCCAGAAGGTAATGAGAGAATACATGGTCGTTAAGACATTTTACCACTGGATATTTGAAATGAGTCTGTTCCAAACATTTAAATTATGCCTGTTTTATAAAACGGGCCAAATCAGTACCTGAAGGTTTACTCATGCACTGTTGATCTAATGTTTTGTCCCTGTCGTCTCAGCTTGCCAAGGCAGGGTGTCGCTGTGACTATGCCCTTTACGTCGGGGCGGCTTCAGACAACTCCACCATCTTGCCCTCCATCGCTAACTCCGCCGCTGGACTGAAGATGTATCTGAACGACACCTACTCCACTCTGAAGATGGACAATGTCTCAATGTGGATGGAGGTAGGTATCAACTGACTGAATGAGGTCGTTGATAGATATCATTCACATTTGATTTGTTGAATCTGACCAGTTGCGCTTTCTCTTTGTGTGAACTAGCACTTTGAGAAGTGGCCCAAGCACCTGCCAATCGTGGCTCACGCAGAGAAGCAGACTGTGGCAGCCATCTTGATGGTGGCCCAGCTGTACCAGAGAGCTGTTCATATCTGCCACGTGGCCAAGAAGGAGGAGGTAAGATGGCTGCCTGGAACGTCACATACAGATATAGCACTGCTTTGCCTTTGTTGCCCGTTCATCGTCTCCAGGGTGAATGAGGTTGTCAACCGAGGCATACAGAAACCTTGTAGTTGTCATTTTTTTGGGGGGAAGGAGTTTGCTTTCATTAAGATCAACTGCAAGAACACACACCTGTAATTAGAGGAACAAAATATCTAACAAATTAGCTTTGGGCCATTTTTGAAATGATACATTTGAAGACAAACCCATTTTTACAAGATAAATAAAGAACCGTGTTTTCTGTCTACTAGTATGTCATGAATTTGCTGAGTAATGTTTGACATCTATTCCACCCTTCCCTTCCCCCAGATCCTGATCATCCGCGCGGCCAAGCATAAGGGCATCCAGGTGACGTGCGAGGTGGCTCCCCACCACCTCTTCCTGTGTGAGGAGAATGTGGCGGACATTGGGGGTGGCCGGGCACAGGTACGCCCCATGCTGGGCACCCGGGAGGACATGGAGGCCCTCTGGGAACACCTGGACATCATTGACTGCTTCGCAACCGACCACGGTTAGTAGGGCTGCACCGACAAATCACATTTCTATTGAAAATGACTTATATATAATATTCATATATAATATTCATATGGCAAGATCCATATCCGTGCATTTTTTTTTTTGAACGCCACTAAGCCGCCTTCTATCTTCAAACACCAAGCCCTGCCTCCTGTTACTCAAGCAGGCAGCACAGTTTCTTTGTGCTTTAGAGATTGCCAGCTTGTAGTCCTAAAAACAACTGAAATAATTTACCTCTGGTTCGTTCAGCCATTCCTAGGGACACGTTTAATGGGGAAAGAATAGTGTTTTGGAATGGTGCCCCAAAACATTTTTATTAGCTGCTAATACTACTCGCTAACTAGCTAGCTAAAATTTACAGAGCTAGGGAAAATCTGTCTAGCAAACGTTAGCCCTAATGCAGGCTGCTACTAGTAATGGTGTAGATCGGCATGTTCTGAATAGAAGGCACGTATTCTAAAATCTTTGACTGAATATAACATCTATTCAACTAATTTGGGTCCCCTGGGAAACGCGGACCAAGACTTTGGTTCCTACCCTGACAACTCCTACCTGGCTTTTTTTATTTGTTGTCATACCAAACAGCTCTGTATTGTGTCTACTTTATTACAACTATATCATTTTTATGACAACTGATGTCTTGATCTATAACGCAAATAAAATCGCTATATAGATATCTATCTATCGTTGAAGTCGTACGTTTACATACACTTAGGTTGAAGTCTTTAACTAATTTTTCAACCACTCCCCAGATTTCATGTTAACAAACTATAGTTTTGGCAAGTCGGTTAGGACATCTACTTTGTGCATGACACAAGTAATTCTTCCAACAATTGTTTACAGACAGATTATTTCACTTATAATTCACTATATCACAATTCCAGTGGGTCAGAAGTTTACATACACTAAGTTGACTGTCTTTAAACAGCTTGGAAAATTCCAGAAAATGTTTTCGTGGCTGGTTAATCTTCTGATAGGCTAATTGACATAATTTGAGTCAATTGGAGGTGTACCTGTAGATGTATTTCAAGGCCTACCTTCAAACTCAGTGCCTCTTTGCTCGACATCATGGGAAAATCAAAAAAATCTCAGGAAAAAGCCAGAAGCCACTGCTCCAAAACCGCCATTAAAAAGCCAGACTACGGTTTGCAACTGTACATGGGGACAAAGCTCATACGTTTTGGAGAAATGTCCTCTGGTCTGATGAAACAAAAAAAGAACTGTTTGGCCATAATGACCATCGTTATGTTTGGAGGAAAAGGGGGAGGCTTGCAAGCCGAAGAACACCATCCCAACCGTGAAGCACGGGGGTGGCAGCATCATGTTGTGGTGGTGCTTTGCTGCAGTAGGCTCTGGTGCACTTCACAAAATAGATGGCATCACGAGGAAGTAAAATAATGTGGATATATTGAAGCAACATCTAAAGACATCAGTCAGGAAGTTAAAGCTTGGTTCCAAATGGGTCTTCCAAATGGGCAATGACCCCAAGCATACTTCCAAAGTTGTGGCAAAATGGCTTAAAGACAGGAAAGTCAAGGTATTGGAGTGGCCATCACAAAGCCCTGACCTCAATCCTATAGATAATTTGTGGGCAGAACTGAAAAAGCGTGTGCGAGCAAGGAGGCCTACAAACCTGACTCAGTTACACCAGTTCTGTCAGGAGGAATGGGCCAAAATTCACCCAACTTATTGTGGGAAGCTTGTGGAAGGCTACCTGAAACGTTTGACCAAGTTTAACAATTTAAAGGCAATGCTACCAAATACTAATTGAGTGTATGTAAACTTCTGACCCACTGGGAATGTGATGAAAGAATTAAAAGCTGAAATAAATAATTCTCTACTATTATTCTGACATTTCACATTCTTAAAATAAAGTGGTGACCCTAATTGACCTAAAACAGGGAATTTTTACTAGGATTAAATGTCAGGAATTGTGAAACTGAGATTAAATGTGTTTGGCTAAAGTGTATGTCAACTTTTGACTTCAACTGTGTGTGTGTCTGTCTTTTTTGTGTTGCCCATATCGTGAAGCCCTAACGGTGATGGCTCTTTTAACTACTACCTTTGACATATTATAATTTTTTTCATCATACAATTCTGATTAATATATCTGTGTGTTTTGGCTAACTAACAGCCCCCCATTCAGTGGAGGAGAAGAACTCTGAGAAACCCCCCCCAGGTTACCCCGGCCTGGAGACCATGCTGCCCCTTCTCCTCACTGCCGTCAGCGATGGGCGCCTCACCATCGATGATGTCATCAAGCGCCTGTATGACAACCCCCGCAAAATTTTCTCCCTGCCTGCACAGGATAACACCTATGTAGAGGTAGCTACAGACACATGCAAATAAGAGTTTTTAACCATGTAAAGGATTTATATCCTAGGGTTACCATGTTGAAATGCAAATAGGGATTGAAAAGAGACTCAATGTTTTGGCTTTTCAAGAACTACTGCTGTCTCCAACTAGGTGGACCTGGAGCAGGAGTGGGTCATCCCAAAACACATGCAGTTCACCAAGTCCAAGTGGACACCCTTTGAAGGCATGAAGGTGAAAGGCAAGGTCCGCAGAGTGGTGCTCAGAGGAGAGGTGGCCTACATCGACGGACAGGTGCTGGTCCCTCCAGGCTATGGGGAGGATGTGAAGACTTGGTCTGCACCCATCCCCATCCTCAAGCCCCCTGAGCCAGTGAAAGAAGTCCCAAAGGTACCGTCTCAACCATTTCAGTTCCGGCCATTCACATTAGTGTGCTGCTATTTAACCAACAGTAATATGTAATTATACTAGCAAGAATTGGCTGTGGTTCTAAGGCGTGTGTGTGTGTGTGTGTGTGTGTGTGGCAGACCCCAGAGCACCCCCGGCTGACCCCTCCGTGTGAGGGCATCCGTACATGCGCCCCCAGCCCTCGCCGTTCCGCTGGGGATGGCCGCTACATGCTCCCGCCTCGGGTTCATAGGTCCTCCGACCCAGGCATACCCCCAGGTACTACAGCCTCAATGTTTTGTCTTGCCTAACTGAGCTCCTGCTTGTTGTGGCAAAGTGCTGTGTGAATGTCTGTTTCAATAAATCGGGTATTCACTGTCCAGCTACAGGTTTTAGGACAATGCACACAAAATGGCGCTTGGATGTCATTGGTAAACCTTTAGTCTAGATCTATGAGCCCACTAATCGTGATTTTTAAGCGCACAGTATTTTAAGCGTTTGCTGAGAAAGCGAAAATCCTATAACGAGATTCCACTGTCTCTACTGTAGGCTGCATGGTCATCATGACAGATTGATTGGCTCTTAAGAGAAGGAGTACTGTCATCGGAATTTCTATCTCTAATTTAATAATAATAATATGTTCTAATTGAACTCTTATACCCTATCTGTATCCTGAAGGTTGTGATTTCTTCAGTTTGTTTAAATAATACAGAGAGAGCTCCAGCTTTACAATGGTCAGTCTTTATTCATAGAGAACGTTCTAAATAAAATAAAAAACAATACACAGCTTTTTATACTCCTCAGTCAGAAACGCCCCCACCCTGTTTTATGGCCTGTAAGTTCTCAGGGTCTGCCTTCCAAAAACACACTGTCCTGTTTTCTCATGTCACTCCCTTCAAAGACATCCTTCAGTTGCTAATGTTTTACCCACATCTCAAAGAGAAAAGACCCCCACTCTGATAGATGGGGGTTGCAAACTTTTTTTATGGCTTATCTCCTGCAAGCCTAACAGTCTTCACAAATGGTCTGTCTCCTCCTCTGTTGTCTTAACTACATCCTGACTCATTTACCAAATGGTAACATTCTAAACTGGTCTAAACATTGTCTATGTTCCCACCTTCTTAGAATCATAATCTTGTAATTCTTATAACATCTTACACAGTTTCAGGGTGAAACATCTTAGTCATTAACATTAAACATACACATTTCTTTATCAAGTACATTTGCGGATTTTTAAAATTAAACACCTATAGCTCAGTCTGATGCTAAAGTGTATTGTTGAGATGGGAATGAAAGATTTAAAAGCCTTTTTTATTTTGGTTGGCCATTTTGCTGTGCTCTTCACCCATCACTAAGACTGTTTGACTGTTAAGCTGATGAAATGACGCTCAATGCCATATCAATCTCAAAAGTATTTATAACCCAGTTATATTGGCGTTTTTGAATATGTCAGTATACTGGCTAATTACTATAGTATTGTCTAAATACCATAGTTTTTTGTATAATCTCTAACACTTGTGTTCTAACCTTTTGTCATGATATTCTAAGCAGCTGAAGATTCAAGGGCGAGAGCGTTAAGAAGATCATTTGAAGAAAGTTTAAAAGAAGGTTTGAAGCTCAGTGTAGCTCAGCTCCGCCTAATACTAACATCTTTCCTAGCTCTGCTATTATTAAGGCTGTTTGTTTGGCGTAATATTCTGGCTAAACATTTCAATGTAGCTCTATTGATAGTTGCTTTGAACACCTGTATATCATGGAATACTACGTTGTAGAGATACTAGAAAAATATGTTCCTTCCTTCTCATTAGTTGCTGAACTACCCATGTTGCTTTGCTCTGAACCGACTGCTTTCCTAACTCTTGGATCGCTTTGGTAGAAATGGGGACAAACTTGCTTTGAAATGTGGCGTAATAATCCGTGCTTTTCAGGTGTTTGTCGTGTTTCATCCTCGGGAAATAGGAAAGACTGCAATCCTTTTTAAGACTTTGCTAAACGAATTGATATTAACACATATGTTAGATCTCTTCTGTGGTATTTGAAGCGTTTGGTGTTTCTCTGTCCCCAGAGATGGCCCCTGCAGGTGGGGACAGCTACAGCCATCCCCCTCCCCTGGCCAGGATCCTGTCCCCCCGGGCTGAGGCAGCGGTAGCGGCAGGGCAGGCCCAGACCCTGGCCCACCTCCAGACCTCTCCCCTGCTGCACCCCCTAGTGGGACAACACGTCCTCTCTGTCAGGCAGTTCAGCAAGGAACAGGTACTCTACACCAGTGTTTCCCAACCCTGGTCCTTGAGTACTCCCAACTGTACACATTTTTACTGTAACCTGAGGACCAGGGTTGTGAAACACTGCTCTACACACACAGCCAGGTACATTATGTACTAAAAAAACTTTTAAAGTATATTTATTTTCAGATCAAAATACCTATAAAAAAAATATATATATTTATTTCAACCTCCTATTTCAGATCTCTCACTTGTTTAACGTGGCCCATACTCTTCGTCTGATGGTTCAGAAAGAGCGAAGCCTGGACATCCTGAAGGTAAGAGTTCTTTCCTTTTTGTTTAAAACTTGGATTAATCTAAAGAACAACAGTGTGAGTATTACTGCAATCTGTGATTTGCAAGCTCATTTTCAGCGTAGACGTTTCATTAAGCCCAGTGTTGAGTCACCCAAGGTTTGAGTAATCTGCAGGACCTCAGGAGGCAGCATGGTTCTTCCAGGTTCTTAATGCTTGTCCTGTCTCTGGAGTGAGATGAGCCATCGTTCTTCAGCTTAAACGTACAGGAGCTGGTGTGCTATATAAAATAACAACTACTGGAAATGACTACTCACATAGGAGTTGATGACATCACCTGATCCAGAATAGAATACAAGCAACACCTGCCACCTGTGTGCATCTATGCCTAAAGATCTCAAAAAACAAATTCTGAATTTCTCAAGGTGTGCCACTCGGTCAGCTTTTTTTCATTTCAGCTCATGGAACATGGGACCAACACTTTACTTGTTGCATTTTTATATTTTTGTTCAGCGTAGAAATGCTGTGTGCCCTGAAAATGCCCCAGTGCATGTTGGCCTGAATGCTGTGCTCCGAGAGATGCGTATGTTGTACACTAGTCTGTATTATTTGTCTTAGACTCCTGTGTGTTGCTCTCTCAGGGTAAGGTGATGGCGTCCATGTTCTACGAGGTCAGCACGCGCACCAGCAGTTCGTTTGCGGCAGCCATGCAGCGCCTGGGCGGCTCTGTGGTCCATTTCTGTGAGGCCACCTCCTCGTCGCAGAAGGGCGAGTCTCTGGCCGACTCGGTCCAGACCATGAGCTGCTATGCTGACGTCCTGGTGCTGCGGCATCCCATGCCAGGGGCTGTAGAGGTGAGCAGGGTGTTGATACGCTATGTTACAACCTCACATGAAAACTTGTCCATTTAAGGCAAGATATTCTGAAGAAGGAAAAAAGAGGTGGTACCACCTTAACACTGACCGCAACCCTTGTTATCAGGTATTGGGTGAGAAGATGTACTTGCTCAGCTGTATCTGACCCATTTATTTCCACCTGTAGTCTGCAGCGAGGCACTGCCGGAAGCCAGTGATCAATGCTGGAGACGGGGTCGGGGAGCACCCCACTCAGGCCCTGCTGGATGTGTTCACCATCAGAGAGGAGCTGGGCACGGTCAACGGCATGACGGTGAGATCTCGGCACACCCATTCCCCCTTTTAGGGATGGTGGTCATGTCTTTGCAATAGTACTAGTGCTAATACAAATTTAGAAGTGTAAACGACGCAGTAATGTTTTTTTTACGGTAATGCAAACAGAACGCTGTAAGATCTGGAGCCTGACTATGTTGTGATGGCAACCTGCCTTTTTAAGTTAACACAGCCAATGCCCAATGGCCCTCCATTCTTCATCCAGGTGTCCTGGCTCTTGTCTTTCTCGATGTCTGTAGATCACCATGGTAGGAGACCTGAAGCACGGCCGCACGGTGCATTCTCTGGCCAGGCTGCTCACCCAGTACAGGATCACTCTGCGCTACGTCGCCCCAAAGGACCTGCACATGCCCTCCGAGATCATCGACTTTGTGGCCTCCAAAGGCATCAAGCAGGTGGGTGGATCACACGGGCCGTTTTGTGGTAAAGCTGATGGCGCTGTATCTAAATCTCAATGGCACTGCTGCTGGTACGTAGGTGTCCTTTGCACACGGTATGCACTACATGAAGCACTTAACTACTGTATGTCCTTGTGACTGCAGGAAGAGTTTAAGAGCATCGAGGAGGCCCTGCCTGACACTGACGTCCTCTACATGACCAGGATCCAGAAGGAGAGGTTTGCCTCAGAGGAAGAGTACGAAGCGGTAAGGATGGGATGGGATGGGGATTCACTAGCCTGATGTGAGGCTGGTCTTAGTGTTTGATCAGTGCTAAAGGGCTCATGTGTTTTGTCCTACAGTGCTTCGGTCAGTTTATCCTCACCCCACACATCATGACTGGAGCCAAGAGGAAGATGGTGGTGATGCATCCTCTACCGAGAGTCAATGAGATCAGGTACGGATGTTTCCCTAGATCAGAATCCATCTCTCTTCTCATGAAGGTTAGCAGTTGTGTGGAAAACTTTCTAGCTGCTGATTTTAATCGAGGTGATTTGGTTTCATGTTGACTTTCTCTCTTGCAGTGCGGAGGTGGACACCGATCCTCGGGCTGCGTACTTCCGGCAGGCTGAGAACGGCATGTACATCCGCATGGCCCTTCTGGCCACAGTGATGGGCAGATGATCGGTTGATAGTTGCACACACTGTTGGGACTGCGAGACCAAAAGGGACACTATTTATTAAGGTGTCCGTAAGAGTGAGGGGGTGCTGCCAGTGGTCACAATGATGAAACCGCTATAAGCTTATATACAGTGACATGTTTAGTGTGTACTCCTCCTCAGCCCTGGTATTTCTCCACAGATCCCGTAATTAATTAGTATTATCAGTTAACAACAATTACTGTTGTCACTGTTACATGTATTGTTTCATCACACGCACAGTAGTATTTTTGGGAGAGGTTTGTTAGATATCGACGTGCAGTTCATAGAATAGTTTATTTTTGTATCACTGACTGGAGTCATCTGTGGTGTTTATTGTATGGGGGGGAAAAGGGTAACATGCTGCTCATCAAAGGTGGAACCATTGCAGAACATCCTTTTTTTTAAGCAAGAAAGAATTGTTAAGCTGATTGTTGGACTCTTAGGTGTTTTATAAATAATAAAATGTAAAGACTTTCTCAGAATGGTTTCGGAGATGGGTTTATTCCATTAACTACAGAAAATTAAGCTGTTATAATCCTATAAATGTGTAATTAATGGTTCTACCCAGGGGTGTATTCATTAGTCTGATTCCATTGCAAAATATTTAGTCTGTTGCTTAACCGACGCAGATCGATCTAGAGGAGAAATTCAGTGGGTCGAACACGAGGCTTATGTGGAAGGGACTCGTAACGATCACAGATTACAAAAAGAAAGCCAGTAACGCCACCCTACCGGATGAGCTAAACAGCTTTTTCTCACACTTTGAGCACAAGGATGACTGAGCTGCAGAGGAGAGGGGACATTTCTTGCTTACGGTCTCCACGGAGAATGGACGAAAGTCATTCAAACGTGTAAACCCTTGCAAGGCTGCTGGCCCAGATGGAATCCCTAGCCGCGCCCTCAGTATGTGCAGACCAGCTGGGCTGGCTGTTGTGTTTTCGAGCATCTCTCTAGCTCAAGCCGCTATCCCCACCTGCTTCAAGGTGTCCACTCATCCCTGTGCCCAAGAAAGGGAAAGTAACAACTGAATGACTATTGTCCTGTAGCACTCACCTCAATCATCATGAAGTGCTGAGAGGTTAAAGACCACATCACCTCGCTCCTCCCCGACACACTCGACCCTCTCCAATTTGCCTACCCTGCCCTGACAGATCCACAGATGACGCAATCGCCATTGCACTGCACACTGCCCTCACCCACCTGGATAAAAGGAATGCATATGTGAGGATGCTGTTCATTGACTACAGCTTGGCCTTTAATACCATAGTGCCCTCTAAGCTCAAGGCCCTGGGACTGAACTCTTCCCTATGCAATTGGAACCCAGGACTTCCTTATGGGCCTCCCCCAGGTGGTGAAGGTAGGCAACGTTACCACCTCGACACTGATTCTCAATGTGTGGGGCCCCACAAGGGTGCGTCATCAGTCCCCTCCTGTATTCCCTGTATACCCACGACTGCTTTTGCCTCACACAGTTCCAACTCCATCATCAAGTTTGCTGACGACACACAATGAGACGGCCTACAGGGAGGGGGTAGGTGTGGTACCAGGTAAACAACCTCTCCCTCAATGTCAGCAAATGCACCATTGGGTGCACACTGCCTGCCCTCTAGGACACCTACAACAACAAATGTGTCAGGAAGGCCAAGAAAATCATCAGGGACCCCAGCCACCTGAGCAATAGCCTGTTCTCCCCGTTTCCATCACTCAGATGCAGGCAGTATAGGAGCATCATGTCAAAAACTTTGACTGGCCAATACCTTCTATCACCAGACCATCAGGCTTTGGAATAGCCACCAGTCAGCTACCTTGTCCCACTCCTGCCCCCTGCTACTCCCCCTGTGGACATTACCTCCCCCCCAACTAACTTTTTAGCCTGCCCCCACCCCAATGGACATTTTGTCATTTAATACAGTTTAGTATGTGTATTTTTATTGTATTATTTCACTTTTTCCTGCATTGTTGAATTTCCCTGTACCATGTAATTACATATGCAACCCTGTATATGTGACTATTTAAACAATCGAAAGGTTTTGTAACAACCTTTAGCATCAACAACTAGTTTCTATTGGACAAATTTAGGTAGGTGTCAGGTAGCGTAGAGGTAAAGAGTGTCGGGCAACTAACCGAAATCCCCCGAGTTGACTAGATGATCAAAGCACTTAACCCTAATTTCATGTCTGCTAAATGACTAAAATGTAAATGTAGGATCCCATAGTGAACGGTTTCAGACAAAATATTTTGTAAAGGAATCCAACTAATGATTAAACCCTAGTTGTCTTCAAACACTAGATGGCAGCGCAGCACTGTACCAAATATGTTTTATAACAGCACATCTTGGAGCACATCTTGTTTCCATTGGGAGCAAATTAAATGAATCAGTGGGCAGAACAAGCAAGGAGGTGGGCAGAGCCAAGCACGAGCTAGCGAGATCTTATTGGCCTGTTCTAGCATATATTTCCATTAGATCAAATCAAATGTATTTGTCACATATGGTGTAGACCTTACAGTGAAATGCTTACCTACAAGCCCTTAACCAACAATGCTTTAAAACATTTAAAAATAGAAAGTAACAATAGCGAGGCTATATTTTTTAATCTAACCTTTTTATTTAATTAGGCAAGTCAGGTAAGAACAAATACTTATTTACAGTGACGGCCTACCTACAGGGTCAGCCCATGGAGCAAATTAGGCTTAAGTGCCTTGCTCAAGGACACATCGACAGGTTTTTCACCTTGTCGGCTCGGGTATTTGAACCAGCGACCTTTCGGTTACTGGCCCAACGCTCTAACCGCTACCGTGTTGTTGCCTACCCTTACCACCTGGGGGCGGCCTGTCAGGAAGTCCAGGATCCAGTTGCAGAGGAAGGTGTTTAGTCCCAGGGTCATTAGCTTAGTGATGAGATTTGTGGGAACTATGGTGTTGAACGCTGAGCTGTAGTCAATGAACAGCATTCTCACATATGTGTTCCTTTTGTCCAGGTGGGAAAGGGCAGTGTGGATTGAGATTTGCGTCCTCTATGGATCTGTTGGGGCGGTATGTGAATTGAAGTGGGTCTAGGGTATCCTGGATAATGCTGTTTATGTGACCAGCCTTTCAAAGCACTTCATGGCTACCGATGTGAGTGCTATGGGGCGGCAATCATTTAGGCAGGTTACTTTCACTTCCTTGGGCACAGAGACTATGGTGGTCCGCTTGAAACGTAGTTATTACAGACTTCTTCAGGGAGATGTTGAAAATGTCAGTGAAGACACTTGCGAGTTGGTCCGTGCATGCTTTCAGTACATGTCCTGGTAATCCGTCTGGCCCGCGGCTATGTGAATGTTTACCTGTTTAAAGGTCTTGCTCACATCGGCTACTGAGAGCGTTATCACACCGTCGTCCAGAACAGCTGGTGCTCTCATACATTCTTCAGTGTTTGCCTCGAAGCATCTCTTCCTTTGAAACTTTTGAGTGTAATGTTTACTCTTTCAATTTTATTTATTATCTATTTCACTTGCTTTGGCATTGTAAACTTATTTCCCATGTCAATAAAGCCCATTGAATTTAATTGAACGCCTTGTCTGAAGTGGCTTGTGTAATAACTGAATTTGCCCTTGCAATTTTTTGTAACTTCTCAGACAGTAAAGTCTAGAAAATGTTGTCCACTGTTCGTAAGATATTCTAGTTTTGGGAACTGAACTGCATTGAGAGAATGTTTCATCCAATGAGAATATTTGTTGGTGAGTAGAAACGCCAACCGGATGCTTCAGGTTTATACATCCGGTAAAACATCTGGCTCATTGTTCTGTGACTGTAGTGCAGTACTCCAACATATGACCATTCGAGAAGCCTGGCTCAATCAATCATATTTGGTTACAAAAATTTTATAGTTAATAGAATACAGATTTACAGTAGTTAGAAAAACCAAGATGCCGTTTCTTTGAAGTTAAACATTTTAATTTTACAAGCATCAAAGAATGTGTGTAAGGACATGACGACGCTGTTCCTTGCGTCTGAGAAGAGGGAATCAACCAATCAGACCTCGCTTGTCAGTATTGCTAACGGTACTGAAACCATAGTCTATAACTGCTAGCGGTTTTTAGGAGGGGCAGATAAATTTAGACCATTATCTGGCACTCTTGAAATACAAAGTGGATGCCTCTATGATCCAGCTACAGCGAATAATACCTCTTCCAATTTGCACAAGGTAAGATATGTCGTAAAAAGTCACCCTGACCTGATGATTTAGAGCTACGCTAGCCGGGTTCGGCTAACTAGCCACTAGCTAGCAAGTGTGTGTCGCGAGCGGTCTCTTCAAAGATGGTTTCCTACTAATATGGTCTCTTTTTTTACAGTTATAACTCTATACTGGTAGCTCAGTGAGGGACCGTCCACACCAAGAATACACTGGACACGGTGGAAAGCCAAGCAGTATATTCTGGCATGGGGTTGAATAGTATTGGATTGGTTAAATAGAATGAATCGCTAGCTAATTGTGACGGGCTGTATCGTAGCGAGCTAGGTTAACGCGTTCGCTGCTAAAATTACTGCGATGCATCCCGGTCGGCTTTTGCAGTTGATGTCCAGTTTCTCCTTACTGATCAATACAGTAGTTCACGTTTAAGCATGAATCTGTTCCTATTAGTCAGCCAGCTAATAGCCAGGGAACGGTAACACTGCCGCTCCCCAGACGTTACTGACATCAACGATTGACAGAAAGCCTACCAACTTTGATCTATGTGCGAAGAAAATTCAAATGACGTTACTAGTTAGCTAGCTAGATGACGTTAGCGCACTACATCTGCAGTACTAATGTTAGATCGTTCTATAACAATACATGGGGGAAAGACGGGGTGTAAAAATGTTTTTTGTAATTATTCATATGGAGATTAGCCGGGGATTATGGTTGTGCAAGGACACAGCAGTGGTTACACGTTTCCACTGACTAGCGCCTATATCCACACAATCAGATTACACAGCCACACAATTGGCTATACATTGGTCTTAATTTATACGGGCAATCCTTAGTTGTTATATCTCTTTTTAAATTTTGTATTATTATTATTAAAAACGGATGATATGTACCCATTGATTCCTGAAGAATCTAACGTAGCTTTGTTTAACCCAAAATATAAACTTGTTTTACTCCAATGTTTGTAAACAAAGTGAATGTAAACACTGAATAGCCTAAAGATGTTAACTACTTGATGTCATGGATGGTCAGTCCTTGCATCCATAGCTCAGTCCATACATTTGAGATTAGTTTCATTTCTCCATTAAATTAATTTGACATTTTTTCCCCCATACTGGTTCCCTGTGGGAATCGAAGCAGCAACCCAGCATTGCAAGTGCCATGCTCTACCAACTGAGCCACAGGGGACCTCGTTTTTATTTTTATTTTTTTTACAGATAAGAGATATGTAACGATAATAGTTTTTTTCACAAACTGTGGCGGCGAGAACACTTAGAGGTTAGAGTTAGGCATAAGGTTAGCAATTTGGTTATGATTAGGTTTATATTGTAGAAATGGGCAGGGTTTATGACTTTGGGTATAGAAGCTAGTGTTCACCGTTGTTACAAGACACCCAGCAAACTGTACAAACCACTATAGAGTGGTGAGGAGGAGGAGTCTATGGTGTCCAGAAGCGAATTCACCATTCATTTTCTGTATTCAGTGTTCACTCAAACAGCGTTTTGAACTTTGTTTTACTATTTACAGTTACAGCTGATTTTGAGATTATATATAGATTTGCTCTACTTAAATAAAAGTAATCTGATGTATTTGTTTGTCTCAGAATGTACATTTTGTAGAATATATATATATATTTTTTAAAGTATACAGTTTTTCTCCCCAATTTCGTGATATCCAATTGGTAATTAGTCTTGTCCCATGACTACAACTCCCGTACGGACTCGGGAGAGGTGAAGGTCGAGAGCATGCATCCTCCGAAACACGACCCCGCCAAGCCGCACTGCTTCTTCACATAATGCTCGCTTAACCTGGAAGCCAGCCGCACCAATGTGTCGGAGGAAACACCTTACAACTGGCGACCGTGTCAGCGTGCATGTGGCCGGCCAAACCCTCCCCTAACCCAGACGACGCTGGGCCAATTGTACGCCGCCTCATGGGTCTCCCGGTCAGCTGCGACACAGCCTGGGATCGAACCAAGATCTGTAGTGACGCAGCTAGCACTGCAATGCAGTGCCTTAGACCGCTGTGCCACTCGGGAGGTCGTCTCTGAATTGTTTAATCAAACTTTTCACCGACATCTCCTGATATCAGGGCATAAAAACGACAATCTGTCTCCTGAATTAGCCCATGTGCACTAGGCCTGAGTTTGTTTTCTCTGGCTAAACTAGCTGGCTAGCTGAACTATTGTAGTTTTCATCCTTATTGTCAAACTAAATACTGAACTTCAACTTCCCAGCCAAAACAGTTCGGTAGAGTTCGTGCATATATTATGGCGGCATTCTGTTCAGGCACATGTCATTTTTTCCGGAGGCAAGCCAAAGTTCAGAACCAAAGTCAGCCTACGCATCTTTGTCGGTGATTGGTCAACAGTAGGGATTCTTCAATAAAGTCTTTGTAATTCAACAAGAGAGAAATCATTTTCATAAATGTTTTAATTTAAAAATACTGCACCAAACATCTTAGATGTAAAATTGAGTGACTAAGATCTCTTTGATCTTTGAGGAAGTGTATGCTGGCTACGGGGTCTCTAAATGGCCAAACAGTATTGCCGCTTTTTTCTCATTTTATAAGCAAAGGTCTTTAAGGGAGTATGCGAGCACACTCTTTCCATTCAGCTAGGTGCCAGCTGAACTGAATGCATGCTGATGCCTTAAGGGTCCACGAATCTCCTCCTCACCATGCTATGCTTTTACTAACTGCAAGAAACAATTAAGATGGCATGTATTCTTCTATCTCAATCTCTTATCTGTAGCTAGTAACTTAATGTGTGAGCTAGCTATTGCATAATATAGCTTTTTATTTGGATGATCACACCCTTGCAGGCAGCCCTCACTGCCATGTGTGTCCTAGCAACGCGTAGCTGCTGTGCGTTTCCTGAATCTTAGCTTGGTTTTTGCTCTGACATGTACTGTCAACTGTGCGAGACTCAAGGCTGTAATCGCTGCCAAAGGTTCTTCAACAAAGTACTTAGTAAAGGGTCTGAATACTTACGTAAATGTAATATTTATATATGTATAAATGTATAATGTATGACGTCAATATCCCTATTTGCCCAGCTGTAGGTGAGGTGTCATAGCAAAATCATGGTGTGTTATTTTACAGATTAGTCATTGATAATGTCTATTTTTATTAACCGTTTGTAGCAGCTGGCAGTTAGACATATCTCTAGTTTTTAGGTCATATATGAGCAAGGGTACAGGTCAGATGTTGCAATGCCATAATTGTCTGTCCTACTAGCTAGGCCTAATTGTCTCCTTGGTCATTGAGTTGTCCTTACGCCACATACTTAATATTGTAGCAATGTTATAGGCCTCGACTTTGTTTTATATCTCAACCTTTAATCAGAGGTTGCTGCCAGTAAAGTTTATGGTAGCAAATATAAGCAGATGCGATCATTTTCCATTAACAAGGTAGTGAAGTAGGCAGGACGTTTTCTTCTCCTGAAGTAGCTTTCATCCCTGAGATGTTGATGAAAGTACTTTGAGGCAACATCCGTCTCTCAAATCACTTGAAAAAGGCAGCCAGAAATAGCCTTTCTGTGAGAAACAAGAGGCTTGCAAAGAAATACAAAATACTTAATTTAGCCCAGTACTGACAATAGGCTTTTTGAAGCTTTTTGGGCTGTCACATGGCTCCAAGTGTCAGTGTCTGTGCTGTAAATTTGGTTGATCTATCCATCTCTGACAGATGGTTTTTACACTGAACAAAAATGTTAACATGTAAAGTTTTGGTCCCATGTTTCATGAGCTGAAATTGTTTACATCCCTGTTAGTGAGCATTTCTCCTTTGCCAAGATAATCCATCCACCTGACAGGTGTGGCATATCAAGAAGCTGATTAAACGGCATGATCATTACACAGCTGGGTACAATAAAAGGCCACTCTAAAATGTGCAGTTTTGTCACACAACACAATGCCACAGATGTCCCAAGTTTTGAGGGAGTGTGCAATTGGCATGCTGACTGTAGAAATGTCCACCAGACCTGTTGCCAGATAGTTTAATGTTAATTTCTCTACCATAAGCCGCCTCCAACGTAGTTTTAGAGAATTTGGCAGTACGTCTAACCGGCCTCACAACCGCAGACCATGTGTATGGTGTTGTGTGGCCGATAATGCACGGTCCCATGTCGCAGGGATCTGTACACAATTCCTGGAAGCTAAAAATGTCCCAGTTCTTCAATGGCCTTGTCAACCATTGAGCATGTTTGGGATGCTCTGGACCGACGTGTATGACAGCGTGTTCCAGTTCCCGCCAAAATATCCAACAACTTCGCACAGCCATTGAAGAGGAGTGGGACAACATTCAACAGGCCACAATCAACTAACCCTAACCCTATGCGAAGGGGATGTGTCGCGCTGCATGAGGCAAATGGTGGTCACACGAGATACTAACTGGTTTTCTGATCCACGCCCCTACATTTTTAAAAAGTGATCATCTGTAACCATCTGTATTCCCAGTCATGTGAAATCCATAGATTAGGGCCTAATTAATTTATTGTAATTGACTGATTTCCTCATATGAAACTCGGTAAAATCTTTGAAATTATTGCATGCTGTGTTTGTATTTTTGTTCAGTATAGAATGAGCAAGTAATGCCAATTTTAAATATTTACTTGGGCCTTGATCAGTGGTCACCAAACGTGATCGAGTGGTCGATCTCCAAAGCATTCCTAGACGATCACCAAACATTTTTGTAAAAACCCAACGTTAAAGACTTTTGTTATTATTACTATTATTATTTTTTGATTCAGCAGCCCTTGCGCCGGGAAGCTGGTGTTCCCATTTTTAACCATTTAATGTGTCTGGAGGTAGAACTCCACCTACCCGGCAGGCCCAGAGAGCAAATCAAGTGCACAGTTTCCTTGAGCCATAGGCTGTAAAAAATAAACCTCAAATGCACAGCAAAGTTGATACTGTGAGATTTATTTTGTTGTTATTCAGCACTGTCAACACTTTGTTCAACACTTTTATAAGACAAAATGTGTGTTCTCCCTACTTCCACTCACGCTACAACCAGCACTGCAATGAATGAGTATAGCAAAGTGTTCTGATAAGCTTGCTTTGTTATTATTAGCATCTTGTCCTTAAGAGAGGAATATTTCACTTTCTCTGGTCGTAGGAGTAACAACATGAATTGGTGCAAGAGGCAGAAATATTGGTGTGCGACTTGAGTTTCGCCATCAGCTGGAAGACTCTCCCCTTTTCTCAGTGGAGGGAGGGAGAGCGGCTGCCTCACCCCTGCTCCCTCACTCTCCTCAGACTGATCATCAGATGCAGGCCATCAGTCCAGTAAAAACATAAGACATTATGCTCACTCAGCTGTGCCTCACAAGTAATACTTTTTTGTATCTGTTACCAGTGTGATCATATACCTACATTCTGAAATATAATTTCAAAATGGTCTGTGAAGATCAACAGTGGCAGGGCAATTCAAGCATAGCCAGTATGCAGTGATAATGTATTGGGCCTATCGCCTGCTGCACTAACCTCATTGCTACATAACTGTTTATAATTGGTTAATGTTGCGTAGTCTTATGCTTTTTTAAGTCATGTTTGACTCAGTGATCTTGACTCTGAAAAGATTGGTGACCACTGGTCTACATAAAGCACTCTTCTTCCGTTAATCCGTCTGTTCTCCTTATTTAGGCATATAAGTGATTCCTGTAGGCTTTTTGCATATTATAAAGTGTGAGAAGGTGCCAGATCAGGGGTGACCGTCAGGGATATTTATTGATAGTAGTTTCTGCCTACGGCTTAGTATGAAATGTAGCTGTAATTCTGAGGCGGCGTTGGCACGCACTACGCTCTTAAGCTCTTGATGGTTACTAGGCAGCGCTCGTTACTACTATCCACCTGATATTTCTAAACTTTGCAAAGCATGTGACTTCACCCATCTCTTCACATAGCCTCACTGAGTCTCCATCTGTAGGCTGTATTTGATTAATTCTGTGGCTGGGCAAATATGTTGGTGGTATAGCTCATCTATTAGTTTGCTCGTCTTTGACTGATCAGAAACATTTAGCATGCAATAATGTAAATCAAGTGTAGCCCTATTATTGAGCTTCCGTATAGGCAACTTCAAAAGCCTGTGGAGGTTGTGAAATATGAACACGAGACTCGAATGCTTTTGAAAATATAGATTGCTATTATTTTCTATCGGTATCATGATGAAGATACTCTCAATGTAAGACTCTACCCCTGCTCCCTAACAAAGCAGGGTGACGTTAGGAAAGAGATGAAACGTGGATCGAAAAAGCCTGGGCTTGCCTTGGGCTTTGTTTCAAAATATCACCTTTTTTTATGATAGTGGTTCCACACGTTGCCATGAAGCAAGTTGTGTGGGAAAAATATTATTTTGTATTTTGTTATAATTTATATATATTCTTAGCCTACTATAAAATGTGTGTTGAATGTGATCAGGGTAGTCTAAGTGTGTCTTGTCTTTTTAATCAACAAAATAACTATTGATTTCATGTGTATGGCGCAGCCATATAATCTCAAAATATGCCATTCTATTCTTTTGAAAATAAATTCTATTAGTCTCATAATGTTTCTTAGGATCTGCTTAATAATGGTTTTCTTTGTGATGGTGTATATTCAATGGATTTATTATCCTGGCAAGAGTGGTAAAAATGGGACCCCCGCAAATGTTAACCTTAAAAAAAAAGATATTAATAATCTTATAGTATAAAAAAATTGATTGTGTAGCTTAATGTTACTTATAGATGATTTGTATATGAAGCACGGAAATTATAAATAGGTACCATTGACTTGCATTGGTCGGTATACTGTATACCGGGATATTTGGAAATAGCCACGGGATGGTTTTTCAATACCGTTGAAGCTAATACTTTTAGGTTTTTTAATTTGATACATTTGAATATTTGTAGCTACTTTTTAATTAAAAAGGCTACCTGCAGTCAACTTGTGCAAGGCGTTAGGAGATGAAGGTTGCGTTCTTCATTTCACCCGTCACATAATCTTTCATTATGAAGCTTACCGGTAGTGCCCAGCAGGGTGGGAAATTTACTTTTTATCCACGAGCCACTGTGGCAGGCAGATAAATAAAAATAAAAAAATATATACAGTTGAAGTTGGATGTTTACATACACTTAGGTTGAAGTAATTATTAAAACTCATTTTTCAACCACTCCACAGATTTCATGTTAACAAACTATAATTTTGGCAAGTCGGTTAGGACATCTACTTTGTGCATGACACAAGTAATTCTTACAACAATTGTTTACAGACAGATTATTTCACTTATAATTCACTATATCACAGTTCCAGTGGGTCAGAAGTTTTACATACACAATTCCAGAAAAAGATGTCATGGCTTTAGAAGCTTCTGATAGGCTAATTGACATCATTTTTGTCAATTGTAGGTGTACCTGTGGATGTATTTCAAGGCCTACCTTCATACTCAGTGCCTCTTTGCTCGACATCATGGGAAAAAAAATACATTTTTAAAAATCAGCCAAGACCTCAGAAAATGTTTTGTAGACCTCCACAAGTCTGGTCCATCCTTGGGAGCAATTTCCAAATACCTGAAGGTACCACGTTCATCTGTACAAACAATAGTACGCAAGTATAAACACCATAGGACCACGCAGCCGTCATACCGCTCAGGAAGGAGACACGTCTCCTAGAGATGAATGTACTTTGGTGTGAAAAGTGCAAATCAATCCCAGAACAACAGCAAAGGACCTTGTGAAGATGCTGGAGGAAACGGGTACAAAAGTATCTATATCCACAGTAAAACAAGTCCTATTACGACATAACCTGAAAGACCGCTCAGCAAGGAAGAAGCCACCGCTCTAAAACCGGCTAGACTACAAATGGGAACAAAGATCATACTTTTTGGAAAAATGTCCTCTGGTCTGATGAAACACAAATAGAACTGTTTGGCCATAATGACCATCGTTATGTTGGGAGGAAAAAGGGGGAGGCTTGCAAACCGAAAAACACCATCCCAACCGTGAAGCACGGGGGTGGATCATCATGTTGTGCTTTGCTGCAGAAGGGACTGGTGCACTTCACAAAATAGATGGCATCATGAAATAAAAACACCACACTACACAGGGCAATGTCCCCAATCACTGCCCTGGGATATTTTTTGGGGGACCGGAGGAAAGAGTGCCTCCTACTGCCCCTCGGTCTCCCATCCAGGGACTGACCAGCACCAACCCTGCTTAGCTTCAGAGACAAGCCAGCAGTGGGATGCAGGGTGGTACCCTCCAGAGTATCAAGTGTTAGCTTTGAGAGGCACTGGGCCATGTCTACTCTCTAACCCACAGAGGCCACTCACAGTCGGGTGAAGTCCAATACAATTAGCCTGAAGGTACACATTTTACTCTGTGTGGAACAGAGTACCTGCTGGCCTACATTCTTAACCCAGAAACAGTGTAATGACCACAACAGAAGCATAACCATAACAAACACTAATCATGTCTCTTCCAGGACCCAGGGAACTGTGTGTTGTTGGAAAGGTGTCTTCAGGTTTCTCCTCTAGTGTTTTTTCTCCTCACGTTCCACTATACTTGGTGTCCCTGGGCTGGGCCACTCACACCTTTCTGGGCCCATGGGAGAGGCTTGGCTTAGTTCTGAGACACAGGGTTATAAAGCACTCCTTTTAAAACACCCGCCATCTATTTCAGCATTAATTTCCACTAGACATACTAATTGTAATACCAGATCACAGTCATGGATTACATTAGAGACGCCTGCAGTCTACACAGATACTGCCTTCAGTTCCTTTGCACCTTTTCTGTGGAACAAATTGCAGACCCACCTCAAGCTAGACACTGTGGGGCCCCTTGCCCATTTCAAAAATATTTTAGAGGATCAATATGATGTTATCTGTGTTTGTTTCTGTTGAACTCTATGTTTTTCTTTGTTTTTCTTGAAATGTTTCTCTGTTCTGTATGTTTTTGAGATCTTTCTCCAAAATGCACAGCCGTAAAAGAGATCTAGGTCTGTCTGTTTTCCCTGTCAAAATAAAGTTTTAAATTAAAAATTAAAAACATTAGCTAGTGCACATTAGCAGCTACTCATCCTGGGGTCCACATTAAACGCACAAAGTACAGAACAGCTATAGACAACAAAGTAAAATATTGCATTATTTGAAAGACACCGAGACGAAAACAACAAAAAATATTCAGAGTTCAATTAAATCTTTAAAAAACTTGCTTTTTGCCTGAGTACCCTCCTGCTAGCAGAGCATTCCACGATGACATGGCTCTGTACTGGTAATAGACGGCCATTTGTTTTGGCGTCCCTTTGTGTTCTAAACTGGTAATATCGTGGTAAATCCAGGGATGAGAGAAGAACGGTCCAACCCTACTGCAATGCACAGGAGACCATTAGCTTAGGCATCCAGCGAGAAGCCCCCACCCAACACCCCTTCAGGAAGCACCCCCCACCCCACACACTAAGTCTGCCACCGCTGCTGAAAATAAATCCTAGGGGAAACACTGGGCCTCAGTAGTTCCTATCTGCCATGATGGATGGCTTATGCAGAGTCTTTATACCGCCCTTAGCCCAGTAATTGTGAATTCCCATTTCTCTACAGAAATGGACAGACTGTTCACAAGTTTTTTTTATTTGAACTCATTAGAGTTGAGGTTGGACCTGAGCCAGTGGAACACTGGTTATTCAAGCTTTGGAAGTGTGTAAGTGAAGTGTGGTTGTTGTTAAGCGGTTGGAAACACTTGACTTGGCGAATGACCAGTTCTAATGTAGGACAAAGGTGATTATAGACAGACCTCCTTTTCAGTGTTGGGGCACCACCAGCTTTAAGGGAATCAATGGGAAATTGGGTAAGCTTAGTTTACTGCTAGTCTGCTACTGCTTGTAGTCTTGTGCCGCCATTTACTGTTTCCCCTCGCAACAACCTATAGAAAAAGGTTCCTCACCAGCCCAAACCTCCTCCCTAAGCCTCTCCCTGCCGGTCGCTGTGCTGGCTGTTCAGGATGTCTTGCCAGGCCAGGGTCAGTCTAAGATTGCCCCATGTTGATCTGTGTGAGATCAGCAAAATGTAATCGTCTTTAGCTAGAGCCTCCACAGTGTGCGTGGCTGAGCGTGGTTAGCAGGGCTAATGCACTACTCAGCAGAATGTGTTGTTCTGTGGGGTGTTGGAGTTTCACTGCTGCCTTCTGTTAGGCTTTGTTTTAATCACAGGCATTTCAGATTGATGCTCCACAGTTGTCATGTATTTCATTATTCATGTTTGGCATGCTACTGCACTTTACTACTCACTGTCTTGAAGTTTAATCCCAAATTAATCTGTGCTAGGCCTACTTGTCAGTAGAGTGTATTGTGGTTGTAAATTATTTGTAAGGGTTTTATATGGGCCCGACCTTTACATACAGTGCATTCGGACAGTATTCAGACCCCTTCACTTTTTCCACATTTTATTACGTTACAGCCTTATTCTGAAATTGATTAAATTTTTAAAAAATGTCATCAATCTACACACAATACCCCATAATGACAAAGTGAAAACAGGTTTTAAAAAAATATATATAAAAAAAGATTCTCTGGTCTGATGAAACCAAGATTGATGAAACTCTTTGGCCTGAATGCCAAGTGTCACTTCTGTGGGGATGTTTTTCAGCGGCAGGGACTGAGAGACTTGTCAGGATCGAGGGAAAGATTAATGAAGCAAGGTACAGAGAGATCCTTGATGAAAACCTGCTCCAGAGCGGTTCATCTTCCAACAGGACAATGACCCTAAGCACACAGCCAAGAAAACGCAGGAGTGGCTTCGGGACCAGTCTCTGAATGTCCTTCAGTGGCCCAGCCAGATTCCGGACTTGAACCCAATCTAACATCTCTGGAGAGACATTAAAATAGCTGTGCAGCGACACGCCCCACCCAACCTGACAGAGCTTGAGAGGATCTGCAGAGAAGAATGGGAGAAACTCCCCAAATACAGGTGTGCCTGTATACCCAAGAAGACTTGAGGCTGTAATCGCTGCCAAAGGTGCTTCAACAGCCACAGTACATACACACTTGGCCGACCAAAAGGCATCTTGGTCGGCCAAGTGTGTATGTACTGATTGTTCGAAATGTTTAAACGTGTATTTTTCCATATACACTACCAGTCAACAGTTTTAGAACACCTACTAATTTTTCTCTATTTTTACTATTTTCTACATTGTAGAATAATAGTGAAGACATCAAAACTATGAAATAACACATATGGAATCATGTAGTAACCAAAAAAGTGTTAAACGCTTTAAGCTTAGTGTTTGATAAAATAAGACACAAATGATTTAAGAGGGATGCAGATATCTAGAGGGAGAAAAAAACATTAACCTGACCCAACCATTCTCCTCCCGCTACTGCTTGCTTTCACAGATTTTGCCTTTATTCTCCTGAAGTTGCCGGTAATAGGCTACACAAGGAGTTGGCGACCTTTCTCATGTGGAATGCCAATTTATCTTACCATTTATACTGATCTGCGTGCCAGTCATGGTTTTCATATGCACATTTTCGTGGAAAAGTTTCATTTCACTTATAATAACGTCTTCATAACTGACCACCTTGATTCGGTCTTATGTAGCAACATTTGAAATTGTGTTTTTTACATTGGATAAAAGCAGAGACACAGAGACCTAGCAAAACTGGTTAGGCTGTTTTTATGTTACCCAGAACGTTGGTGACTGCAACTGTGCTGCTGGCAACAATTTACGTTGTTTGTCAGTTATTCTGCGCTCTGGCACACTCAGACAAGAGTGCTCTGAAATCGGAGTAGATAGCCAGAGCGAATTTACCAGCTACATCTATTAACAGTTGCCACAGTGACATTCTATTAAAATGGTTACTTGCATAGTGAAGTCTTTTTTGTTAAGACATGTAGCTAGCTAGCTAGCTAGGTAATGAACCATAATCCCAACTCATTACGTTACTACCCTGCATGAATCTGCAGGTCGCTAACCAACCAGGTTCAATGTTAGCTAGCTAACATTAGGCTATAACTAGCAAAGCAAATGGCTCTGAGATACGAATAATAAGATCATACACGTAACGTTAGCTAGCGAGCCAGCCAGCTAACATTAGCTAGCTAGCTAACGGTACACTTTAACTTGAAATGAAAACGACATTCTGTGAAAATGAGAAACATGTAACATCTGAAAATGTAGCTAGCTAGACGATCTTACCCGTATACATCATGGATGGTTGCTTCTCCCTGTCACGGATGCCATGGTTGCCCTTAGTTTGAAGATGTAATACAGAGACAGGTGTTTTCTCCATCTCCTTAACTATCATACTCTAATTCCACTGATTTCAAAACTCGGTCCTCCAGAAAGTGGGCAGCAACACCTATGCAGTTCTACAACGCAATATGTTTTAAAATGCTGCATTAGACAGGATTACCTACACATACTGTCCAGCTCAAATAGACAGAAGCCTGCTATATGACAGATGAATCCGAACTCATCTCTCGGCATGTCCAGCCCACTCATTATCGCCGCCAATCATGGCTAGCGGAAAGGTTGCTGTCTTTTTCTAGTGTCATAATTTAACAAATGTATTTGTATTTACATATGGCATACAAGTTTGATATTAAGGCACATGAAAGTTCACATTTTCCAGAAGGCATTTCTGCCAAAAAACGCATTTTGATATACATACATACATACATACATACATACATACATACATACATACATACATACATACATACATACATACATACATACATACACACATATACATACATACACACACACATATACATACATACATACATACATACACACATATACATACATACACACATATACATACATACACACATATACATAAATACATACATATATATGTGTGTGTGTATTTATGTATGTGTGTATATATATATATATATGTGTGTGTGTGTGTGTGTGTGTGTATATATCAATAATACTGTGTGTGTGTATCTTGGCAGACTTCAGCCATGGCAGGCGCAGGACCAGGCGCAGCAGAGCCAAATCGGCCAGGCCCCCAGAGGAAGATGTCCACCACAGGGGAAAGCCTGTACAAGGTGCTAGGCCTGGAGAAAGGAGCTTCCGCTGATGACATCAAGAGAGCCTACAGGTAACACACTCCGCCTGTCTCTGGTTGTTATAACCGGTTTATCCATTTCCTGGAACAAGTTAATGATCCACTTTATTAATGAATTGGTCCATCAGACACAGAAGAATGGACTTTTAATGGGTTATAAACTTTTCGTAGAGTTTCGTAGAATTTTTATAGTGACTGTGTGGACTGAGATTAATGAATTTATACATTCATCCATCCATCTGTCCATCCATCCATCCATCCATCCAATTGTTAATTCATACATCCATTTACAGGAAACTAGCGTTGAAGTACCACCCAGACAAGAACCCAGACAACCCGGAGGCTGCAGATAAGTTTAAAGAGATCAACAACGCCAACTCCATCCTGAACGATGACGGGAAGAGGAGTATCTACGACGAGTACGGGTCCATGGGCCTCTACGTGTCCGAGCAGTTTGGAGAGGAGAGCGTCAAATACTACTTCCTCATGTCCAAGTGGTGGTTTAAGGTGAGAGAGCAAGTACCTTATAACCCCTCTAAAACCGCCTTTAGTCTAACAGTCTACTAGATTGAGTACTCAAGTGACCATGACCCTCTGTGGACAGGTTATCCTGGGTGTAGTCAGTGCTGCATTAGCCTCCCAACAGTGGGGTGATTAACCCTATCCTGAGTCCCAGCCTACTGTCTCTCTGTCTGTGATGATGAACTGACTGGACTGCTTTTACAGCCGCGTCATTCACTCACTCATCATGTATTAGACATTACTATGGCTAGACTGTCTAGTACTCTGTCTTCTCCATGCATTAGACACCCTTCTATCTTGGGGTGGGAGTGCATTCTCAGTCTATTAGTTAACGCCTTGAGTGACAGTATCTGTGTATTATTGCTTTGAAAAGTGTCATAGTTACCTCCCTCTGATCCAGTGTACTGTGTTCTTCTGTTTGTCAGTTAGACAGGTGGTGTCGTGTGCAAAGCAGTCTTTATTTAGAACTGTTTTCTGTGTAGTTGTGCTCAGTCACTCTGAGATGTGAGGCCTTTGATGCTGAGTAGATTTACAGTAGAGTGGTCTCGATGCAGAGAGGACGATCCACCGACTGTCTCACAAACCTCACTCTGCTTTCATCTACAAAGAAAAATAGAAAGCACAGGAAAATTGCAGGGAGAAACAAAACCGCTCCACTTATTTATACCCTAGAAAGCACGGTAGAATAGGATTATTGAGAGCATCACACGTATTACATTGGATATGCAGCATTGAAAAGCAGAGAGCCCTGAGGGCAAAGCCACTGTCCTTAGCCAGGAGGTCTCTGCTGCTAACATCCACTAGGTTCTCTCACTAGGTCACCTTGTAGATCTGAGGCCAGACATGTAGAGGTTGTCATGGGAGCAGGATGACAGCAGGTGTCTGTCCTGACTGACTGACTGACTGTGTGTGTGTGTGTGTGTGTGTGTGGGTGTGTGTGTGCTGCAGACCATGGCCGTGTGCTGCACCATCTCCTCCTGCTGCTGCTGCTGCTGTTGTTGTTGCTTCTGCTGTGGGAAGTGCAAGCCGCCGGAGGAGGACGATCACTACCAGTACGTGGACCCAGAGGACCTGGAGGCTCAGATCAAAGCTGAGGCGGACGGAGGTGAGAGCATGCCGAGGAGGGGGCATTATGGGGTTGGGGGTAGGATATAGGATGGGCATGAGAGTGGAGGGGGGGATTTTGGTTTGGTGGTGGGTAGTCTATGGGAGGATGTTTGGGGCACCAGTAGGTGGGCTGGGGACTGTTTGGCATTGGATATACAACTGAGATGGTAATAGTTGGGCTAGAGGTCATGAGGAGGGTAGCAGGATAAATACAGTATGCCCCTCAGTCTCTGTCATTCTGTGTAGGCCCTTCTCCTGAGTCCTGGCGCCCCACCACTCTACCTCAGCGGCAGGCCGCCTCGCAGATGTCGGTTTTCAGGCCTGAATTAACGCTGTCACTTCCTTTCAGAGCATAGGAGCCGGAGAGAAGGAGATTAGAGGGAGGAGAGGCAGGGAAACCGCAGAGCACAGATGGGGCCAGAACAGCCAGACAGGGATGGGGGGAATGGAGGTAGAGGAGGAGGGGAGAAGCGCCAGTGTCTAGCTCTGCTAGGCAGAACTCCCGGTCTACAGCACCTTATCCTGCTCAGGAGGTTGAGGCTGAAGGCTAGCCCATAGATTACCTTAATGAAGCGGAACAGCTAAAAGTCCCTTTATTTATATCTCACACACACTGAATGAGAGACTGCTGGTTCATATCACAGAGGAGGATATTATCCAAGTTATAGCCCAAGCTCTGACATTTATGCAAATATGAATCTTTTTTCTACTATGTTGAAAATGTTATTATCGCTCTTCTTAAAATTAAAAGACGATACTTCATTGTCTGCTAGTTCAGAAATGTGCCTTTTACCACAATGCTTCTATACCACAAGGATACAAAACAGTAATGAAATGTTGTTGTTTGATATTTCTGCATGTCAGCTTTCTGTGAGATTTATGGGTGTAGTGTGCAATAACATATACACATTAACAGTTTGAAATGTCAAGTGTTTTGTTTTCTTCCAACATTTCAAACCCAACAAGGAGCTTTGTTTTACCTTCTATAATCCGTGGTCCTTAGTACAGGTCAGAGCAGGTCAGGACAAGGGCGGAGACAGAAGAGATATGAGGGGGAAATTAGTAATACAGTCCTGTTAGATCTCAGAGGATGCGTTCTCTGCCTCAGCCTTCTGTGTCGTATCCTTTACTGGTTGGTCTGAGGACAGGACTCACAGCTCTTTGACTCGTGTTGCCTGTTAACACAGCAGCAGGAGAGCTCAGATCACTCAATAGCAGACAGTCCCAAGGACTAGACTCCTAATTGCCTTGTTTTTGTTTTGAGTGATCAGCGACCATGGTGACCCTATAGTCATGACCATAAGAAGTTATGAAATGATTATGCAATTAGATTTTCTGTTGGTTTCAGAGATATTCACATGTTTAGGCGAATACCTAGGTGACTTGAATAATCTCACTCAAAAACATGAACTTTACTTAATTTACAGTACCTGAAAGCTAAACAGAACATGACAAGCTATCAGCCCCAGGGCAGTATAGGTATGGGGATAACAAATCAATATACTCTGGCCCAATGAGCAGGACAGGTTGATCTCGTTCTGACAGAGAGGTGTTTCTGTACGTTTGTGTGTTTTGATCCCCCAGGTGGTACGGTAATCATTGTCCAGCCCATACCTGTAGCCGTACCTATAGCTGTATCGAGCCCTGTGGCTGAGAGCATCAGCCTAGGCCCTGCCATCAGCCTAAGCCCTGCCAGTCCAGTGGTAGAGAACCCGACCAGTCCAGTGGCTGCTGAGAACCCAGGCGAAACGCTGCCAGAGTCTAAATGACTCGTAAGCCCCCCCGTCTACCTGATGTACTGGCTGTACTCATTCCATCTGCATCGTGTTGTCCATCCGTCACGCCTCAGACCAACCTCTGTTTCACCGTACTGTATTTGTTCGTAGTGACACATGGTGCCTTTGTTTGTCTGGCTCACTAACCATCCGTTCGGTTTGCCTGTAAGTGTTGCATGATGTCATGGCTGTTAAATGTTTTGAGCATGGCCACATGAGCTTGCCTTGTATATAATGACTCTTGCAACCGTTCCATAACAATCATTTCAGTTAATTGATTGCTAAGTATTTTGATTGTGTTTGGTCCATCATGAATGTATCTGCATTAGCTTTTTGCTGCCTTGGTTATAAAGTGGATGTCATCTCTTTATTAATTAGGCCTGGTAAATAATTAGATATAGCTTAATCTCTGCCCAGTATCCCATCACCTTACCAGCTAGACCACAGAGACACTTAGGTCTGGATTCAATCCGTATCGCGGAAGATCCGCGTTAAAATGTAAAGGTAATTTGTGATTGAGCCGACATTTAACGTGAATGCAGTCTCCGCGGGAACATTGCCTTTCAATTTGAATCAAGCTATATTTATTACCCTCACTTATATCGTACGCACATTTAGCTATTTAAGTATTTCTCTGCCATCGACCTGTATAGTATAGTTAACCATGCAAGTATTCCTTATTTATCTATATTAACTTACAATATTTCTTTATCATTTTTTCACCTAACACTCTGTAACTCTGTTTATACTTTTTCATACTGCCGCACTATGTATCGTGTATCTGTCTTTTGTGTATTTTCGTTCTGGCATTTTGCACCTGCCCTGTGTTTTTTCGTAGCTGCTTGATGAAGAAATGTCCCCTCGGGTATCTATCTATCTATAATTCATCTTCCGTAAGAAGACTGCATTCACGTTAAACGCTGCATATGTCGGCTCAATCGGAAATTACCTTTTAACGCAGATATTCAACGATACGGATTTAATCCAGCCCTTAGGCCCCACAGGGCCCCACAGCAGCCAAGTACACACTCAACCCACAACACATTAGCTGCCTTCAATAAACAGTAGCAGTCTATTTATATGCAACATCAATGAAATGTCAGACTGGTTAGTTGAAAACCTAGCCTGTGGGTATGTGCAGGACAGAGAGCCATGTGCTAAAAACACATAGGATGACACAACCCTATGATCCCCTTGGGGCCTGACGTAGAGGTAACAGACACCTTGGAGGTAACAGACACCTTGGAGGTAACAGACACCTTGGAGGTAGCAGACACCTTGGAGGTAACAGACACCTTGGAGGTAACAGACACCTTGGAGGTAACAGACACCTTGGAGGTAGCAGACACCTTGGAGGTAGCAGACACCTTGGAGGTAGCAGACACCTTGGAGGTAGCAGACACCTTGGCTGAGCCAGTCCAGTGTGGCTCCAGCTACTACAGTGTCACTTGTCACTCTGAAGCAGGGTTGAAACAGTAACCTCACAGGACATGCCTTCATTAACCTACACATACTGTAGGCTAACTTCCAGGGAATTACCGAACATTTTAGTATGTCAGTCAGGTGCCAACCACTTTAGGTTAAGAGCAGTGTGTTAGTTGTGTTGCCATGAAAGAGGGCATAGACTTCCTAGATAGCCTGGAATATGCTACTACTCGAATAGTGTGGAATATTCCATGATACCCAAAGGGTACTATTAGGATGTATTTTGAAAGTTTGTTTGTGGGGTTCCACTGTGGCAGTGGTAGGGACTAGGGAGTACAGTGTTGAGACCAATACCCCCCTAGACGGACCACCGCTGTCCTGTCACAACCAGCCATATGTGTTTGTCATCTCACCTACTTCCTCAGCACGTCCTTTCTCTATTAGTGGTCTGTTTGTTCAACATCATGACGCCTGTTGACGTGTCAGTCTATGATTCTCTCTTTAGCATTACCAGAGTGATCGCTTGAAGCTTCGAGAGACAATGGCTATATAATGATGTTGGGATAGTAGTGAATCATTACTATCATTGCAATCTATTGTAATCTGATATAGTAGGGGAAGTAGAATAACACTAATAGGAGAAGTGCTTTCAAAGCAGTGCTCTGTGCTCTCCCTCTATGCTGCGTTTCAAAGCAGTGCTCTGTGCTCTCTCTATGCTGCGTTTCAAAGCAGTGCTCTGTGCTCTCTATGCTGCGTTTCAAAGCAGTGCTCTGTGCTCTCTATGCTGCGTTTCAAAGCAGTGCTCTGTGCTCTCCCTCTATGCTGCGTTTCAAAGCAGTGCTCTGTGCTCTCCCTCTATGCTGCGTTTCAAAGCAGTGCTCTGTGCTCTCCCTCTATGCTGCGTTTCAAAGCAGTGCTCTGTGCTCTCCCTCTATGCTGCGTTTCAAAGCAGTGCTCTGTGCTCTCCCTCTATGCTGCGTTTCAAAGCAGTGCTCTGTGCTCTCCCTCTCTGCTGCGTTTTGGATGCTGTCCTCTATAAGGACAGTGACAGTGTGGATGAGCCTCACCAGGGGAGGGCAGGTAGGTTCCTGATAAACACACTTGGTCATGTTCAGTAGGGCACACTGTAGCAAAACCAAAATCTGTGTCCTCACTGGTAGCACTACCTTGTTTCAAAACCTTTTCCACCTACTGAACATGACCCTTGTGGAGTTTCAACACTTCAGGACAGATTACACCTGAGGACAGTTAAACAAGGGCCCGACATGCTTCCTACTAATAATACATTCCCTTGTGAATTGTATCTATTTGAGATACAACAGGCTATTACTTGCAACATTTTTGTGAACTTTTTATTTAACATTTTCACTCAAAAAGTAACCTAAATCGTGACAAGCTGGTACAAGATAAAAACTTATAAGACGGTGCATTGACAAAAAAATTAATTATTAAACATGACCTGCTGGATTTTGAACTCTATATTACAGAAGAGATCACTTCTTTTTTTATAACAGGATTTATTGCAGCAAAGCTAGATGAGGATTGGAAGCGTCCTGTCATCAGGGTTTACAGAGCCGTTGTGTAGACTGATCTCCTGCATCCATCCAGTAAATACTCAGTGTGTACCTGGCAGCCAAGACTTTACCCTCGTAGCCTCGGCCTAGCTGCTTTATCGTTTGAGAGGAAGCTTTACTGTAGTCACGGACCTTTGGCTTGTACAGTCTGCATGAACCTCAACCTATACTGATATTCCTGTTTGATTCCTCATTGGCATCCATGTCATCATTAGCCTGTATCTACAGAACCCTGATATGTCATTTGATGTTTACAAAGTTGTGGTCATTGTTGTTACCTGCATTGTGGTCATTGTTGTTACCTGTATGTACATGCCTGTTGGTTATTCTTTTGACTTCAGAATTTTACCTTTTAGTATCGTACGGACAATAGAGAATTATTTTACAGGATATGTAGCATAGTCCTTTACTCACTTAATTAGTATAGAGTGGGACATATAGCTGACATACAGCGCCTTCAGAAAGTATTCAGACCCCTTGACCTTTTCCACATTTTTGTTGTGTTACAACCTGAATTCAACATGAATTACATTTAGATTATTTTTTGTCACTGGCCTAAACACAATACCCCATAATGTCAAAGTGGAATTATGTTTCTTGGAATTTTTACAAATTATTTAAAAACGAGTAAGTATTCAACACCTTTCTTACGGCAAGCCTAAATAAGTTTGTGAGTACAAATTAGCTTAACAATTCCCATAATACATTGTATGAACTCTGTGTGCATTAATAGTGTTTAAAATGATTTTTGAATGACTATCTCATCGTCAAACCCCACACATCCAATTATCTGTAAGGTCCCTCAGTCATGCAGTGAATTTAAAACACATATTCAACCACAACAAAGACCAGGTACGTTTTCCAATTCCTCCCACCTATTGGTACATGGGTAAAAAATTCATAAAAAGCTGAGATAAAATATTTGGTCGTTAATTACACTTTGGATGGTGTATCTATACACCCATTCACTACAAAGATACAGGCGTCCTTCCTAACTCAGTTGCTGGAGAGGAAGGAAACCGCTCAGAGATTTAACCATTAAAACAGTTTAATGGCTGTGATAGAAAAAAAACTGAGGATGGATAAAAAATATTGTAGTTACTCCACAATACTAACCTAATAAACAGAGGGAAAGGGAAGCCTGTACAGAATACTAATATTAAAAAACGTGCATCCTGTTTGCAACAAGGCACTAAAGTAATACTGCAAAAAATGTGGCATAGCAATTCACTTTTTGTCCTGAATACAAGTGTTATGTTTGAGGCAAATCCAATACAACACATTACTGAAAACCACCCTCCATATTTATAAGCATAGTGGTGGCTGCATCATGTTATGGGTATGCTTGTAATTGTTAAGGACTGGGGAGTTTTTCAAGATAAAAATAAATGGATTGTAGCTAAAGAATAATGGTCAAATGTTGCACAATCCAGGTGTGGAAAGCTCTTATAGACTTACCCAGAAAGACTCACAGCTGTAATCACCACCAACGGTGCTTCTACAATGTATTGACTCAGGGTTGTGAATACTTATGTAAATGAGATTTCTGTATTTCATTTTCAATACATTTGCTAAAATGTCTTAACATGTTTTCTCTTTGTCATTATGGGGTATTGTGTGTAGATGAGTGAGATTATTTTTTTTTTTAATCAATTATGAATTCAGCCTGTAAATAACAATGTGGAGTAAAATCAAGGGGTATGAATAATTTCTGAAGGCACTGTATCAACTGACCTTTTCTCTATTGAGTGTTATTTTTTTCTAGTGAGTCTGACCCAGTCCCATGTCTTCCAGCAGGTCCGCGTGCCCCTATCGTGATCCAGCCGCATTCCATCACCGTTGAGGTTCCAGAGACCTCCCAGCCTGTAGCCAGACAGCCCACCTCCAAGCCCCAGCAGTGACCCTCCCCTCCCAGCCCCGTCTACCCGCTGGAGCCCTCCCCTCAGGCGGGCACGGCCAGGCCCCCGAGGGCCACACCCTGGAGCATCCAGCAGCCAGCCAGGCCAGCCGTCACCAGAGCCAGGACTCACCAGTGCCAGTCAACCAACCAACCAGCCAGCCAGTCAACCCCCCATACTGTGGCAAAAGTCCAACCAAATGGACACGAGCGGCACGCTGCCAAGAGACCAGGACTCAGCACAAACTCTCTCCTATCACTCCTTCTGTCTCTCCTATCACTCCTTCTGTCTCTTCTATCACTCCTTCTGTCTCTCCTATCACTCCTTCTGTTTCAATCCTCTCTCGTCTATCCCCCCGCTCTCTTTCTCCCTCTTGGACTCTCGTCTCTGTCAGAGCTCTGGGATTGGAGACTCGTTTCAAGTTCAATCTGAGTTTGGGGTTTTAAATAGCCTGACTCAAACCTTCCACCTCCCGGAAACTAAAGCATGGATCAGAGGATGTGCATGTGTTACGCTTTATCTGCATGCCCCTACTGTACAACCCTGGCACATACATACACCACTCTACTACACCCACCACCACCATCTTACCCCTGTCTGCAATACCCCCAGCTCCGGCCAGGCGCACTTACAGTATGCTACACCACCAGGGGTCTCCACCTGAATGACACCAGAGATTGGGGAAGACATTCAAGGACAGTGAAAATGTGTTGACTGCTTTATTTAATTGCTAATTGATTTCACAATTGTCTTTAGTTAGACCAAAGCCAAACTAGATGCCACTAACTCCATGCGTTCAGCAGCCACCAGTTTCTCCTCATGCCACTAGAGCCAACCTGAGAGGATTGATCCTTTGATGTGTATGCATTTGGGTCTACTATGCACTTTCTGAAACCTGTGAAGAGGGTAAATGATCATATCTGATGGACTGTCAGCTAACGTATGGGTCCAGCCAACCAGCACTGCTTACTGAAACAGTCAGCACACTTCTCTCTGTATTCGGAACCCAACTACTTATCAAACGTCTCCCATCTCAAATGCTAGTTTTGCTTTGCTTTCTCATAGTCTGATGTTGTAACATGGAGATACAGGTGGTATGTACTGTAGGGGTCTGTGTTTGACCCAGCCACTAAGTGCACGGTATGCCACATCCTAGATGACAATTATGTTCTCTGTACTGCCTACAGAGAGATCCCATCACAAATGATTTGAGACTTTTCATATGTTGATTTGACTTTTTATGAAATAACACACCAGGGTGTTTTCCATGGGGTTTTGGTGGGTATTTTATGGGCTAAAGAGGCACATGACTACTAGTTACAACTAGGCGTTAGTCATCTTGCGCATTCCTTTCTACTGTACTGTCTCTCAGTGACGAGATGATACAATGTCACACGGCGGGGTTCGGATCTGTACAGATCACCAAACCAGCAGTTTGTACTTCAGTACAGCTCTCTTTATGACCCTGGGGGTGCAGAGTCAGCGGTTTCTCAAAACAGTGAATGGATGACACGTTGTTATTGCGAGTCAGACAGCCCCAGTGGTGGGTGGGAGTGTGTGTGGAGCACAGTACAAAGGTCGTTGTTGGTTTGTTCATCTAGTGCTGTGGTCTGTCAGTCATCCCCTCCCAGTTTGTTTGTGATTTGTCGTAAAGAGGGGCTAGCTCATGGTGTTAACCACCTTGTGTATTGGCCTAAGAACAACCCTGAAGTTAGTCTAAACTAAAATCATGTCATCAAATGATGTCAAGCAGACATTTTATATTTTGTATCTTTGTATGTTTTTTCTCCTGAGTGTTTCCATACAAATTATCTATCAGTAGCTTCAATTTCTTACTGGAATTTATAACACCTTTTCTCACCTCTTCATTTCACTAAGTTAATAACCAAAACCCTCCTGATTCTTCAGTCTATTGGTTATGTGTTTTCACAAACCATAATAAATCTGATGTATTTCAACATAACAGTATCTGGCCCCAGGGCTCAGAGAGGAGAAATACCCTTTATTTATTCTGGTAGTCCTTATCTGCTGTAAATACTTTAGTAATAATAACAATATGTGTCACATGCAAATAACATTGTAATTGTTTGAGAATCTTTGTTGAATGGAAGAATTTTAAGAATCAACCCCATTTAAATAGTGTACATTGTCTATTTTTTATTTATGTCAAGCCGAAAGAGAGAAGAAACAAAAAAAAAAACACGTCGACAGTTGGAAAGAGATTACCCTAGACTAGCCAAAGCGGTCCTCCCAACGGGCTGGGCAACTGGTTGGCAGGCTCTCCTAACTGGCTAGGCCACCATGGCTCTGGTCTACAGACAGACAGACAGACAGACAGACAGGCAGTGTGTATATATCTGCTCTGAGTGTAGGGGGCGAGGCTGTCTCCATCTCATCTCTTATAGGACACGGCAATATGAGGACTCTCCCAGTGAAATGATTGATTGTAGTTTTGTTGATTCTTTCATTGTCATTCATTGTTCACCATGATGTCTCATGGACAAAAATTATCTGTAAATGTGTATTTATATAATTAAATCCAAACAATTCAAAAGAAGGGGGATTTGTACAATGTCTTCTGTGTGCTTCATTGTGTAGTTATTGAGGACTCTGAGAATGGTTGGTATTTTATTAGGAACCCCAATATCAGTTGGGAAAGCAGCAGCTACTCTTCCTGGGTTTCCTGGAGTGCAATATATAAGGAATGGCACTCCATGAACAAAACAAAGTATATCTGTTCACAGAAGAATGTTATCTTTACTTGCCAAAAGAACATAAAATTGGCTGCCATGACCAAATACCAAACACTCTTATCTTTATCAGGAATAGCAAAGTTTTCTACTGTTACGATATTTGAAGATGTTATCCAAGAGTCTGCCAGAATTTCACGATGGCAACAAAGCATCAAGCTAAATTGTTGCCACTAGCTTCATTAGTGAAACTAGCTACAGTGCATTCGGAAAGTATTCAAACCCGTTGACTTTTTCAAAATGTTGTTACTTTACGGCCTTATTCTAAAATTGATTAAATTGTTTTTTTCCCCTCATTTTTTTCCCCTCATCTACACACAATACCCCATAATGACGAAGAAAAACAGAATTTTAGAAATGTTTGCAAATGTATAAAAAAAAAAAAAAAAACACATTACGTAAGTATTCAGACCCTTTACTCAGTACTCCTGCGTTGTCTTGTTCTGTTTGTTTAGGGTCTTTGTCCTGTTGGAAGGTGAACCTTCGCACCAGTCTGAGGTCCTGAGCACTCTGGAGCAGGTTTTCGTTCATCTTTCCCTCAATCTAGTCTCCCAGTCCATGTCGCTAAAAACATCCCCACAGCATGGTGCTGCCACCACCATGCTTCACCATAGGGATGGTGCCAGGTTTCCTGCAGATGTAACGCTTGGCATTCATGCCAAATAGTTCATTCTTGGTTTCATCAGACCAGATAATTTTGAGTCCTTTAGGTGCCTTTTGGCAAACTCCAAGCGGGCTGTCATGTGCCTTTTACTGAGGAGTGGCTTCTGTCTGGCCACTCTACCATAAAGGCCTGATTGGTGAAGTGCTGCAGAGATGATGGTCCTTCTGGAAGGTTCTCTCATCTCCATAGAGGAACTCTAGAGCTCTGTCAGAGTGACCATCGGGTTCTTGGTCACCTCTCTGACCAAGGCCATTCATCCCTGATTGCTCAATTTGGCCGGGTGGCCAGTTCTAGGATGAGTCTTGGTGCTTCCAAACTTCTTCCATTTAAGAATGATGGAGGCCTCTGTGTTCTTAGGGACCTTCAATGCTGCAGAAATATTTTGGTACCCTTCCCCAGATCTGTGCCTCAACACAATCCTGTTTCGGAGCTGTACGGACAATTCCTTCGACCTCATGGCCAGGTTTTTGCTCTGACATGCACTGTCAACTGTGGGACCTTATATAGACTTGTGTGTGCCTTTCCAAATAATTTCCAATCAATTGAATTTACCACAGGTGAACTCCAATCAAGTTGTAGAATCATCTCAAGGATGATCAAGGGAAACAGGAGGCACCTGAGCTCAATTTCGAGTCTCATAGCAAAGGGTCTGAATACTTATGTAAATAAGGTATTTCTGTTTTTTATTTTTAATACATTTGCAAAAATAAAAAAAACTGTTTTTGCTTTGTCGTTATGGGGTATTGTGTGTAGATTGATGAGTGGGAAAATAATTTAATCAGTTTTAGAATAAGGCTGTAACGTAACAAAATGTGGAAAAAGTCAAGGTGTCTGAATAGTTTCCGAAGGCACTGTACATATTTAGAGGATGCCTGCCTGTAGGCTACTCCAGTAAATTAAAGGCAACAGGGAGGAAAGTACAGTAGGGTATGTTTGGCTTACTCTGCACAAAGCTTCCATGTCCTATAACAGTCCCCTTAAGCTTATTAACAGCTTAGCCTTACCTCAGCAATTACCTCATCTGTTTAGTAACAAGGAAGTGGAGGGTTAAGGGTCATGGGCCAATGTTCAGAGGGTGTGTTTTAGATAAAGTCTTTCCGGGTCAGTTAATCAGCTGAGGCATTTTCTTATTGGCTCACATTCCAGCTTGGATCTTTTTAATATTTTGATATTTTATCCGTCACTGATAATTACGCTTAACAAAAATATAAACCCAATATTTGAAGTGTTGGACCCATGTTTCCTGAGCTGAAATAAAAGATCCCAGAAATTTTCCATACGCAAAAATATTATTTTTGTGTACAAATTTGTTAGCACCCCTGTTAGTGAGCATTTCTCCTTTGCTAAGATAATCCATCCAAGAAGCTGATTAAACAGCATGATAATTACACAGGTGCACCTTGTGCTGGAGACAATAAAAGGCCACTCTAAAATGTGCAGGTTTGTCACACAACCCAATGCCACAGATGTCTCACGTTTTTAGGGAGCTTGCAATTGGTATGCTGACTGCAGGAATGTCCACCAGAGCTGTTGCCAGATAATTTAATGTTCATTTCTCTACCATAAGCCCACCCAAACGTTGTTTTAGAGAATTTAGCAGTACGTCCAACTGGCCTTACAACCGCAGACCACCTGTGACCACACCAGCTCATCTTCGATGGCCGCTGGCATGCTGGAGAAGTGTGCTCTTGACGGATGAATTCCGGTTTCAACTGTACCGGGCAGATGGCAGACAGTGTGTATGGCATAGTGTGTGCGAGTGGTTTGCTGATGTGAACAGAGTGCCCCATGGTTGTGGGTGGGTTATGGTATGGGCAGGCATAAGCTACGCACAACAAACACAACTGCATTTTATCGGTGGCAATTTGAATGCAATTCATCTGCCGCCATCACGTTTCAGCATGATAACGCACAGCATGTTTGGGATGCTCTGGATCGACGTGTACAACAGCGTGTTCCAGTTCCCGTCAATATCCAGCAACTTCACACAGCCATTGAAGAGGAGAGGGACAACATTCCACAGGCCACAATCAACAGCCTGATCAACTCTATGCGATGGAAATGTGTCGCGCTGCATGAGGTGAATGGTGGTCACACCAGATACTGACTGGTTTTCTGATCCACGCCCCTAACTTTTCTTTAAGGTATCTGTGACCAAAAGATGCATATCTGTTTTCCCAGTCATGTGAAATCTATATATTAGGGCCTCATTAACTGATTTCCTTATGAACTGTAACTCAGTAGAATCTTTGAAATTGTTGCATGTTGCATTTATATTTTTGTTCAGTGTATTTTTCATAGAAGGCACATTGAAAATTGAAATGTTGAAGTAGAAAATATTCAGATGAGCCTGCTATTCCCCAAAAGTATCAACTGATAACATAGCAATAGGACGCCATATAATTGATACCCATTGCTCAAGTAATGGTTCTGAGTGTCTAGTAGCACAACAACATGTAGTGTGGAGTGGAGTTTTGTTGTGATGCCAACAGCAGTGAGTGACTGCCTCCAGTCTGGCCTGAGTTCAGCAGTAACCCCACCCAGAACAAACAGTGGCTAAATATATCTCCCTGGCAAGGAGGGTCTCTAAACTGTTGGAGAGACAGGCAGCGAGATCGAGGGATAGAGTGCTAGAGAAAGATTGAGAGTATCAAGAGGAGAGACACAGGAAGGTCCCCAGTTCTTTCTTCTTGAGAGATTCACAGAGTCAGAACTTCAGAAAGATTCAGAGCTTCACACAGTCCAGTGTTTGGAATGAACTTTACGCTGGGCTACAAACCTGTGCAGCTGGGGGAGTCGAGCACCATGGATAACCTGGAGAAGCAGCTCATCTGCCCCATCTGCCTGGAGATGTTCACCAAGCCTGTGGTTATACTGTCCTGCCAACACAACCTCTGCTGAAAGTGTGCCGATGACGTCTTCCAGGTAAGAGGGGAGGACGTATTTTTGCATCACTCTTCTGTGAAGAGGCCAGGTGTGGTCCGTTAGTGTCCAGCAGTGGTCTGTGATTTTGGAGGCATGATTCCACTATTTCCAGATGCTGAGCAGAGTACATGTCTTATGAGTAGTGTTGTTGAGCTTCAACTGCCCATGACACCCATAGTTACTTGTGAAAGGAAAAAATACACAGTGAGGGGTTATGGCTCTAAAGGGGGATCACAGTGTTAGAGCAGAACATGATCTCTATTTATCATGGCATAAAACGGGCCTTGGAGAGCCATTCTTTGTTTCAATCATGTCAGTTACTCTCAAAGACCGTAAAGGGGGACTCATACGTCACACTGAGTGTACACAACATTAAGAACACCATCCTAATATTGAGTTTCACCCCCTTTTGCCCTCAAAACATCCTCAACTCATCGGGGCATGGACTCTACAAGGTGTTGAAAACGTTCCACAGGGATGCTGACCCATGTTGATTCCAATGCTTCCTACAGTTGTGTCAAGTTGACTGGATGTCCTTAGGGTGGTGGACCACTCTTGATACACACGGGAAACTGCAAAAAAAACAGCAGCGTTGCAGTTCTTGAAACACTTAAACCGGTGCGCCTGGCACCTACTACCGTACCCCGTTCAAAGGCACTTCAATATTTTGTCTTGCCCATTCACCCTCTGAATGGCACACACACACAATCCATGTCTCAATTGTCTCAAGACTTAAACATCCTTCTTTAACCCGTCTCCTCCATCAATAAGGGATCATAGCTTTCACCTGGATTCACCTGGTCAGTCTGTCATGAAAAGAGCAGGTGTTTCTAATGTTTTGTACACTCAGTGTAAAGAGTAGGTGTTTCTAATGTTTTGTACACTCAGAGTACACACAAAACAGACATTACTACAATAATATGTTCAGATTCCCACACCCTCACCGGTTTGAGTGTGTCAAGAACTGCAACGCTGCTGGGACATCCAGCCAACTTGACACAACTGTGGGAAGCAATGATCTCAGTTCAGTTGACTGTTAGAACTGTTGGAGCCATTCAGATATGAGAGACTCCAACAGCTGTCTCAGTCCTGGGGGACAGGATGCTACAGGGTCTGCCTCTCAGGCAGAGGCCATTAGTGGAAAGCAGAGGAGGCTGGTGAAGGAGCTGTAGGAGGACCGGCTCAGTGTAATGGCTGGAATGGAGTCAATGGAACGGTATCAAACACATGGAAAACACATGTTTGACTCCGTTCTGTTGATTCCATTCCAGACATTACAATGAGCCTGTCCTCCTATAGCTCCTTCACCAGCCTCCTCTGGTGGAAAGTGGTCTACTCATCATAGACCAGGACAGGATCCATTTTACTTATTTATAGTAATTACTAATTACTCCACATAGTCTAAACCATTTAGCCTTATTCAATATAAATATTTCAGTCTACAGTGTCCACAGCCTTCATCACTTTTGGTTGAGGTCCTTGTCATGAAGTATCGACTGCAGAGGATCATATCTGCTGGTATGCAAGGAGAAGCTCTGAGAAGTTTGTTGCCAGGCAACAAGACAAACCAATATTTAGTGGTGGGTGAATGTATCAGTGGCTCCATAGATAAACTTTAGTTTCTGTGTGAAAGGTCCCTGACACTGACTGACATGATCATGTGTTGTGGGTCTGTCCTGGCTAAGCTGTCTAACAATGTTAGTGTTCTTGATATCATATCACCTTTGAGGCTTTAAAGAGGTGTGTAACTCAGTGGTCGTTCACTTTGTACCCAGTGTTAAGTACTGCTCAGTGCATAATCATATTTTGGTTTCCTCTTGAGTACAGTATCAGTGTCAAATAGCTGTCCATATCCTCCCTCAACTCCTCAATACCCCTAGTTAGAGTGATGCTTTACCCTTTGACTCCCCTATCTCCTCTCTTCCTCAGCCCTTTCCCCCCTCTCCCCTTCCACAACCCAGGCTGCCAATCCCCTGTGGCAGTCTCGAGGGTCCATGCCTATGTCCACAGGGTCCGGTTCCACTTCCCGTCGTGTCGTCACAAAGTGGTGTGTGTGGTGTGTGTGTGCGTGTGTGTGTGTGTGTGTGTGTGTGTGTGTGTGTGTGTGTGTGTGTGTGTGTGCAAGCATCCACTTGAACCCAAATGCTCACCAAATGTCAACATCATCCATACAACATGCCTTCACGCTTCTGCTGACCTCTTTTGACTTGGCATGTGAACAGTAGCCATGTCAACAGTAGCCATGTCAACAGTAGCTATGAGCACAAGGGGTGTGCTACTGCTACAACCTTGGCTGAACTCAGCCATGAAATATATTCACCGCTCATGCAACAGACATCTAGGCATCTGCTTTTATTCTATTGGTGTCACTAGAGCTTCTGTGTGTGTTCATCAGCTGCTTCATGTTAACATATCAGGAATATGGAAACCTCAGTCCCTGGCAATGTCCTCCTCCATGCTTCACGGTGGGAACCACACATGCAGAGATCATCTGTTCATCTACTCTACGTCTCATAGAGACACAGTGGTTGGAACCAGAAATCTCAGACCAAAGAACAAATATCCACCGGTCTAATATCCATTGCTCGTGTTTCTTGGCCCAAGCATGTCTCTTCTTCTTATTGGTGTCCTTTAGTAGTGGTTTCTTTGCAGCAATTAGACCATGAAGGCCTGATTCACACAGTCTCCTCTGAACAGTTGATGTTGAGATGTGTCTGTTACTTGAACTCTGTGAAGCATTTCTTTGGGCTGCAATTTCTGAGGCTGGTAACTCTAATGAAGGTATCCTCTGCAGCAGCCAGAGGTATTTCTGGGTCTTCCTTTCCTGTGGCGGTCCTCATGAGAGACAGTTTTATCATGGTTTTTGCGACTGCACTTGAAGAAACTTTCAAAGTTCTTGAATTTTTCCGTATTGACAAAAATGTATGTCTTATACTAATGATGGACTGTCATTTCTCTTTGCTTATTTGAGCTGTTCTTGCCATAATATCGACTTGGCCTTTTACCAAATAGGGCTATCTTCTGTATACCACCCCAACCTTTTCACAACACAACTGATTGGCTCAAATGCAATTGAAATGCATTCCAGGTGACTATCACATGAAGCTGGTTGAGAGAATGCCAAGATTGTGCAAACTGAAGAATTTTATTTGATTTGTTTAACACTTTTTTGGTTACTACATGATTCCATATGGGTTATTTCATAGTTTTGATGTCTTCACTATTATTCTACAATATATAAAATAGTAAAAATAAAGAAAAACCCTTGAATGAGTAGGTGTGTCCAAACTATTGACTGGTACTGTATATATATATATATAAAAAAAAGGTATATACCACGAAGTTACTTCAGTGTCGTGACAAAGACAATAGCCTAACGTTTACAGGTGATTAGGTGATCCCATGGCAGTAACCTCAAGGGGTTGGGGTGAGGTCAAGAATGTGGAGGAAGTGTGCAGAGCTGTTCGAAATAGGACTCCATTGGGCAGTAATGTCTGTCAACCAGTAGAGAGCAGTGCTGTAATCTATTGCTACTGGGTGTTGTAAAAGTGCATTACAGACATGATTAAAAGTTGGTCCTATTTTGTTTATTATATCGTTTATATTCCATCGCTGAGTGTGTAGTATGTGGTATATTTTTGTTCAACGACAAAAATAGAACCCATCTCTGAGTATACATTATCACTTTGCATACAAGGCCACTGGGTGGCAGTCTTCTCCAATATTTCTATCATTTAGAACCCTGTAGCAATATTACAGCTTTTTCATGCCTTGTCACTTGACACAATAAATATAAAATATAATTGAATTACATCAAGGAAAGTACTTTTAGTCTGTAACACAGCTTTGAGCTATATGAACAATCTATCTAGTTACACTCAAAATTATATTCCTCAATGACTTTTATTGACTTTGTAAATTGCCTTGCAGTTATTAGATGTTATAACATCTTAACCCAGCAGAGCAAGGGAGAGAAATGAAATATTACCAAAGCTAGTTCATCGTCAGCTGTTCCAGTGACTGTGAAACGAAGAGTGAGAAGAGTGGACTTCTCCCCTGGAGAATGGTGGTCAATAGCTTTAAATTACATATGAGGTAAACTGTTGGTGAAATCCCATAATTCCTTGTAAGGGCTGTTCCCATAAGGATATTTCCTCTGTCGTGGACAGAAGTGATGAGTCTCATAAGACAGAGGCAGTTTGTGTGTGTGTGTGTGTGTGTGTGTGTGTGTGTGTGTGTGTGTGTGTGTGTGTGTGTGTGTGTGTGTGTGTGTGTGTGTGTGTGTGTGTGTGTGTGTGTGTGTGTGTGTGTGTGTGTGTGTGTGTTTGTGTGTGTGTGATTGAGCGTCTCTATAACAGGTCACTCCTTTACATCTGTGTCCACTGAACCCCACCATGGTGGAGAAGCAGCAGCTGATGTGTGAGGAGAGTGATGAAGAGAAGATCAACATCTACTGCCTGAGCTGTGAGACGCCCACCTGCTCCATGTGCAAAGTGTTTGGCCGGCACAAGGACTGTGAGGTGGCCCCCTTGCAGAACGTCTACAAGAGACAGAAGGTAAGGAAGCACCCTGAGTCAGGGCCAAGTGTCTGACTGTGATGTCACTCAATATCTCTATAGGCTGTCTGTCTTCCTGTCTGGTAGTCTGTCTGCCCGCCTGTCTGTTAGATCATCCTTACACTTACAATGAAAAGTAATTATCCAATATAACAGCTTACTAACTTTGTCACTCGCTATTCAGAATGTCCCCCAGAGAGAGATTTGAATGTTATTTAAAGTGAAGAGCCAGTGTGTGTATGTGATCTGCCTGTGTGTGTGTGCAGTGGCGGATTTAGGTATAGGCGACATGGGCAGCCGCACACATTTTTTTTTTTTGTTGGCGAGGGGGCACTGAAGACGGGGTTTGCCCAGGGCGACATACAAGCTAGAACCGCCACTGTGTGTGTGTGTGTGGTTTGTCTTTGAGTGCTGAGTGTAGTGACAGCAGACAGATGTATTGAGTTGTGGCTGCCCTGCGGGGGTTCTCACACTGTGAGGACCACGTTTCATCTCACTTCACACACACGCACACACACACACACGCCATGGCCCTGTCAGCCTGGTGGCACGACAACAGCTAATATTGTATATCACACCCCTGAGTCGTGTGCAGCATGTGTGTCTGTCTGTCCTTCATGTGGACACACACACACACACACACACACACACACACACACACACACACACACACACACAGTGGTGCCCTGGCCTGATGCCATTAATCCTTACTTCTAAATTCTCCCTCTAACTCACTCACTATAAACTCTCATGCCAAATTGGTCATCTCACTCCCCTCTCTCTCAAATGTCCTTCCCCTCTGGCTATGCTGTGTACTGTGGGCCAAAGCAGAGAGGGACATGCCTGACCATTGGCTCCTATAGTTCTCCCTGTCTCTCTCTCTCTCTCTCTCTCTCTCTCCCTCTCTCTCTCTCTCTCTCTCTCCCTCTCTCTCTGAGTGACTCATCCATCCACAGCACTGAGACTTGAGTCATTCTCCTCTGAGCTCAAGTCACAGGCTCAGCTCCTCCCTCGCTGCTGGCTGCCTGCTAACTAGCTCTCCTCTCCAGCATCCAGGTGAACGTTGACAAATATCAAAGTGAGAGTCCCACTATACCAGCATGGTGGACACCATATGGTGGGACTCAACTGAAGGTCACTTGTTAAGGATGGACAATGTGTCTGGCTATTGAGTAATACTAAATACTAATACTTTCAATTTTCACTCTATCATCACAAATGTGTGAACTACCACCTACGGCAGGGTTTCCCAAGCCTCTACTCACACCCTAGCCCCAACCCCCCAACTAATCATCAAACCTTAATTAAATCTGGTGTGCTAGTTTAGGGTTAAAACTAAAATGTGAAACGTCTGGGGGGGCCCGAGGAGAGGGTTGGGAAACCCTGACGTAATGTGTTAGTGCAGGGTTGGAACAAAAGCCTTCTTATACTGTAGTCCTCCATGGCCAGGGTTGATGAGCACTGGTGTAGTGAGTACAAACATTGACCCATCATGCTCTGTTGTGATTGGCTGTAGACAGTGCTGAGCGACAGCATCGCCATCTTGGTGGCGGGGAACGACCGTATCCAGGCCCTCCTCTCTAAGATGGAGGAGATCTGCAGGATCATCCAGGTGAGAATGTCACCCACTACAACCACTCACACTTCTCACCTCAGAGTCACAATCACTCACTGTGGGGTCACTGCACATACTACTCACATCACTGTGAAGAACCTGTTGTATTGTAATAACTAGCATGAATAAGTAGTAATCAATTATTTATAAACTATTTATACACTGAACAAAAATACAAACGCAACATGTAAAGTGTTGGTCCCATGTTTCATAAGCTGAAATAAAAGATCCCAGACATTTTCCATACTCCAGCTCATTTCTCTCAAATTTTGTGCAGAAATTAGTTTACATCCCTGTTAGTGAGCATTTCTCCTTTGCCAAGATAATCCATCCACTTGACAGGTGTGGCATATCACAATCACAGCATGATAATTACACAGGTGCACCTTGTGCTGGGGGACAATAAAAGGCCACTCTAAAATGTGCCGTTTTGTCACACAACACAAAGCCACAGATGTCTCAGGTTTTGAGGGAGGGTGCAATTGGCAAGCTGACTGCAGGAATGTCCACCAGAGCTATTGCCAGAGAATTAAACGTTCTAAAACAAATCTGAAACTGTCTCAGTTCTTCAATGGCCTGCATACTCACCAGACATTGAGCATTTTTGGGATGTTCCGGATCGACGTGTACGACAGCGTGTTCCAGTTCCCGCCAATATCCAGCAACTTCACACAGCCATCGAAGAGGAGTGGGGCAACATTCCACAGGCCACAATAAACAGCCTGATCAACTCTATGCGAAGGAAATGATTTGTGCTGCATGAGGCAAATGGTGGTCACACCAGATACTGACTGGTTATCTGATCAACGCCCCAACCTTTTTTTAAGGTATATGTGACCAACAGATGCATATCTGTATTCCCAGTCATGTGAAATCCATAGATTAGGGCCTAATGAATTTATTTAAATTGACTGATTTCCTTATATGAAATTGTTGCATGTTGCATTTATATTTTTGTTCAGTATACATCTTTTTTTCAGTACAAATTTATAAGCATTTATAAAGGCTTATTCATGAAAGTTATTATAAAGTGTTCAATGGGTGTCTGTGTGCAGGAGAATGGGCGTCGTCCGCAGCAGAGTCTGTGTGATAGGTTTGACGGGTTCTATGCCATCCTGGAGGAGAGGAAGGAGGAGTTAGTGGGGATGATCAGCCGCCAGCAGGATGACAAGCTGGGTTAAGTCCACTCCCTCATGCGTCGCCACAGAGACCACTTGGAGGGCGCCGTCAAGCTGGTGGGGACAGCCATCCAGTCCATGGAGGAGCCACAGATGGCTGTGTTCCTACAGGTAGGCACTATGGATGGAACACCAGCCCTGAACCTGGGTGCACTGGCTGTTCACAGTAACTGGACCTGGGGTGTGCACCGGTATGTCTTTGAATAGAATGTAATGATGACGGTATATCTTAACATGTAACTTCTTGAGCAGAAAATGTTTAAGCCCCTCGGAAACTGCACTAGGATCAGACTTCCTGCAGGTGTTTCACTGTCTTAGGATGAGTAACCCTACAGCTAGCCTATGAGTCAGCGGGCCCTCAACAACTGACTGTAATATGATTAGTTGTTAGCTCAATGGCTCTGGGTCAGTTGTTAGCTGGCCCCAATCCACATGAGACATGATAAGGCATAAAGTAATGACAGTGATGATGAGTCACAGACACCATAGAGACTATAGTCCCCCCCCCTCTCACCCCTGACCTGAACAAATGACAGTCTACTCCACATCCTGTACATGCTGGGACCCAGGCTCATTGATATGCCTTTCATCCTTTAAATCATGTTTAGAGAAACCTTCGCTATCGATGATCAATGGGGTGTTATGCAGTGCTTCGCCCTCTCAGGCTTCGCCGTATCGAGCAGGGGAGGAATGATGAGCAGAAAGCCCAGCAGGGGAGCCTCGTCGGCGGGGACGCTGCTTTTAATAGCACCCCTAGGAACTTTGGTCCTGGGGTTCTCTGATCACGCAACACTGTAACCGTGTGGCGGTGATTGACACCTCTCTCCATCAATACACTAGGAGCATCCTCTGAGTTCCAGGGATTAGGCATTGATCAACTGGTGACAAACCTACACATACTGTAGGTCTACACACACACACACACACACATATCTCCCCTGTGGGGGACACCTGCCTCATTCTTTGACCGCTGGCCTACTGGCTATCAATACTGTCCTTGTAATAGAGCCAGGTGGGATGACGTGCCCCTGCTGCAGACCGCAGGTAGTTTAAACCCCTGCCAGTCTAGAGATAGATGGTGCCATTCATGCCATTCATCCAACACTCCTCTCCTCCACTCAGGTCCCTTGCTTTCTAAAAAGCTACAGATTGAGTGAAGGCTCGCTATTTAAGTGTTTCTTTATTCAACCCCCTCATTGTCCGTGCTTGCAAGCACTTTGTTTTGTCCACCAATTTAGGGCTCTATAAAGTGATACAGATTCCACTATAGAAATGTAAAAGTAATTTCCGATTGAGCCGACATAAGCAGCGTTGACTGTGAATGCAGTCTCCGCTAAAGCGGAAACGTTGCCTTTAAATTTCAATCACGCTGTAAATCTGAACTTCCAAGATAAGGCTTGAATAGAGCACTAACTGTTAGCGCTAGCGTGAGCGTGAGTGTCAGTGTCAGGACGGTGGCAGGTGCACGTTTTATGAATGACTCAAACTGAGCGAGTGATTCAGAAGATCGAGAGAAGAGGAGGCTATAGAAATTAAATGAATTGTAAATGAATAAAAATTATATAAATCTCAACAAACTTATTCTAGAGTATATATAAAGCACTAATGTACCTCAGAAAATGAAGTGCAGGAATTGAAAGTAAACCCAATAGCCTGCTGATCATTTATTTTCTCCACAGTGCGTCAAGGATATATTTCAACAGTAAGTAAAATTAATCTGTTTAGTTTTCCACTCTGCTTCTTATGGGGTGTTTAGCTGGAAAGTCACAAATTGCATTACATTCACTAACACAAGCACAAAAATAAACTAACACACCAATTGCAGTGACTGTAAACTGAAAGTAACAGCATGGGAGATGTGTGTGGTTTGCAGTAATGTGTGATTGCTGGCTGCTGATAGCTAATGCATTATAATGAAGCTCTCCACCTGTAGCATTATCGAGCAGACCCACCCAGCCTGCGTCACTACCAGCCACAGGGTGACAGGGGACGCTGCCATCCATCGCTGTCCGTCACCTCTTATTTGTTTGTCTCGAGAGTTGTGACCTCACCACTGTGTCCTTGTCAGGATCTCTGCCACTGCCAAGGCGTCCAACTGTCCAGAGCCGGGTTATGAGAGCATGGCCCATTTTGTCATCAACGCAGCGGATGTGGCAGACATGCTAAGGACCATTGACTTCAACACAGGTAGGGCCTCAGGTAGCTGTACAATACGACCATACATGGAGAGTTTTGCCATTAAGGTTTCTCTATATTTGACTCTAGCCTCGGGGAAGTGACGTCAGTGATACATCATCAGCTCCAAACATTACCCCTGAAATTGCACGTTCAAGACCATTTCCCTTGTTTTTGTTGGTCCGTCTTAATGTGGTGCGTGTATGTGGTCGCAGGTTCCCAGGGAGAGGACGGAGAGGATAGTTATGATCTGAATGAGGGGGGTCAGGACCTGGCATCACTGGCATCGGTGGACGTAGACTATGGGAGATACCAGTAGTTGAAAAGGATCCCCCAGGTTAATATCAAAGAAAGACAAACCAGCATATAGTATGCTGCTCCTCTGCTTTATTCCTGTACCCACATTTACAACATTTAGGCTACAAACCCAAAGGCTTGTATATATAGTTTCTTATGACATCAGTCTTAAACATTGTTTCATGTCCAGATTATGGATCACTTGTCTTGTTTACCTCACAGCAGACTGATTTCAAATGGAAAGACGATGCATTATTTTTCGTCTGTGATCAATCAATTCCATATTCCCCCAGCTACCTCCAAAGGTATAATGATCCTGCTTAAAACCAGGGGACCCTTCAGCCTCACAGCGTCACTGTAACATGCCAGAGAGGAATGAACTGGAAGCACACATTTCATGAATCGCCATGGTCAGATAGCCCAGGGAGAGATGGGTGGGGGGACACACTCACACGCGCACCCTCATCTGAGCCATGTTTCTGTAACCTCTTTCATTACTTATAATACATAGTTAGAAATAACTACTGGGTGTTTTGGGGTTGTTGTAGATATATGGACCTGACCCTGAGTGCTCACAGGAGCTGACCTTGTCACTGGGGCTGTCGACCCCTGATTGATTGACTGAAGAGAGGAAGAGGGGGACACGAGGGGAGAAACGGAGCTGGGACAGGGAGTAGTTGATGGAGAATTCTGGTGGGATGATGAAGATGTTTGTGTGTGTGTATTTATGTGTGTGTTCATGTGAACACCACAGTGAGAGTTTCCTAACTATGAATGGAGACAGACCACTGGAGGCCGTCAGACATGGATCAGAGGTTGATGCATGCAGTTTTCTGTCAACAAGCTGTTCCAGCATTCATTCTTCACTCTACAAGAAGAAGACAGAACAGAATAGCCAATGGCATGATCTGTGACATGTACATTAATCAAATCAAGCTTTATTTACACAGCACATTTCAGACATGGGATGCAATGCAATATGCTTTACAGGAATTCTTTGAAATATTTACTACACAACATAATATAAAAAAACAAAAGAATGACACAAACTGAACAACTAAAAAGCACGCTGAGGAAAAGCAAAGCAGAAAAAAATATATTTTAAATATGGCCACAGTTTTGGCCCCCCTCAGGTTCTCTGGCAGGCTTGTCCAGAGGCTGAAGGCATAATACCTAAAGGCTGCCTCTCCGTGCCTCTTGGTCCTATGCTTTGGGATAGTTAAAAGGCCAGATGAACCTACTGGGTACATAACTTAAAAGCATGTCTGACGTGTTGGGGTGCACAATCGTGGATTGATTTTAAAAAACAATAGTAGGTGTTAAGTGGGGTTTCTCATGGAATCTAAAGGGAAACCATTGTCTTGCTCATATTATGTTTTTTTTTTCGGGCCTCAGAGATCTGTAGCAGACATAGCTGAAGACTACAGAGGCAAATGTAACACTTCTGAAGGAAATTAACACATTACTGCCGCAAGCACAGGATCTCTAACATCCGGAAGAAGAGAATCTCTCCCCACTGCATAATGAGGAGAGTCATAGTATATTCACGTCAACAGAGAAAACACAAAGTGTCCTCTCTCCCGGTTGGTGCTCCCTGTTCAGTGTTTTCGACATGAAAAATAGGCCTAGTCCAAAAGGAAATGAAGACAAAGGTGATGGTATGAGATTGTCATGTTCAACTCTTTTCTTTTAATCAGGGTTCTTCTAGTCAAGAAAGGACTACTTAAAGTGGGTTTATGGTAATCCCCTGCACACATCCATCCAGAGTATTGAAGTTTGCCTTTACCATTCTGCTGTCAACTGGTTTTGCTGTCCACAGTATTTACATTGTGTGAAATACAGATCTGCAACAGAGCATAAAACTCAAACATTAAACAGTTGAAGGCTTCCCTTGCCACCCACCAGATATACTGTATGTACAGAAACCTGTGTATTGTGTGTAAATATGATACACTAAGTATAATCCAATTAAATGTATACCATGTTGTAAAGTAGGAAGAATACATTGTGTCATGTTTTCTATCTCACCTCACACTCCTGCTAGTGCTTTAACCAAAAGGTTGTTGGTTTGAATCCCCGAGCCGAAAGCTGGCTATCTGCCCTTGAGTAAGACACAACCCTAATTGCTCCAGGGTCGCCGTCAGTAATGGGTGATCTCTGGCCGTGACCCTACTCTCCCAGGGTGTCTCAGGGGGAGTGGGGTATGCAAAAAATCACACCATACACTTGTACAGGTCACACACTGTGTGAAACAGGACATGTTGACTTCTTCGTCATCTTACAACAACCTTTAATTAGTTCCACAAGTATAACTAATTATTTAGAAACCGATACAGCTGAAAGACTACTCATGAAAGTGTATGAAGACAAAACTGAATGATCTGACTGTAATAATACATGCACATTTTAGCCTCAGCTTACAACATTTCATATATATATATATTTATTTTTTACTCATTATATCGTCTCTTCTTTTTCGAGCAAATGTTTGTGTTTCCAACCCTGACCTTGAGCTGCTGCTTTGATCTCCAGTGGGATTTTGAAGTGGTGTTAACCACAGAATTAGTCATTGAATGTATCTCTCAGTGAGGAACAAGGCAGCAGATCCACCACCATACTGACAGTCTGAGTCATAGAAACACCAGGCGATAACTGCAATGAATGTTTGGCCATGGAGATTAGATATTTGGCCATAGGGGTTTTGCAACTAGTGTTTAGCCAGAGTTTAAGTAACTATGCAATGAGTTTATTATATTTCAATAGGCAAGAGGATCTTCAGCAGCATCTGTTTACAGATGTAGGAATAAACTATTTTGGCAGACAAGTGTTTCCTTTATTATGTTCACTACTGTAAGAGACTATGACACACTCAATGGACATTTTTTCAGAACCTTTTTTTTTTTATTTAAAAATATAAATGGCAAAAAAAACTTTTCCTTACTGCTAAACCATGTGATCATACAATATGTCCATGATTGGGACTTTGACAAAACAGTCAACATTGACTGTTTTGTAAAACATTGAATTTCTTTCTTAGTTGTTTGTTTAAGGTAAGCATGCTAGGTACAGTACAGAGGACAGTGTAGTTGCTTGGATGGAAAGACAATAAGGATAGTGGGAGTGGCGTTAAGTGTAGGATATGTTCACTTTGTCTCAGATTAGATTGGAGATTAGTTGTATTACAGAAACCTGCGGGCAATGCCAGACCCTATACCTGAAACAATGTGAAAAGGCTTCTTCTGCTGGCTAGATGGCTGCCTGCCAAGTGAGATAACGAACCAAGGGCAAATGGATAATCAATATAACTTAAACAATTGGCATACAGTAAATACAGAATTGAAATTACATTACATGAGTGCTTTTACCTGATTCGTTTTAATCTATGTCGGTGATAAGACCCTAGTTCAAACTTCTTCCATATTTTTCAGTTGTTGAACAAAAATACATCTCAGGAAAAGGACACAATGTACCTATTTTGACTGAGCCTTGTCCCTTAAAGTGATCAACAAAAAATGAGTCACACAGATGACCATTGAAAGATCAAATATGGGTAGCCAATATCAATTTACACAGCATTATTTACCTCCAATGTGTTATAAGAGGCCAAAAGCATTTATTGTGGGAAACAATGATTAGCCTACCGGTCTTTGTTACTTACCTAGTACCAAGCATTTAGACTACAACTAACAAAACATGTTGCTCTTACTCCACATCAAGGCAACTTGTAACCCAATTTGATTCTAGCAACATTATTTTTTTGTAGGCCAACTACAACGCTGCGGACATCCAAAGGTGAGAATACCCTATAGAGGTGTGAGATCTGTATTCACAACTATGCCACACTATGATTCCACTGTAGATGGGGTCTTGGCAGTCAATAATTTATAGCCCGTTGATTTTGAAAGGCTTTTTGGACAGGTGGGGAAGTAATTTTTGTGCACAGGTAGAGTGTCTTATGATGACGAATGCCAGAGAAACCAACGGTTAAATAAAAATACAAATCTAAACTATTTCGTGGGTCTGAGAGTGCCAGGGGCTTAGTTGTTTTCTCTTGATGTTTTCACACATGTTGAAGACACTTGCTGTATCACTTTCCAACTTCATCTAGATACTTGCGGTTTAACTCCGCTTGCTCCTTCTGGCTCTCGATCCTGGCCATTTCGATCATATTTCTCAGAAGGTGGAAAGTGAGGTCGATGGAGATGGGAGGGTCGTCGTTTCTCTTGGTCATCTCCACGAAGTCTTCCAGGCTGTTGCTCTCCCCAAGCGCGCGCTGCTCCTCCAAGGGCGCCAGGTGACCAAGACCCCTCGAGCCCAGGGGCGTCACCTCAAAGGGAAACTGTGGCGGAAGACCTGCCTGCAACCGGGGATTTCTTTGCAAATACCTCAGTATTTTTTCTCCTATAAGGTAAGAAACTGCTTTGTCGCCAGCCTTCAGCAACGCCTCGTCCAGCTGACTCTTGTAGCCGTGGCCGTCGAACATCGCCAGGTCCCGCGGTCTACAGACACTGGGGGGGATGTGAGAGCTGAGGAAAACAGTGGCAAGGAGCAGGATCAGGGGAACAGGCTTCATAGTGCTGGACAGACGAACAAAACCGCGCCCTGTTACGGAGAGAGGTGTAAAAGTATTAGGAAAAAGCACTGGAACTCAAAGTAGACTAAAACTTTAAACTGCACGTATTTAAACAATTGTGCTCAAAGCAAAAACAAATAAGCTATCACATTCCCACTAGGATTTACGTAAAGGCAAGCTTAACGTAAACAGTAATAAACAACACACGTAACAAAATATTATGTTTCTCTACATTATAAACATATGCATTTGAGTAGGCTATTTTTAGTCGTGGTTAATTGGCACACAATGGATCCATGCATCGTTTAATTACTGAAACAAGCACGCACATGCATATTCAGCTTTGTAAATAAGTAAATTAAATATAAATCATATTTTTTATGTTACAAAAATGACAAACGAATTGCTGTGTGTCCTTGATATTCCCAATTCAGCACCAGAACTCTGAGCACCTCAAACTAAAAAGGTGAAACAAAATAAAGCTAAATAAACCACTTACCGGTACTTTGTCTCCTGATGCCGAAAAAGTTGCACACCAGCTAGATAAGTGTCAATTGAGACCCCGGTCCGAAAAGTCCCGCTAAATGGCGATTGGAGAAGAACGCTTCTCTCTTAAGGGTTTATATACATCCAAGATCGTTCCATTGACGTCAGTGCAAGTGCATAAACTGCTTGTAAATGAGGCGACTCCGTTTGAAGTAAAGGCAAGTGTTTTGAGGGACAGTTTATTGTGCTGTACGCCAAGGTCTAACATTTTAAATGTTTCAATTTTAGTAATTATCCAATGCGACTTACAGTAGTGAGTGCAAACATTTTCATAATTTTTTTCGATCTGATATTTTTTTTTCTTCCATACAACTCTTATTCACCCAATGTTCGCGGGTCTGATGGACCAAACAACATTATTGGGTTTTTAAAACAATACAGCCATAACAATTTACGTAAAAATACTTAATACTTATACTTGACAGAGAAAGTTTTCATCTTCCAAAGTGGCGCTGAGGCGCTGAGCAGTAGAATACCGACATTCATTTTATTTATGAACAAAACAACAAAGGAGAGAACAAAACCACAAACTGATGTTCTAAAGTCACAAACAAAGAACCACACACAGGTGGGCACAGTCATGAACTTAAATGGAATCCCCAATTAGAGACAACGTATGGCAGCTGCCTCTAATTGGGGACCAACAGAAACCAAACATAAAGTTGCCCAGACAACCCTAAAGTTACCCCCATCCAAGGCGCGGGCTCCCAAGGAGGCTCCGCCCCCAGAGCAGGACTGGGCACCGGGTCAGGTGGAGGCTCCGCCCCCGGAGCAGGACTGGGGACCGGCACTGGAGGTACTGGGGCTGGGAAATGACATCAGGACCCTGGTGCGAGGAGCCGGCACTGGAAGTACCGGGCTGAGGACCGGCACTGGAGGTACTGGGCAGGGGACCAGCACCTGTACCCTGGTGCAAGGAGCCGACACTGGAGGTACTGGGCTGGGGACCGGCACTGGAGATACATGGCTGGGGATCGACACCGGGACCCTGGTGCGAGGCGTTGTCACTGGAGGGCCCGGGCTGAGTACCGCCTCCGGGAACTCCGTCCTGGGAGCAAACAGCCGCTCTGCCCACATCTTCCAAACGACTCCTTGTCCTCTCTCTGGCTGGTTCTCTCTCCCTGGTTGGGCGGTCTCAGCTACTCCAGGGGATGGTCGTAAAACCCCTCCGGGGGCAGCCGATCTTCCCTCGTTGGAGGTCGCAGCACCTCATCATCGTCCTCCTCCTCCCATGGCTCCTGACTCTGTCATTGTATAATTTTCTTTTTAGTAAACATTGAAAATGGGTCCCACAGACCCGAACACCACACAAGGGTTAAGTTAGCCTACCTCAACCTGGCACATTATCCCTAATCCCTAAGTCCACAAGGCAAAACCAGTTATTATTTTACACAGTGTTGGTATGCCTCCAGTGAAACAAAAATAAAAGAATGCACCGCAACTTACTTACACTCTATACTCCTCTGTAAACTGGTCATCTCTGTATACCAGTCACAAGACCCATTGGTTGATGCTTATTTATAAAACCCTCTTAGGCCTCACTCCCCCCTATCTGAGATATCTACTGCAGCCCTCATCCTCCACATACAACACCCGTTCTGCCAGTCACATCCTGTTAAAGGTCCCCAAAGCACACACATCCCTGGGTCGCTCGTCTTTTCAGTTCGCTGCAGCTAGCGACTGGAAGGCGCTGCAACAAACACTCAAACTGGACAGTTTTATCTCAATGTCTTCATTCAAAGACTCAATCATGGACACTCTTACTGACAGCTGTGGTTGCTTTGCGTGATGTATTATTATCTCTACCGTCTTGCCCTCTGTGCTGTTGTCTGTGCCCAATAATGTTTGAACCATGTTTTGTGCTGCTACCATGTTGTGTTGCTACCATGTTGTCATGTTATGTTGCTACCATGCTGTGTTGTCATGTGTTGCTGCCTTGCTATGTTGTTGTCTTAGGTCTCTCTTTAGGTAGTGTAGTGTTGTCTCTCATGTCGTGATGTGTGTTTGGTCCTATATTTATGTTTTATTAGGGGAATATGTCATATTTAGCTGATACAATCCGAGAGCTGTACAGACTACACTTAATATAATGACTGTAGGCCTATTAATACATTTAAAACAAATTTAAAGCCACCCCCATGTGCCTCCCCCATGTATTCTTGTCAGCTACATTTAGGTCTTTATAGAAATAGCCGGGCTAATGGATTTGTCTTGTTTGGTCCCCCAGCTATTTTACTAAGACAATTTCATTTGCTTGGAGAAGTGTGGCACGTTCAACAATGGTGCAAAGCCACCCATGATGTCACCTTTAAACACAACTTAACTCAATAATTAGATATTAAAGAACTAGCAAATATGGTTTTAATATTACAATTCCTTGTACATTTTAAAAGTATAGTGTATACAATTGAAGTGTAATACAAAAGAGTAACATGATGTTCAATACTGCTGGTAATGTCAGTAATTGAAACGAGAACACTGTTTAACAACAGAGTAAGTCATTGTATGTATACTGAACAAAAATATAAATGCAACATGCTACTATTTCAAAGATCTTACTGAGTTAGAGTTCATAAGGAAATCAGTCAATTGTCATAGATTTCTCATGACTGCGACTAAAGATATACACCTGTTAGTCACAGATATATTAAAAAACAAGGTAGGGGGGCGTGGCATCGGAAAAGAGTTGATCAGGCTGTTGATTGTGGCCTGTGGAATGTTGCCCCACTCCTCTTCAATGGCTGTGCGAAGATGCTTGATATCGGCGGGAACTGGAAACACGCTGTCGTACACATAGATCCAGAGCATCCCAAACATGCTCAATGGGTGACATTGTCTGGTGAGTATGCAGGCCATGGAAGAACTGGGACATTTTCAGCTTCCAGGAATTGTGTACAGATCCTTGCGACATGGGGCCGTGCATTATCATGCTGAAACATGAGGTGATGGCGGCGGATGAATGGCACAACAATGGGCCTCAGGAACTTGTCACGGTATCTCTGTGCATTCAAATTGCCATCGATAATTGGACAATTGTGTTCATTGTCCATAGCTTATGCATGCCCCATACCATAACCCCACCGCCACCATGGGGCACTCTGTTCACAACGTTGACGCCAGAAAACGGCTCGCCCACACAGGGCCATACACATGGTCTCCGGTTGTGAGGCCGGTTGGGCGTACTGCCAAATTCTCTAAAACGACGTTGGAGGCGGCTTATGGTAAAGAAATTAACATTAAATACTTTGGCAACAGCTCTCGTGGACATCCTTTCAGTCAGCAAGCCAAATGCAAGTTCCCTCAAAACTTGAGACATCTGTGGCATTGTGTTGTGCACCTTGTCCATAGCACAAGGTGCACCTGTGTAATGATCATGCTGTTTAATCAGCTTCTTGATATGCCACACCTGTCAGGTGAATGGACTATCTTGGCAAAGGAGAAATGCTCACTAACAGGGATGTAAACAAATTTGTGCACAAAATCTGAGTGAAATAAGCTTTGTGTGCATATGGACATTTCTGGGATCTTTTATTTCAGCTCATGAAACATGGGACCAACACTTTACATGTTGCGTTTATATGTTTGTTCAGTGTTTATGTCAACTACAGTCTGCCTGACTATCAACTTTTTATAGCATTAATAGTAACTTTATATAGGTGTGACAGACTTTCACAAAAATATTCCACTATGCAAGTTTGAGATTCAAGCTTGAGTATTTCATAGTGTTGGTTAACCATTTTTTTCCTGACCGCTAACTTAAGTGTGGGATTCACAGATTTCTGGATTCAGTGTATATCACTATTTGCAGGTGTAAAAGTCTCATTGATAGTCCTATATGTGTGAGGTAGGGCGGGACCTGAAATATCCATCACATCTTATTGGCTTTCCAGGACAAGTACGAATTCCAGCCGATAGCTACAACCTGGACCACAGCCAATCTGCAAGACAAGAATACTGACATCAGAGTTTCCATTCACACATCACAGTTGAAAGAATAGATCAATGCCATTGAATAGATCACTACGGAAATAAAATGTATAAGGACTACATTGATGTCACTAAACCATCCCAGGGGCTCACCTGTGGTGCAGTGGGATGAAATAGAAGTTGGCTATCTGGACTGCAGGCCATAGCTTAAAAAGAGCAGAACATATTCAATGAAACATTGAAGAGTGGTTCATACTGTAAGTAATATTTTAAGCCTTTCACAGTGATAACTTACATAGTAATTTGAGATCAAGGCATCTGTGTAGTCCTGCAGAGAATAAGATAGACACAGAGACCTTTATGTTAGAGATGAAATTGATTGTGTATTTCTAATAGAAACCCTGGCCAGGTGGGTAGGGACTGTCAGTCAAGCTGTGAGGGGTTACAGTATGTGTTGGCAACCCTCTGGGCCAGTCACAGTGACAGCTCAACACCATAGTCTCAAGTTAACAACTGTGGGTCAGTGCCGTGTCCTGCTCCCTCACATCACATGGCATATAAAACAACCAGCCATCTGGAACAGCCAGGACCCTCACTTAGCCTGGCCCATCTCCATGAAGGTCAACCCAATAAGATTGGATGGATTTCATTCTTTTTTTATGTCTTTGTTGGGAAAGACTAAGTGTATAAAATAATTAAATGTTCACAAAAATGTTGTCTTTGTTTGTTTTCTGTGGCGTAACTGTTTCTAATTACTAGCCAACAAGGCGTCGGCCACCTGGGGTAAAAACACTGCAGTGCTACAACGTCAGAGACACACGGTGGCGTTATCAAAATCCTTCCCCCTTTGGAGAGCGGACATCTTGTATTCTTCTTCTAGAGTTGAAGAGACAACTAACTTCTTTGAGCTCACAAGGTTTCCTGTTTGGCCAGTGCCCACCATATTTTCCCTTAATTATGACACAATGAGCTCTGAGAATGTCATAAAACCATCAAACTGCCAGATAATGAAAACGGTAATAGGCAGAAGAGTTGTTAGCACTCGTTTTTGTGTTCCCAGGAGGTAGTGTTGACTTGACCTTTTTGCTTCATTATCAGCATTCAGTAGCGTAACTGACCGCATATGTAGGAGAATGGCTGCACTCAAAATGGACATCTCAGACCTTCACGTTTCCAACCCATTCATCGTCTCATAAGGAGGGAGGGAGGTCAGAGCTAAGACATACATTATGACCTAGCTCTACAGGAGCCATAGAGGAGGTAGGTACTGTAGCATCAGAGGGACCATTGAAATACGCCACATGAATAGCCAAGTGGTCCCGGGGGAGAGCTTGATCCAAAATATAAGATGAGGTGAAGTGGGATGGGCTTGTGATGTGATTGACACCAGAGCGGCCTGCCACTAGCTATTGAAGAGCAGGGCTGAGGTATCTCAGATTGTTCTGGTAATTCTCACATAGAAACTTAATTGGAAGGATGTTTGGTATTCTTTATACATTTATATCACAAACCATTTTTGAGAAAATCATGATGAAAGTGGCCATTTTAGGCCTTTGTAAGACCCTATGATCTGTGAACCGTACATGATACAGACAACATCATTACACTCCTTATAGTGTGCTCTAAAATATGGAGTATGTCTAGATTATGAAATACACATTTTCACATACATTTATTCAACATTAACAATATTAATATATCATTATATTTGGAACAATATTCTCTTCAAACATGTCAAATTTCAGAGTGGGTACACTACTACTTTTAAAGACATTGACATTATGGTCATTAACCAATTACATTCAGCAAGTCACCAGCAGAAAGGGTTCCCTTTGACTCTTCAATCTACTGTAAGCCTACTAGAAAGTCGTGTGTAACCTCAAGCCTGGAGGGGAGCAAAAGTAATTCCGCTAGCCAAGAATAGTAAAGCCCCCTTTACTGGCTCAACTAGCCGACCAATCAGCTTGTTACAAACCCTTAGTAAACTTTTGGAAAAAATAGTGTTTGACCATATACAATGCTATTTTACTGTAAACAATGTGACAACAAAGGACATTCAACAAGCACGGCTCTTACACAAATGACCGATGATTGGCTGAGAGAAATTGACGACAAAAAGATTGTGGGAGCTGTTTTGTTAGACTTCAATGCGGTTTGGACATGATTGATCATAGTCTGCTACTGGAAAGATGTATGTGTTATGGCTTTACACCCCCTGCTATATTGTGGATAAAGAGTTACCTGTCTAACAGAACACAGAGGGTGTTCTTTAATGGAAGCCTCTCCAACATAATCCAGGTAGAATCAGGAATTCCCCAGGGCAGCTGTCTAGGCACCTTACGTTTTTCAATCTTTACTAATGACATGCCACTGGCTTTGTCTACTGTATGTATGCGGATGATTCAACACTATACACGTCAGCTACTACAGAAAGGGAAATCACTGCAACACTTAAAAGAGCTGCAGTTACTTTCAGAATGTGTGGCAAGGAATAAGTTAGTCCTAAATATTTTAAAAACTAAAAGTATTGTATTTGGGACAAATCATTCACTAAACCCTTAACATCAACTAAATCTTGTAATAAATAATTTGGTAATTGAAATGACTAAACTGCTTGGAGCAACCCTGGGCTGTAAACTGTCATGGTCAAAACATGTTGATACAAAAGTAGCTAAGATGGGGAGAAGTCTGTCCGTAATAAAGTGCTGCTCTGCCTTCTTAAAGACACTATCATCAAGGCAGGTCCTACAGGCTCTAGTTTTGTTGCGCCTGGACTACTGTTCGTGTGGTCAGGTGCCACAAAGAGGGACCTCAGAAAATGCAATTGGCTTAGAACAGGGCAGCATGGCTCGCCCTTAAATGTACACGGAGAGCTAACATTAATAATATGCATGAAAATCTCTCGTGGCTCAAAGTGGAGGAGAGATTGACTTCATCACTACTTGTTTTTGTAAGAAGTGTTGACATGCTGAATGCACCGAGGTGTCTGTTTAAACTACTAGCACAGAGCTCGGACACCAATGCATAGCCCACAAGACCTGCCACAGTCCAGAACAGACTATGGGAGGCGCACAGTACTACATAGAGCCATGACTACATGGAACTATATTCCACATCAGGTAACTGATGCAATGTATGATGTAAGTGTCTTAATGTGTTTGGACCCCAGGAAGAGTTGCTGCTGCCTTGGCAACAGCTAATGGGGATCCCTAATAAATACAAATATAAATACATGTTTCCATTCATTGTGTTGGTGGTGCTCATACAATTAATCACAACTTCAAAAGTACCAGAGCCCCAACTCTGGAAATATAATGTACTTGAATGTCTAAAAATGAACAAAATCAAAAAAGGGTACTTTTGAGATAATCATATTCATATTTTTTTTATAAATTCATGTGAAAAATTGTATTTAATAATCTAGACATACTCCATATTTTAGAGCAGACTATAAGGAGTGTAATGACATCAGGATGTTGTCTGTATCATGTACGGTTCACAGATCATAGGGTCTTACAGGAGGCACGTATAGGTCTAAAAAGGACTATAATGGCCACTTTCATCATGATTTTCTAAACAATGATTTGTGATACAAATGTAAAAAGCATGTCAAATATATATATGAAGTTTATATGTGAGAATTGCCAGAACAATCTGAGATAAAACACTTTTCAGCCTTCCTGGCGTGGAATCGCCCATATGTCTGGGAACATTCCCACGTGTCACTAATGTCCATTTTAAATAGTACTGTCTATCAGACAAATTTCCATCTGGCTTCAGATTAGGAAGGTGTGGTCACATTATTGCCTTTCATAGTCTTGCCTAATGAGCACAATTACCATTTGTTTTCTGTCTTTTCTGACATGCCCTTTCGGCCTCATTTAAACACAAGCGCCTTCCTTACATAAATATTTGATGGTCGGTTGAGCCAGCAGAACACCCCCATTTCTCTCTCACACACACACACACTCACACACACTCACACACACACACACCTTCTCTAAGACATGAGTCACCGCCGCTATTTCAACCCTCCTTCCATTCATTTCTTCATGGGAGAAAATAGCTTTAATTATACTGGGGCAGAGATGGGGGTCACTCAGCTTGTTTCCTGGAGAACACAGAGGAGGAGAGGACAGGAATTCCTCTCAGTTTGGGAGCTACAGGGGGTCCTAAAGGGGTCTGACAGTACCTGGGCACCAAGGTCAACGCAACAGACCTCATGTTGATTTTTAGTGATTACAAAAATCAGCATGTATACATTTGTGTAATGTTTTTTATTGTATTTATTTAACCATTATTTAACTAGGCAAGTCAGCTAAGAACAAATTCTTATTTACAATGACGGCCGACCCCGGCCAAACCCTCCCCTAACCCGGGCGACGCTGGGCTAATTGTGCGTCGCCCTATAGGACTCCCGATCACGGCCGGTTGTGATACAGCCCGGGAACGAACCAGGGTCTGTAGTGACGCCTCTAGCACTGAGATTAAGTCCGCTGCACCACTCGGGAGTATGCTATTTAATTATCTTATTTTCTTAGGTTTAATGTACAGTTGAAGTCGGAAGTTTAAATACACTTCGGTTGAAGTCAATAAAACTCATTTTTCAAACACTCCACAGATGTTAACAAACTATAGTTTTGGCAAGTCTGTTAGTACATCTACTTTGTGCATGACACAAGTAATTCTTCCAACAATTGTTTACAGACAGATTATTTCACTTATAATTCACTATATCACATTTCCAGTGGGGCACGGGAGGGGCAGCATCGTGTTGTGGGGGTGCCCTGACCTCAATCCTATAGAAAATGTGTGGGCAGAACTGAAAAAGCGTGTCCGAGCAAGGAGGCCTACAAACCTGACTCAGTCACACCAGTTCTGTCAGGAGGAATGGGCCAAAATTCATCCAACTTATTGTGGGAAGCTTGTGGAAGGCCACCCGAAACGTTTGACCCAAGATAAACAATTTAAAGGCAATGCTACCAAATACTAATTGAGTGAATGTAAACCTCTGACCCACTGGGAATGTGATGAAAGAAATAAAAGCTGAAATAATTCACTCTCTACTATTATTCTGACATTTCACATTCTTAAAATAAAGTGGTGATCCTAACTGACCTTAGACAGGGAATTTTTACTAGGATTAAATGTCAGGAATTGTGAAAAACTTCAACTGTATGTTTAATTGAAATCAGTGGAGAAAAGGAATGATGAGATTTGGGCGGCAGGTAGCCGAGTTGTTAGAGCGTTGGGCCCGTAACCGAAAGGTTGCCTGATCGAATCCCCGAGCTGACAAGGTACAAATCTGCCCCTGCTGAACAAAGCAGTTAACCCACTGTTCCTAGGCCGTCATTGTAAATAAGAATTTGTTCTTAACTGACTTGCCTAGTTAAATAAAAAAGATGAGCCTTACCCTCTTGAGCTTGGCAACGTTCTCCTCCACAGTCAGTCCATTCAAGGTTCCAGAGATCCCCAGGAAGGCACCCAAGAAACACGGTGCAAAGCCCACCTGTTGATACATGACAAGAACACTGTTTTATCGGTGTGTGTGTGAATATACATGTTTATATAACATTTGTGGAAAAACTGAAGCATACTTTTTCCATCGGCGTCGTGTATACAAATATTGATGTACACTGGCCCTAACCCAATTAAAAGGTTTCTATTAAAAGGTTTCAAAAGAAAATTGGATAATTGCGATGATTATGATGAGTCCAGTTGGGCCCTGAAAGTAGAGCACCTGTAGGATGTTGTTACCTCTACAGGAAGTCAATGGCTTCATAATACATATTCACGGAAGTGAAAACACAGACACATTGATCAAATCACCAAAAGCATAGTCACTGAGGCAACGGTTATACAATGTCTTACTTGTATAACCTACACTATATATACACAAAAGTATGTGGACACCCCTTCAAATTGGTGGATTTGTCTATTTCAGCCACACCCGTTGCTGACAGGTGTATAAGATCGAGCACACCGCCATGCAATCTCCATAGACCAACATTGGCAGTAGAATGGCCCGTACTGAATAACTCATTGACTTTCAACATGGCACGAATCTGGGTTTGGCAGATGCCAGGAGAACGATACCTGCCCCAATGCATAATGCCAACTGTAAAGTTTGTTGGAGGAGGAACAAGGGTCTGGGGCTGTTTTTCATGGTTCAGGTTAAGCCCTTTAGTTCCAGTGAAGGGAAATCTTAACGCCACAGGAGAAGGAGAATGGCAGGAATCTTGCAAGCTAACAGGCGGTCCACAAACAGGCAAATAATGGCGCGGTACAACAGTGGTGTGCAGAATGGCATCTCGGAAACACAACTCGCCGGTCCTTGTCACGGATAGGCTATTGCAGCAGACAAACACAACGGGTTCCACTCACAACACTGGACAATTGAGGAGTGGACATAATCTGGTCCGATGAATCCCGGTTCCTGTTGCGTCCTGCTGATGGCAGAGTCAGGATTTGGCGTAAACGGCCTGCCTGGTGTCAACGATACAGGCTGGTGGCGGTGGTGTAATGGTGTGAAGAATGTTTTCCTGGCACACGTTAGGTACCTTGATACCAATTGAGCAACGTTTGAACGCCACGCCTTGTAGAATCCATGTCCCAAAGAATTCAGGCTGTTCTGGAGGCAAAGAGGGGTCCGACTCGGTACTAGATGGGTACCTAATAAACTATAGTGACAGGACATCTTATTTGGGGGGGAGAAGATGAAAAAGTGAGTCTTTAAGATCTCAAATTGCCCCGGAATCGCTGTTTTGTGTGTGAAAATAGCTGTGCAGTGAAAGGAGAGCGTCGAGAGTGTGCATCCTTCAGAGTGTACACTAATCCCTCCTCCGGTGCTCGCCTCTCATTGTCCTCTCTAATACTGTGCAACCACAGATCCCAAATCATGTTAGCTGCGTATTATTATGTAAGCAGGGCGTTTGTTCCCTCACCTGTCAATGCAGGGATTGGTTGACAGACGCTGAAGGGGGCTTCAACCTTCAGGGGAACCGGCAGAAATAGATTCCTATGATGCGTGTCACACCTATTCACTCAGCTCTGTCTGGCATCACAGTGACAGGCATTTTTGATGGCGCCTTAACCTGGGGTCCATTCATATTTGGAATGTTTGTTGATGTTTGATTTGTGAGTAGAAGTCATGAAAGGGATAATAACCAGCCCATTAGAGGACAGATTACTTACCTAAAGCAATATAAACCAAGGTAAATGATCTATTCATGTCAACTGGCTGGTAGAACTGAATGTGTTTTTATTTCACTAAATTGCAGCCACCCAGATGCCCCTCTCACCTGATCGACAAGCATTTTCTTCATGGCAGCACTTTTGGTCCCCCCAGTGACCAGCTTGTCCAGAACTTTGTACCAGCCACCTATTAAAGGGCCCTGGGGTTGAAAAAATAACAATCAGGATACTTCACATTCATCATGAAAAGACTGATGGCGTAACAGCAGGAATCTATCAATCATCAATTATAATGCCTACGGAATATTCTGGAACCAAATATGTTAGACAACAACAGGGTTGGCATCAATTTGAATTGAAGTCAGTCAATTCAGGAAGCAAACTGACATTCCAAATCAATCATTTAAGAAAGGCACTCACACAGACACACACACACACACACACACACACACACACACACACACACACACACACACAGCAGTTTACCATATCAGTCACCGGCTTCATTAATAAGTGCATCGACGACGTCGTCCCCATAGTGACCGTATCCCAACCATAAGCCGGCTCGGTACTAGATGCAAGAGGTACCGATGCTCCAAGTCTGTGACTTGGGTGACTGGTGTCTTTGACAATTTTTAGGGCCTTCCTCTGACACCACCTTAACCAACAGGACCCTGAACGGCTTCTACCCCCAAGCCATAAGACTGCTAAATAGTTAGTTAAATAGATCTGCAAGGACCACTTTTGCATAAACACATTCTTTTCTTTACTCGTCACATGCTGCTGCTACTGTTTATTATCTATCTATTTATATGTACATATCTACCTCAATTACCTCGTACCCCTACACATTGACTCGGTACTGGTATCCCGTATATACAGTGCATTCGGAAAGTATTCAGACCCCTTGACTTTCCATTTTGTTACATTACAGCCTTATTCTAAAAATTGATACAATTAATTAATTTTCCATAATGACAAAGCAAATTTATAAAAATAAATGTTATTTATTCTCAGTTTTGTTTTCTCATACTTAACCCTCGTGGGAATTGAACCCACAACCCTGGCGTTTCAAGCGCCATGCTCTACCAGCTGAGCCACACGGGACCTAGAAATACTTTATTTACATAAGTATTCAGACCCTTTGTTGTGAGACTCGAAATTGAGCTCAGGTGCATCCTGTTTCCATTGATCATCCTTGAGATGTTTTTACAATTTGATCGGAGTCCTAGAGCTGACCGCCCGGCCAAACTGAGCAATCGGGGGAGAAGAGCCTTGGTCAGGGAGGTGACTAAGAACCCGATGGTCACTCTGATAGAGCTGAGTTCCTCTGTGGAGATAGGAGAACCTTGAGGTGACACCAATGCATACCCCACAAGACATGCCGCAAGAAGTCTCTTCACAGTCCCCAAGTCCAGAACAGACTATGGGAGACGCACAGTACTACATAGAGCCATGACTACATAGAACTCTATTCCACATCAGGTAACTGATGTAAGTAGTAAAATACACCTTATGGGGCCTGTGAAGCAACACAACCATAGGCACACTACACACACAATATAACATACACACTACACACACACACACGATAACATACACACTACACACACACACGATAACATACACACTACACACACACACGATAACATACACACTACACACACACAATAACATACACACTACACACACATGATAACATACACACTACACACACACACGATAACATACACACTACACACACACACGATAACATACACACTACACACACACAATAACATACACACTATACACACACACAATAACATACACACTACACACACACACAATAACATACACACTATACACACACATGATAACATACACACTACACACACAAGATAACATACACACTACACACACAAGATAACATACACACTACACACACACGATAACATACACACTACACACACACACAATAACATACACACTACACACACAAGATAACATACACACTACACACACACACAATAACATACACACTACACACACACACAATAACATACACACTACACACACAAGATAACATACACACTACACACACACACACAATAACATACACACTACACACACACACGATAACATACACACTACACACACACGATAACATACACACACACGATAACATACACACTACACACACACACAATAACATACACACTACACACACACACAATAACATACACACTACACACACAAGATAACATACACACTACACACACACACAATAACATACACACTACACACACACACGATAACATACACACTACACACACACGATAACATACACACACACGATAACATACACACTACACACACACACAATAACATACACACTACACACACACACGATAACATACACACTACACACACACGATAACATACGCACTATACACACACGATAACATACGCACTATACACACATGTAATTTCCGAATGCACTGAATAGCCAAGATATCATTACTGATTGTGTATTTATTACTACGTGTTATTTACTTCTATATTTTCTTCTCTCTGCATTGTTGGGAAGAGGGCCCTTAAGCATTTCACTGTTAGTCTACACCTGTTGTTCAAGAAACACGGATAAAACGTGATTTGATTTGAGCCCACGCTACCCAGCTTTGCTCTCACTCCTTCAGAGACCTACTCATACCTACTTGTTGCTGCTATTGACGCACAGTCACAGATCTGTTCCCCTATAACAGCTGGCCAATGGAGTGTTTGTGACAGAAATTATCCATTTAACATGACCAAAAACAAACCTCCTCTCCTTTGTGTGTGTGAGAGAGAGAGCACAACCCAATGTGCATATGTGTAGTACAAGTAAAGTCAAGACTGATACACTAACCAGTCGTTTGAGGTGAGACAGTGAGGTAAAACAAGAGCGAGGAAGAGGAGGACTCACGACAAAGAAGAATCCGATGCTCATCATCTTGGCCGTTCGTGCCATGTTATGATTGGCTAGACCCCGCCTCTCAAGCACCTGCTGGGAGATGACATCACCCACCCCCACCAGCGTGCCTGTAGGAGAGAGAGGGGAGAGAAAAGAGGGAGGGAAGTGAGAGGAAGTGAGAGAGGTGTGGAGAGAGAGAGTAACAGAGAAGATCATTGGGATGCGGTCTGCCGACGACAGAAAAAGCAGTAGAAGCCCATTCAAAGACATCAGACCCCCATTCACCACTAATCCCCTGTACACCTACAGACCTTCACATGGTTCAAAGACAATCCCCCTGCTTCTGCTTTACTGATAACATCAGACGTCACTACTGATCATTATCAAGCATAATGTACCTAAAAAGAATCAGCATTGACTCACCACATGCACCACTACTGTTATAATTGCTTTAATGAGTGCACTATAATAAATCTCTATGGCTTTGAGACATAAATAAATAGACTGTAGTTTCACTGCTACAGAGGAATGGTTGACTGGGCATTTGTCCAACTCTACACACGTCCACTCCTTACAAAGATTGTTACATTAGAGTTATTTTCCCAGAGTGACTTACAGTTGAATGCTTTCATCTTAAAAGGAAGACTGCAGAATTAGGTTGCTGTTAAACCTTCTGATTGGTTTCATCCTTCCAACTAAAATATCACTTAGTATTTGAATATTGGGGGACATTTTATTCAAATTATAATTTGACCGAAGCCATGTCGGGAAAGCGTTTTAATTTATTTTATTTTATTTTCCATTTAACTAGGCAGAGTGAAGACACTGTCCACATAAGACGGTAAATACCCACATCAGAGCTAGTCCTCCTATTTAAAAGAATATATATTTTGTAACTAGCTAGCTTGCTTGCCAGCTAGCTTATTCCTAGCCCTTGATCATGACTCATAGTTCCATTACATTACACATAAGAGTCATTGGACGGAGTGGCGCAGCGGTCTGAAGTGTCACTAAAAAACCCGGGTTCGATCCCAGGCTGTGTCACAGCCGGCTGTGCCGCCGCACAATTGTCCCAGTGTCGTCCGGGTTAGAGGGTTTGGCTGGCCGGGATTTCCTTTTCGCATTGCGCTCTAGCGACTCCTTGTGGAGGGCCAGGCGCCAGCAAGCTGACCTCGGTCGCCAGCTGGACGGTGTTTTCTCCGACACATCGGTGCGGCTGGCTTCTGGGTTAAGTGAGTAGTGTGCCAGGAAGCAGTGCGGTTTGGCAGGGTCGTGTTTCAGAGGACGCATGGCTCTCGACTTTCGCCTCTCCCGAGTCCGGGAGTTGCAGCGATGGGACAAGACTGTAACTACCAACTGTGGAGAAAAAGGGCTAAAAGTACAAAAACAAAGTGATTGGACGAATGCGTCTTCTGCAGGGGGGAGTTTTGTTAAGAGCCGTGACGCTCAGTCTGAACATTAACACGCATCGCTTACGGTACGGACCTTATCTTTCATATCGGCGAGAAAAAAAAAAGATTAAATTCATACACACCTTTATATGGTTAGGGTTAGGGTTCCCACACGGCCATATTTCCATGTTGCAGAGCTTGTTTACAGAAAACAGACAGAAGACAGAGTGGACTACCTGAGCTAATGAGCTATCTGCGTCTCCGAACACCTGTGTGTAAACGGAAGACAGACGTGTTGTCACTGAAAAATACTATTGGCTGCAACTGTGTTAAAACCGGTTAAAACAGTGTACAGTAAGTATGTATGTGTGATGTGAAAGTAGAGGAATTTTTGTTTCTATAACATTACCGCAATTGAGAATTGATTCATGTTTAGATGGAGCATTTGGCTGTTTTGGCTTCCAGAGCCAATTTGCCCTTTAAACATAACATGTAAGGTCCTTGGACTAAGGAGTAACATTAGACACCTTTAGTACAATATTGGGCTACTTTATTCCATCTCCAAACACCATGCTAGATCTGTGTAAGTGGGCCCGGTGCACTTAGATAGCTGGCTATAGTCGTGTTATATCTATTAGCCACATAACATGATAACTCTATGGGCACTTTAGTACCGGATTACCCGATTCACATCCATCACCAAAGCCGCCCGCTGTGGCGCTGTAAGTAACACCGGTGGATTCAGTGGACTTGGAGCCTACATTGATTGTGGCCAAATAACCATTATTTTTTAGCTTCAGCTTCATGTTGAATCCACTCTTCTATGACTGCTCCCCTGACCCAGCATGCCCGAAGCGGTAGGACCGTCAATGCAGGCATACAATAATTCTACTGCGATGTACTCTGCAGAGACTGCAGAGACAGTGTGCAACACATCGCATCCGGAGGACACTTTTATCAAATTCTGATCGGAGTAGCCTAATTGTTTGATATTGTGATTTTTGCATGATTCGGACCACTTAAATCTATAATCTGCTTATTTTTTACTTGCCCTGAAGGGTGTTTAAGATACTCTTTGAAGAGGTAGGGTTTCAGACGTTTTCAGAAGATGGACAAGTGTTATTTAGATGTTACACAGTTGTAGTACATTGTAGCACTAATATATTTGTGACACTGTGTAGATTCATGTGAACATGTGTCTTGCGGTCACAATGATATGTAACCAAGATGAGACCACATACAATGGGTTAATATCATTAGATAGAGGCACTAAGACCATTTAACCAATATAGCCATTAATATACATTTACTTTATACAAGCACTCATACACAAAAAATACAACTTTCCTCCACATTCACAACCAAAGAGATGTGTGAGTTCACTGATGGATACCTTAAAAATGTATAATTACACGATTTTATGTTTTTTTCTCTCTCCAAATCCATTGAGGTGATTTAGCAAGGGCTGATAAACATGATTTAGAGTCACATGTAATAAAACAAAACACTTAAAAGTTAACGTTTGTCCTCTGGCCTCATCAACAAAGCTCTGACTGAATGAGTCATCCAAAAACACACTGGTCCTGTAGGTGACCCCCGGGGTCACACAGGTCAAACCATTCAGAAGCTCCTTGCTCTGTAAATACATCTGCATTAGAGAGGGGGGGGGGGCGTGTACGGTGTCATTTTATCAATGAGAGTGAAAAAGAGAGAGGAAGAGTCAATTGGACATTGGTCACAGTGACTGATGGAAACTGATGCCATTGCCAGATAGGCCTCAGCGGGACATGATTGTGTCCTGTGCGTGTGTGCGTGTACAGTGTTTATGGGGCGATTATTTTGAACGTATTGCAAACTGAGAAATCATGTGACTAAACTGAATAAAAAGGTAAAAGGTGGATACTAGTCAGTTGTACAACCGAATGCATTCAACTGAAATGTGTCTTCCTCATTTAACCCAACCCCTCTGCACTATGACACAAAGATAAATTACATAAAGAATGATAGTAAAAAGCTACGGAGAAACGCTAACACTACATATCCAAGTATATCTGACCAAATTATGAAAGACAAATGATAAACCTCAACTAAATCTTGTAATAAATAATGTGGACATTGAGCAAGTTGAGGAGACTAAAATGCTTGGAGTAACCCTGTAAACTGTCATGGTCAAAACATATTGATACAACAGTAGCTAAGATGGGGTGAAGTCTGTCCATAATAAAGCACTGCTCTGCCTTCTTTAACAGCACTATCAACATCCTACAGACCCTAGTTTTGTTGCACATGGACTACTGTTCATGTGGTCAGGTGCCCCAAAGCTGGCCCTTGGATGTACACGGAGAGCTAACATTAATAATATGTATGTCAATCTCTCCTGGCTCAAAGTGGAGGAGAGATTGACTTCATCACTACTTGTCTTTATGAGAGGTATTGGCATGTAGAACTCTATTCCACATCAGGTAGCTGATGCAAGTAGTACAATTTGATTTAAAAAACTGATTAAAAAATACACCTTATGGAACAGCGAGGCCTGTGAAGCAACACAACCATAGGCACACAACTACACACACACACGATAACATATGCACTATACACACATGTACACACGGATTTTGTATTGTAGATATGTGGTAGTGGTGGAGTAGGGGCCTGAGGGCACACAGTGTGTTGTGAAATCAGTGAATGTATTGTAATATTTTTAAAATTGTGCGATCTGCCCCCCTCCCCGCCCGACCCCCGTTCTCCGATTGTTATGGTGGCTCACACAGTGATTTTGTTTTACAAAAAAGTGTCTCCCTCAGAAATATTAAGACTACCACTATAATGTGAATTTATAAAAAAATATATAAAATGGGTCATATCATTAAAAGTATGTGTTTGAAGAGTATATTTTTGAAGAGTAAAAATGAGAAAAATCAAAAAGGGTACTTTTGATATATTCATATTATTTATGTTGAATAAATTCATGTGAAAATGTGTATTTCATAATCGAGACATACTCCATATTTTAGAGCAGACTATAAGGAGTGTAATGACATCAGGATGTTGTCTGTATCATGTACGGTTCACAGATCATAGGGTCTTACAGGAGGCACGTATAGGTCTTAAAAGGACTATAATGGCCACTTTCATCATGATTTTCTTAACAATGGTTTGTGATACAAATGTAAAAAGCATGTCAAACATCCTTCCTCCCAATTAATTTTCTAAATGAGAATTGCCTGACAATCTGAGATACCAAAAATATTTTGGGGCTACACTGGCATGGAATCGCACGTGCGCGCGTGACCTCCTGTCAACACACACAGGGAGTGCCAATCAAGAAGACAGAGCCGTCTCCTCCAATCTGTCGGAAATGTCAAGGGTCTCATTCCCTTCCGCTGTCCAGTCTGGCTGGGCTTGGGGGCATCGATCCCCTCGCCCCCACGCAGGAAGGAGGGGGGGACAAACATACACATACATTATTTATAAATGCCTAAACAAACAACGGCCTCGCGTGTCTCTGCGGAGATCAGATCCTATGGGAAATCTACAGCAAAGGATGCAAACATTTGATTTAGGAGATGCATTGATGAGTATGACTGAGCGAGATTGGTTGATGATAAAAATAAACCCATTGACAGCTAACATTTTTCCAGGCTAAAAAGTGTGGTTTCTTTGCGACGACGGGGTGTTGTTTTCCCGCTTTTCTTTTGACAAAGAGTTGTGAAAACGGTGACTCGTTATGAGACAGCATCTAAATTAAGCTAAAAAAGATGACTCCTCCCCACCATGTCTCCGACTAGGTAACTCCTGAGTGGACATTTTTTTCCATCAACAGACCAACGTGTTCTGCCTTTGTTGACATCACGAAAAGAGACAAAGCAACACAAATTTGTTCTCTCTGCTTAAGCAAAAGTAGCCCGTATCTCATTAGATATGAGCACGAGCCAATTTCAGGCTCAAAGCATTCCTCTCTGTCACCCTCTCTCACTGGCAGGTCTGAAGAGTCAGATAAACGCCAGCTCTCACCCAGCAGTTAATGAACAGAGTCATACAGATACAAAACCTGTGGAGAGAGAGAGCAGGTTTCATGGACGTTCGTAACAGAGGAAATTGTGGATTCCTGTAAACAACTTTTGGCAGACAATAGGCCCAACAGATGAAGGAGTACACAGTGTGTATGTGTTTGTTTGTGTGTGTGTGTGTGGTGTGTTTGTGCAGTGTGGTGTGTTTGTTTGTGTGTGTGTGGGCTATTTATCAGGAGGAATAGAGACGAGCAGCCCTGACTGTGGACAATGAGACAGAAAGACAACAGGGGAAAAAGGCTGAGGGAGAATCCCCACCCCTACAGAGAGGGAGAGATGGGAGTGTATTGGACTACTGCCCAGCGCCCACACCTCCTGTCTGTTTCTTGGGAGAGCTGCCTGGGCCAAAGCTTACACCTCGAAACTCCAGAACAGCATCCTGCAGGATGACCAGGCTAGGAGTTGAGATGCATGACTCTGTGAGGAGTGAGGACCATGACTGACACACTGACAGCCCATCCTGCCACTGACGGCAGAGCTACAGAATTAGTGTGCTTCTGTTTTTAGCTTGGCCATTGTGAAATGATGATGCTGAGTGGTGCGGCAGGGACTAAGGAGTTAGAAGAGGAAATGGACTGGTTTGGTCTGGGCAATGTGAGCTTGACTGGGCCCTCAGGCCACTCCTCATGTGTGCACACACACAAACAGGGCCTGGGTCAGATGGCCCTCACCTCTCTTTGAGGAAATTAATGGAGGGACAGAGACAAAGGAACACAGCCTCAGGGGGAAATTGATGGACAGAGGACACACACACTCACCCCATCAAACCATGGAGAAAACCGAGCGGAACAGGGTGGAACCTTTCATGTGCTTTTACTGGAGCATCGACAACTCGCCCTTAACATAACGCTCGCACGAACACACATACACAGATCTATCTGAGTGGAGTGTGTCCTTCATTGTAAACCTTTATTGTAATAACTGGCCCTTTAAGAACAGAACAAAGCAGCCATAAACCTTGAGAAACCCGGGGGTTATCAACACGTGAGCTCATCCTTAACCACAGCCAGCTCCTAGGCCTACACTCTTACAACTACCATTTCTCTTTTGTAAGGTCCTTTGCGAGTGTTCAGTGATAAAAACACAGGACAGGTGCAACAAAACATATTCTTTCCTCCAAACTTTAATACCATATCTAGCTAGTAGCCACCATCTGATGCCCACTGAGACATGGTACCATAGCTAGTCAAGGGGTGCTAACAAGCTTCCCCTCTCCTCCCTTATTGAGAGTGCTGATGTCAGCACTAGCTAGCTTGGCAGGCTGGCTGGGGCTCCAGGGGCCCGTCCTTGAGGGAGAGCCAGAGCCTATAGAGGCTAATGGGGCTGATGGTGATTGACGTGGCCCAGGCTAAGTGAAGTGATCTGGGGGAGAGTTGGCAGGCGTTCCCGCTGGGGCCTGATGGTTGTTCCACTGGGGAGGGAGGGGACCCACTGAGCCCTCAAGGCATTTAACTGATGAAGCCAACCCAGCCTGACCCGTCTCATCCAGGTAGGAGTACCTCTCAGGATCCACACTCACAACATGACTTTGGGATTCAGCTTCTGCTACCGTAGCTCACTGGTGTCCTTTTTCTCAATCAGTTTGTTCGATATTCAATCATTGATCTATCAATTCATCGACTGACTGACCGAAGTCAGGTACTGAATTCTATGTATAATACAGGCTAGGTAAGCAAACCAGGAGCTTAGCTAAACAGAGGTAAGTAAACTTTGGGTCTGTCTGCAGTTGCTGTGTCGCTGCCTTTTCAGAGCAGATATTAATTTGTCTGTGAGGTCTGGGGGTCCCGTCAGTGGATAGAACACACGCACTCATTATATCTCCTTATCTTGTGCCCTCGTTCTTCTGAAGGTCTCCAGTGCACTACAGTCAGGGTTGGGGAGTAACGGATTACATGTAAGGGATTACAAAAACCCGGCAACTGTAATCAGTTACGTTACCAGCAAAAATATTGTAATCGGATTACAGATACTTTTGAAAAACTAGATGATTACTTAAGAGGATAACTTTTAAATTCAGAAAGGACGTTTGCGGAAAAAAAAAACTCTTCAACACTTCTCTGTTTTCTCAATGACATTCAAATCAGCGTTGAAAAAAATGAGAAGTTGAAGTTTGTTCCACCTGAGCAAGTCCACTATGATGACACACCAAATGTGTTTGATGGATCGCGGGAAAAGAGCAGGAATATTTGCGCCTTACGGATTGTGGTTGTTGTGGAAGGCTGTTCACAAATCTAAATGTGTATTTGAACACATTAATGGTTGAATTCAAGAAGTTTAAGCTGCCTATCAATCATTGTTTTTGAAACCAGTGGACAGCCAGTGAAAAATCCGCTCTTAAAACAGCTGCATAATAAAAGTGGGGCTTTTATTGCTCAAACTTTTGATAGACTTAAAGGGGCAATCTGTTGTTGCTACATACATTTTTTTAAGTTATTAATTATATATACAATACCAGTCAAAGTTTTATTTTTACTATTTTCTACATTGTAGAATAATAGTGAAGACATCAAAACTATGAAATAACACATAAGGAATCATGTAGTAACCAAAAAAAAAATATATTTTTTAAATCCAAATATATTTTATATTCTTCAAAGTAGCCACTCTATGCCTTGATGAGAGCTTTGCACACTCGTGGCAAAGCATGCCATTCCATGAACGCAGCATTTACTTTTTCAACTCGAATCAATAAGGCCCAATCAGTCCTCCATGACAACATCATCATAAACAACCGAGTAGGGCTGTTTTGGGGTCATGCTCAGGTAAAACAATTTGGCTAATCTATACTTCCATATTTCCAAGTCCTGTTCTTGACGGTTAAGGGGTATAAACTTGATTGGAATGACTGGAATTCTGATAGATTTTGTTTTTTAATGTAAAGATATAATGTAATCGTATTGTTATATGTAGTAGAAAGCGGTGGGTTAGAAGAAGCCAACATAACCAACCCATAAAGTAAAATATAACATCCATATATGACCAGCTATGTAAACTTTAACATTGATTTATCCTGCAATAGATGTTGTTTAATATACTGTACATTTTAATCTTCTAAAGCCTATTAAGGGGAAAGTAATCTAAAAGTAACGTAATGTAATCAGATTACGTTACTGGTTACAATTTTGGACAGGTAACTTGTAACTGTAACGGATTACATTTAGAAAGTAACCAACCCAACCCTGACTATAGTAGATACACACAGCATTACCACACAACTACAGTAGCTAAATGTAAAACTGTACACTCTCTCCATTCTCTCTCCTCTCTCTCTCCAGTGAAAACTAAGATGATGAGTCACTCTTCAAGTGAGACATCTTGATTACATAAATGTTCACCCTGCCTGCAACCCCTTAACCCAGCTACCTAGAAAGGGCACTAATGCTTTCATATTATAACCAGTCTTCCCTGTACCAGATATCTCCTTTAAATCTATGTGGACACATTCCAGAAGAATATTAATAATCAATTAAATTGTAAATCTCATATCACACTTTTTGTTTATAACGGCAAAGAAGAGAGGACAGCTCTGCCACTGCCACGCTTCTGGGCGGTTTGAAACTGGCGCTCCTTATCCACCCAGTGAAGCTATGACTAAGGCAGGGGCCTGGCACTTCCATAATTAGCCAATTGTTCCTCCTAGTAACAAGACAAGCTTTGAGGCATGAGATAAGTTTGATCAAAAAAAGGCAATGGTGTCGTTTAGATAGTTAGGCCTACTTACTGTGGTAGGAGAACAAAACCCTCATAATAGCATCCAGTTTCCATCACCTCAAAAAGGTTGGTCTCATGTAGCCTCGGCAGCACATTGGCGCGTGGTTGTATAAATAGGGATGTTGTTGACGTTTCCTCTCTGAATCGTTACTGGTCACACCGAAACAGCTTTGCCTCCGAGAGGAGAAACACCAAGGTAACATACTGGGGAAATATCAAAGCCTTTTTACACTGACTGTGACAATATAGACTTGGGCTACCACTGAAGTACAAGTTAAAAAGGAGAGAGTCAGCCAAATATTCCTATCAAATCACGGTGAAATATCTGACCAAATATTGATTCAATTTAATTGGCTATCAAAACAAGGCTGGCACCTAATCCTGACATATGCGTCACCTCAAGGACCAATAGCCTAGTGAGGGCAGTGAAAAGACTTCTTCACTGCCATCTTGTGTTAACAGAAAAAACAAAGTGTGGGAATGTAAATGTTGGTTAAAGAGACACTTCAGCATAATAGGAAAAACCCCTATATTCTAGAAGAGGACATAATACAACTATATTCAATTTACATACCTATATAAAAATACAACTTAATCAAAATATAAATAAAGTAATATTTGCCTGGATCCTCTGATTAGCAGTCACAGTGCTTCCTCTGATGTTTGCCACCACAAGCTACACTGTCACTGAATCAACAGGAAACATGTCAAATATTAACAGAATACAGACAGGATTCCATTTTAGGCTACAGCACAAATTGAACAACCCCATTCAGACCACGAGCTCTCATCCAACAACCCCATTCAGACCACGAGCTCTCATCCAACAACCCCATTCAGACCACAAGCTCTCATCCAACAACCCCATTCAGACCACGAGCTCTCATCCAACAACCCCATTCAGACCACGAGCTCTCATCCAACAACCCCATTCAGACCACAAGCTCTCATCCAACAACCCCATTCAGACCACGAGCTCTCATCCAACAACCCCATTCAGACCACGAGCTCTCATCCACGAGCCATGGAATAGGGAGATTGCATTTGTAAACATTTGGACAGACACAGTCTGTGAGATGGATTTGACCTCCGAGCTGAAAAAGTTGAAGGAGCTGAAATCAAGTGAAAGCCTCAGACAACATTTTGGGGGAAATTGTCTAACTATCTTTGGGGGACATTCAGGGACTCTTGCCAGGGGCTTTGCTGTAGAGGGGGACAGTGGACATAGTGTAGTCACTTTAATGTAACCTAGTGTAGTGGGTGTTTTCATACCAGCTGTGATTATCTGGACAGTCCATGGACGCCTGGTCATTAGAGCCTGGTAGGATCTCCACAGGCCCGCCATTCTCCGCTCTATGCTGGAACACAGATAATCTAGTCAGAACCTCTTATAACCGGTCACAACCGCTTATAACCAGTCAGAACCCATACGCCTTGCCTTGTCGTCACCTGATTGATTATTGTCTGTGGACATAGGTAGTTCAATATATAACTTTAGCTATATGAGACATGACTATTTTCATTGTGACAATGTGACTTTTGACAAATGGTTTGGTGATATCACTAACTAGACAACAAAACGTTTCTCTACTAATAACACGGACGAAGTAAGGCCATGTGGGAAATGTAGTCTAGCCGACTCTGCAGCTCATGCAATAGAACGTCTGGCAGACAGACAGATGAATGGCACGTGCTGGCCACATAACTCTACCCGCATTACATGATCACGGGGGAGGAAAAACTATTGGATTTGGACAACTCTACTACATTGTAACGAGTTACTGCTAGCGATATCAATATGAAGTGTGTACGTAGTCAGAATTGCCGTAATCAATGTTATCCTGATAGTAACAATATGTTGTCTCTATTCAACATAAAAAGCGTGGTTCCTAGTCAACCAGACGTTAAGCATCCCAATCCTAGCCTTGCAACCTCATTAGCTAGTTAACTTAGCTAACATTACTCTCTGGAGTTCTGCCACTAACGTTACTCCGCCACGCAACTCGGGACATTACAGTCTAGCCAATCATATCTACATAATAAATAAAAACGGTACAACTAGACAATGAAAGTGTTACAAAGAGAAAGATACAGTAGAATAAAATTGTTACATGCCCGCCTTAATACAGATCCAACTGAGACACACACAGACAGACAGACTATTGTAACAGACGTCACTTCCACAACAAATACAGCATCAGATGGGTTGTGTCACCCTCTGGTGGTGTAACCCTATGACAAGTGACCAAAATAGTGACGCTAAACTTCTGTCGTTTATTTCTCCTTTCAAGTAGCCTACTCAGTTATCTCGAACACACAGAGACAGTTTAACATGAATAGGGAAACACAAAACAAAAACATCCAGATCATATTATTTTATTGTTTGTTTGGACATGAAATTATAACATGAAAATTGCAATGTTTTGTATATGTGAATATTCCTTTTTGCTAAAGGATCGCAAACTCAAAAAAATACATCCCAATCAAGCCCTGTCCTTACTCATGCTTTTTCACCCAAAAAATTGTTAAGCATAGACATTTAACCAAGCTGTGTGAACCACACAAGCAGATATACAGTAGTAACCAGACACCCATGGACAGACAGTGCGAGGTAACGGACATTGCAAAAGCTAGTGTCCTACCGAGAAGCCTTGTTTGACACATTGAGATCCAGCAAAGACAACAGATCTCCCTAAATGAAGTACATAAACATGTTATTATATTTACAGACAAATATGTAATACTACGTTGACCATGCATATGCATCGTTTAAGCAAAAAAATGCCAGAGGACATCTTTCGGATCCTTTTATTTTAAGACACTGTACTTAAACACTCAAAGCCACAATCCTCAAGGTTATGTCTTGCAATCATGTAACTATGAAGGCCAGAAAACATTAAATATTGAAATTGTCAAGCTGGTCAGTCTATTAAAACATGAGTTTTTGGTATTTATTTAATTATTTACAATGACGGCCTACCTACAGGGACAGCCCATGGAACAAAATAGGGTTAAGTGTCTTGCTCAAGGACACAGATTTTTTTATCACCTTGTCTGCTCAGGTATTCGAACCAGCGACCTTTGGGTTAGTAGCCCAACACTAACCGCTAGGCTACCTAACGCCGATGATCCATGATGGTTTCATTTGAGTAGTTTTACATCCAAGATAAAGCATGTCCCGGGGAATGTCTTTATTATACTATAACATACAGTTTACAGCCTTTGTGAACGACCAGGGGTATCAATTTAAATGAGAAAACATTAAATACACAAGCAAACAATTTAAACCCAAAAAATACAATTCAAGTATAAATAGTGCTAATAGCCACACTGACTATCTGCATTGGCCCTGTTTGCACCACCTTGGATTCATCCCATATGCTGATGCTACCGTTTATTATCGATCCTATCGCCTAGTCACTTTATTCCTAGTTATATCTACCTCAATTGCATCGTACCCCTGCACATCGACACGGTACTGGTAGCCCGTGTATAGAACTCAAGTTATCGTTACTCATTCTGTATTTATTATTACGTGTCATTACTTTTCTATTATTTATTTTTGCTTCATTGTTGGGAAGGGCCTGTAAGTATGCGGTTAGTCTACTCCTGTTGTTTGTGAAACATGTGACGAATAACATTTGATTTATTACCCAGAGAAACGGCTGCAAAGTAAAACATCATGTTCTGCATCAACCACAGCCTATAATAGTTAAGTTAAGAGGGGAAACCTAATAAAAGCCTTAAAACGAAAATGGCCTCAAGTACTAAATAATGTTCCAAATTCACGTCACTCATCTTAAACCATAATGAAGCAGTCCCTCTTTTGCCTGAGACCTTTGTCACAGCTAAGGCAACAGTACATGATCTCCAGAGGACAGTGCAGAATGTCCCTAGAAGACGTCTGTTAACTAATACTTTGCATATATTGATCTTAAAAGCTACCCATAAGCTATACTACCTTATATTCTCACTACCTACCTGGTCCATTTATACCCTCGGTCTAACTTGCTCCTCTCAGTTATAATACAAAGTCTCCCTGTGCATAACAATGGTCATCGTCATAATATTCAGACGTTATTCAAGCACAGTTCAGATATGGCACTAACAGCCACAGACAGTCATATTCTCTTCTTCCCTGATATCATACTGTGGTGAGATTTGTCATCTTAGCTATTTCTATGGGTCAACTCAATAGGTAAACATCAAAAGGACTAGAAAATGGTCATCCTTCAACCCAACAGAGGCTTTTAATTTGTACTTCACAGGTCCTGCTGCGTCAACAATCAAACAAGCATTTTCATCAGCGAATAGATAGATTATCAATAGATATGAATGGGTTAATGGGCATCGCTAACAAAGCTAGGCTAATATCAAGTTTCCTCCTCAGGAGGGTAGGTAGCCTTATGACCTTTCACCCTGCTCAGAGAGGGTAGAGTTGGTGCACGGGCAGTGCCCAGGATGGCACGAGATGATAAGCAGCAAAGGGGCGTTGACTGAGGAGGAATCTTGAGCTCTTAGGAGCTGGTCAGTGGTTGGCTGGCATGTCTAAGTGCTTGTGTGATTGCCCCCCCCCTACTTTCCCCTCAGCAAAAAAACTTCAGCTCAGTAGTCCATCCCTTCATCACTCTCGGTCCAGTCCGAGGGAGTGTCCGTCCCAAAGTAACGGTCCCCGAAATTACCTGGAGCAGAGGAGAAGAGAGAGGAGAGCTATCAGTCATGTTGTTATTGTGAATACATGAGTGGGACATGAGTTGGTGTCAATGAGGGGTGTGATCAGTGGCAGTGATGATGGAACTTATGGGTCATCCCCAGCTTCCTATTGGCTCATTCATCTCCCCCTCCTCTCCCCTGCAACTATTCCCCAGGTCATTGCTGTAAATGAGAATGTAATCGCAGTCAACTTATTTGATAAAATAAGGGTTAAATAAAATGTAAAAACATGATTCATAACAAAGTCCATCCACTTGGGCCTGAATGGCTGCGGCACCAGCTACGTCTGACAATCTGGAAGTTTTCAACTTGTGATTAGGTCATCACATAATGTCAAACCACAAACAGCAGACTCACTGGATCTGCATTAGGGCCACAGTTCTGAAGGGAAATCTAAATTAAGTGAGTGTGATTGAGAGCAACGTGTGTGAGTGAGAGACAGACAGACAGACAGACAGACAGACAGACAGACGAAGCGCCCACCGATGCCAGGGATGATGTGGAACTCGTTGTTGACCTTCTTGTCGACGGCGGTAGTGATGATGCGGACATTAGGGAAGGCGTAGGCCACAGAGTGGACGCCCATCTCAGCCATCAGTAGAGACAACAGGAAGATCTTATCCTCCTGAACATCATGGTCCTACACAAGGTGACAGACGTATGCAAATGAGTGACCTTAAAACACTATTGAAGGAAGAGTGGTGGTTAGAGGGAAGGTTTTGTGACTGTAGCACGCTATGTAAGGGTAGAGAGGCAACCACTTCCAGACTTGTGCAAAGACTGACCATCCATGATATCAATTATAGTTTTAACCACGATTTGAGGCTATACAGTTTGTTTATATTTATGTTGTTTATAAACATTGGAGTAAAACAAGCTTATATTTTGGGATCTGATAGGGTACGACAGCTGAATTAAAGTCATGTAATGTAATTCTTCAAGAATCAATAGGTATGCATAATTAAGTCCAAAAATGTATGTAGCAACTACAGATTCTAGCTTTAAAAAGAGGTAGTTGTGGAGGCAATAAAGTTTGCTTTCTGAGGACAAACAAAACCACAGACTTTGGTCACCATAATGGATGTTGATCATTCTCCCCAGACGTTTACATTTCACAAGGGGCAAAGGCTAAAGCACAGGAGCTGTACATTAAGGGCTCTGGTCTCGTCACAATGAGGAAGCAGGAACTCAAACTGTGTTTTATGACAGCAAACAGGCATCCCAATCTCTCCTTAATCTCCTGCCGCTGTAGCCGTCCGGTGTCCACTAGCAAAGCTGCTTCCCTGTCATCTCAAAAACCAACAAGGACAAGGCCTACCCTGCTATCTGTCATGTTCAGCCATGTTTCAGGGGTAACCAACATTATCTGGATGCAGAACCGTAGGTATAACCCCCCCCCCAAGCCCTAACGTCTCCTCAACATAGGTGTGTGGTAGAGAAGACAAACACGAGAACATAAGACAGAAGAATACTACTTGACAACAATTATATTAAAATAGAAAATAACTATAATACTATGCTAAATAGACCAGAGGAGTAGAACTGACCAGAAGCACTCGGACAGCCATGAGAGCAGCAGCCCCAGTGGACACAGTGCTGTCCATCAGGATAACGTAGTCCTCACTGATGTCCTTCGGCAGACGCAGGTAATGAAGCTGGACAGGGACGATAGGACATCTTTATACAAAACGGGACATTTTATACAATGGTTTTCATTTTGGGCATTTTGTTAACTTAAATGTCACGTTTTGAGCATCTGTTGTGAATGAAACCAGTAAAGGTGAAGAAAGAAGGTCCAAAGCTTGAAGGCTATAGCTTATCAGACATCACACAGTATATAAAAAAAAAAAACATGGATGGTCTGTGATCCTGATGAGGCAGTGAACCTGAGGTCAATGAGGCTAGTGTGTATCAGTTAGCCCAGGGACTTACACCTAGCCTTGAATAAAGTCACTAAGACAAAACAGATGACCCATACACTCCTGGTTTATGATCTCCGGGCTGAAGAGTTCATGTCTGGGTGTGTATGCAGCCTTGCAACACAGATAAGAGGGCCACACAAACGCACAGAATACTTTTTGAACTACATGACTAGTAACTGTGTGTTACCTCAGGCTCTCCAGTGTCATGGTTGGTCTGGATGAGGATCTTCCCTAGCCGAATGTCTTTACACACAGCCATCAGAGCCTGCTCCATGGTCTCCCCTGCTCTCAGTATGGACACGCCTGTGACCTACACACACACACACACACACACACATACACATTACATTCCAGGCTTTACCCTCCTTCACAGTCTAGTTTACATTCATAACAACCCTGCTGTCTAACAGAGCTGCTCCCACTGAGAGCCACTCAAACACATCACCATAAAATGACTGGAATGAATGTTCCTCTCAGGGCCATCCACACACTTTACGACTCAAGCCGTTTTGACTGCAGGCGTCTAGTAAAACGCATGTTAACAATGCCTATAGTCCTTTATTCATGGTGATGAACAAAACCAGTGGATAGATAAATTAGTCTAACCACTGTACAATATTTGGCCAATAATTACAAGTAGCATTCAGAGTGATTGTGACAATGTTGCTGCAATCAGGGAGTACATCGATACTTTATTACAGTTTAGGGCCCAAAACCCCCTCTGTGAAGGAAGGGAGGTAACAGTCCAAATCTGTGAAGGAAGGGAGGTAACAGTCCAAATCTGTGAAAGAGGAGAGGTAACAGTCCAAATCTGTGAAAGTGGGGAGGTAACAGTCCAAATCTGTGAAAGAGGAGAGGTAACAGTCCAAATATGTGAAAGTGGGGAGGTGTCTGCATAGTCTTACCCTTTTACCACTGAGTCTCTTCCCTTCATAGAGGGAACCTTGGGGAGTCTCCACCTGCACAGGCTAGAGACGATGAGAGAAAAGGAAGAGAGTAGAGGCCAATGTTAGTGTATGGTTGTGCACAGAGCATAGGGCGCAATATAGTATTGGCCATTCGTCTGCAGGCATGCAGGGCCACTCACCTTGAGGGGCAGGAAGGAGAGGGCGTGTTCTATCAGGAGCCTCATTAATCTCTTGGAGTAGAAGATGAACTCATCACGGTTAGTGTCTTTATTCCTGCAGGCAGACACACACACACACACACCGGGTTAGGGGACAGGGACTGAGCGTGAGGGGTTGTGTGTTTATTAATTATAAACTCAGTGTTGAGAGGTTGAGAAACCGGGCCCCAGGGGTCACCCAGAGCTCTACGGTCTTACCTGATGATGGTGTGCATGCCGCGGACCTGTGGGGTGCTCTCCATGACGCTGAGGGTCTTGGGTAGGGGCTGTCCCTGGTGGGCCGAGGCCAGGGCAGACCTACACAACACAGAGACAGTCAGACCATTGCCCCCTGTTGGAGGGACCACAGTACTACAAACACAGACAGACCACTGCCACCTGCTGGAGGCACCACAGTACAACAAAAACACAGACATCACATCAAACCAGGGGGACAAAGGTAAGATACCACTGGGATATTTTACTTTCCTCCACGTAAACATGTATTGCACTATGGTGGTCAATGACGCACAGCCAGGCATTGTGGGGCGGGGGAATAGTGCACAGGTACTGGCAACAGCAATGCTTTAACAGGCTCCTCTTGTATGGTCTCGAGCATATGGTGATTTACTGTCAGACAATTGAACATATCACTTGCACTATTTCAAATCCAGAAAATAACTATTATGCTGTACAGTACTAAACATTGGTTCTATTGATACATAGAAATGCCATAAAGCAATTGAGCACGTAACTATGTGTTCTGCGTTGTTGTTGCCAATCCAAGACAACTCACTCTATAAATACCGTAGTACTGTACTGGAATTAGCAGTTTCTTTCTATCTATCCATCCATCCATCCATCCATCCATCCATCTCTATGGTACCAAAATACAGGACAGTTAAGACTGCAGAAATCATAGGAGAAAACTGAATGAACCAAGCAACTGGTTAAGAGGAAAAAGAAAACCAATATATTGAAAAAATAGCAATGACAGCAAACAAAGGTTGTTAGCTTTTGTTGAGGGGGGATATGTTAATATATCATAAAAAAGAGGAGGAAATGAGAGGGTAATCAAACTTAAGAGAAGGAGGAAGATGCAGGAATTTATCCTCACATATCCCAGCGGAGCTTCCTCTGGAGAAGGTGACAAATATTCATTTTGCGAGAACAAGAAGAGATGAAAAAGAAGAGAGGAATGAAAGGAGGGAGAGAAAGACATCCCAATTAGACGGCAGCAGGACAGAGCAGAGGCCCTGTGATCTCTGTGGAGAAGCTGAGAGGTCAGGGTGGTGGTGAGGGCCAGGGGCCAGGCTGAGTTAGGGCCCCTGTTCAACGCAGCAAGGGGACGGCTTCAGGAACAGACGACATCACCATGGTTATGAGCTCTGACAGGGAGTAGTTAAAAAAATAAATAATAATAACGATCTTTGCAACGGGACATTAGTGAGAAGTCATTTGATAAACTCAAGGTTATTCTTGGTCCTTGGTTAAATGTGATGTTAGCTTCTGATCTTTCGATAAAAAGGAATTCATTACATCTACTATAAGCTGTTAACCAGAGCTCAGTGGAACCATAGAGATGTCATCCTTCTGGTGTTAGCGATAGCTTTCATGACTGACAGTGTGGAAGAATGACGAAAGGATGTGCACAGCCTTTCGTTTAGTTTACACAAACATTTTCCTGGGCAACTTGATTAGTTGATAATGTCAACATCAGTGAAATATGCCAAAATTGTCAAATAAAAATAGTAACATGAGTCCTCTGTCAGACTGTGCACATCTCCTTTTGTCCTTTCTGTGCTCTCTGAGCTTCTGCTGGGAGGAAACAGAATGAAAAGAGAGAGAGAGAGAGAGAGAGAGAGAGAGAGATGTAACGATATGAGGGGTGTGGCAGTCATACCTCACTGTGATTTCACGCTGAGACGGTTAGAGTGCATTATTCGGTCAGGGTTTAGCAAGTATTCGATTACAAACACACACACAGGGAGGAGAGAAATAAAACACAAAACATAACTCATGAAATGAGACAAGCCATTCCAACCCTCCAAACAAAGCCAAAATGGCCCCAGTCCCCACCACCCTTTTAAATCAACACAAACACCAAGCAATATTACATTCCCCTCCATTTTGAATCAGACAGACAGTGTTTCATCAGATAAGCTCTGAGTGCTTTTACTGGTTTTCCATTTGCACGCAATGCAGCTTGTATTTCAATTATTTAAAATGGACCGGTATGTTCTACTCTTGCATTAGATCAGGCTACGTTCTGGTGCTCTGATCTCACAGCAAGGTCCAGTGCACAGCATGGTTATTGAATTGGCATTACATTATTCAGCTCCTTTTCCATATGGAAACCCCATGGAGGGGCATCATATTTGATTTACTTGTTTTATCTATTAGTATGATAAACAAAATAGTTCCTCCATAGTATCTAGTACATGTCAAACAGAATGCCCCTAAGCTCATGGCAAATTGTGGCCAAGTACTATAACGGCCTAGTAGTTGCAGTCTTGCAATATGATGTCTGTTAGTGGAGGGTGTTGTGGTTCATTAGGCTACAACAGGCCCTGTCCTCATCAGTCATTCATAATGATCTATTGAGGACGAGCTGCCGCCGTCTCTCCCCACCGGACACCATTCATTAGCCTGATACCAGAGATAGGCAATGTACATGACAAATTCATAACCTGTGGTGCTGAATCCCGGCAGTTAGAGGGCGGAAGTGGATGACTGGTTGGGTCAACATCTACTTTTTAATTTGTTTTATTTATTCAACTAGGCAAGTCAGTTAAGAACAAATTCTTATTTACAATGAAGGCCTACACTTGGCAGACAGGACATCTATAGAAGTCTGCTGGTTTTAATAGGACATGTAGTCTTGAGAGATCCTATGAGAATGAGACTCGACATTGATAATTTCATTAATCTAGTACTGACCGACCCATGTTGAAGGATAGGACAGGGTTCAGAGGTCATGAGTAAGGTCATGAGTTTTTCCTGGTAGGGAAGGTGGTCAGGAAAAACTCCTGGCCCTAATCATGAACCATCGGATAGGGGTCATGCACAAACTCTTAGGTACATGCTTTTAGATTAGGGTCTATGGGTAGAGGTATAGGAGATAAAAGTCTATTATACACACACACATACCTTTTCAAGCTGACTGTGAACATGCTGTACAATCAGGTCCAAGGCAACAAAGTTCTCACCCCCTGAAATAATCCAAGGCACACATGTATATTTTATAGCAGAATCACTATAGATATTAGTCAAATGTTTTTATTGTTCTGAATTTAATCTAAAAGACTATACATACTAACACAGTGGTAGTATGGATCTACAAACCACTCACCCCTGGGGACCACGATATCAGCCACCTGCACAGTGGGTTCGATGTACTGCTCAAAGGACGGCTTGACAAACTTGTTGTACTGCTTGATGACCCCGTTGATGTCCCGGCCACGGTCCGATATGTCCCTCTTCAGGCGCCTGACCAGACGGATGTCTGAGTCTGTGTCCACAAACACCTTCATGTCCAGCAGCTGGAGGAGGAAGACAGACCGAGAGAAACAGACAAAGGGTTAAGAGAGGGCATCTACCGAAGGGCAGAAGTTCTCAATATTACAGATCTGACTTTTCATAGGGCAGTGTTCCCCCAAGATATAATTTCAGCAACATTCAGGGTAACCCACCTACATGATGGTTGGGGAATCAATGTCCCAGGGTCGAAATAAGTTAAATGGGAATCTACTGTAAAGATGGCCTATTGGGTCTTTCATGCTCTTTTCCTGAGCACACATCAATAGAAATACAGCCATCACCAGCCAGTCATGGGAAACTCAAGGCAGAGTTCAAAACCTAACCTGAGAAAAAATCTAGTTGGGAGAATGAATGGTCCAGCAGCCCCACTGCACGTGATGGACACCAAAATAGGCAAGAGCCCAAAAACAAGAGCTACTGATGACTATCTGGCCATTAAACGTTGGAGTGGAAACTCAGAGAGCCAATGAGACTGTCAGTCACTGGGCAGTAAATCTGCTTCTTGACCAACCGGGCAAGCCCAAAGCTCTGTGCCAGCAGAGCTGTCACCCTATAGGAAGAGGGGATGAGGAGTGGGGCTCCAGCCGCTCCACATGACAGGCCATGATAGGACAGATAGCAGGGGCTTGGATGTAGATCAACCTCTAAGCTGCCCTCCATCTCTCTGGGATCAGACTCTGCCTCCCTCTCGAAATCGCTCACTCTCTTACTGGAACCTTAGAGGTTGATCTACATCCAAGCAGCTTGAAGATGGCAGCTCATTGCCGGGCCAGAGCGGACCAGATGCTTGTTACAGCCAGCACGGTAATGTTTGTTGGAGTCATGGCAAAGGGTTGAGAGGAAGCCAATTTATAGGAAAGTAAATAAACCGGTTGATAAGAACATTTAGTACTAAGTCAGACACAAATACAACAAAAATAACACAACACTTCTATAGAAAGAATGAAATTGAAAGTACGTCCTTTTACCTGAACTGTTTGTTCGGCTTATCATTCTAGAACAGCTTAGCCCCTCTGTACAATAGAACAGCTTAGCCCCTCTGTACAATAGAACAGCTTAGCCCCTCTGTACAATAGAACAGCTTAGCCCCTCTGTACAATAGAACAGCTTAGCCCCTCTGTACAATAGAACAGCTTAGCCCCTCTGTACAATAGAACAGCTTAGCCCCTCTGTACAATAGAACAGCTTAGCCCCTCTGTACAATAGAACAGCTTAGCCCCTCTGTACAATAGAACAGCTTAGCCCCTCTGTACAATAGAACAGCTTAGCCCCTCTGTACAATAGAACAGCTTAGCCCCTCTGTACAATAGAACAGCTTAGCCCCTCTGTACAATAGAACAGCTTAGCCCCTCTGTACAATAGAACAGCTTAGCCCCTCTGTACAATAGAACAGCTTAGCCCCTCTGTACAATAGAACAGCTTAGCCCCTCTGTACAATAGAACAGCTTAGCCCCTCTGTACAATAGAACAGCTTAGCCCCTCTGTACAATAGAACAGCTTAGCCCCTCTGTACAATAGAACAGCTTAGCCCCTCTGTACAATAGCTGAACTGATAAATCACCAGAAACAGAAGTGCTTTACCAATGCAAACACAATCGCTCAGATTTAAATTTGTATGGATTTGTGCTCACACGCACACCACTGGTGGATCGAAGGGACCAATAAACAGTACCATTAATAAAACAGTCTTGTTCATTCACTGGCACACTGACCAGACACTAGGGAAGGGAATTGCCATACGATATTATCACAATCCTTTGTTGCTGATACGATATGTATTGAGATTCTCATGATTCTATATGTATTGCGATTCAAAAGGGGGGTAAAATACACAAAAAAAATATATAGATCGATCTATCTCACACACACAAAAATAATAATCAATCAATTGTTTGGTTTTAAATGGTATTCTGATGTGACTTAACCACTGACATGGGCTCAAAACATCCAATTTCATTGTTCCTTTATGAACAATTGTAATCTTGTAAAAATGTATAAATAATTAATAAAAAAAATGTAACTGAGAAAATATAATACAGATTCTATAGGGCCCCCTTAGAGTTGGTTATTAACCATTATTTTATAGGGCCCCCTTAGAGTTGGTTATTAACCATTATTTTATAGGGCCCCCTTAGAGTTGGTTATTAACCATTATTTGACCAGGTATATTGACAGAAAACATGCACTACCTTGTCTTATACACTAAGGACCATGGGAAGAGTAGCTCGCGACACGTTTCATTTTTAAAAAAAGTAGCTCTCATGCAAGAAAAGGCTGGAGACCCCTGCTCTAGTTATGATGTAGAGGGAAGGAGTCTCCAAGGCAGGCTACAAGTCCAGAACAAATGTGATTGGGTCTATCTGGTCACCTCATAGATCGTACTGGCCTACTTCATGGATTTAGAGAAACAACTTCTCACAAAGACCATGTTGGCTCATCTATATTGTAATAAAAGAGGACCAATAAAATCAAAGCTGACCAGGGATGCCTGAAATACTACCATCACTTCTACTAAAACAGTACTAGTAGTATTGTTGCTTAGTTCTAAAAGGGAAATTATTTATGCATTTCTTCTCTGAGGAGAGCTGGTCTTCAGGTTAGTTATAATGTTTTACTCTAGCCAAGACTGCTGCAGCACCGGGTCCCCCATCCCACCGTTTCTATCAGTCAGTCAGTCCACAGCCCAGTCACCCGTAGCCAGCCCCTGCCTGAAACCTAATCATAGCAGATAGCTGTGAGCAGGGGAAAGTAGAATAGTGAATACAGAGCCATCCGGCAGAGAGAATCCATCTAATTTCCCTGAATCTGCTTCAGGATGGCAGCGGCACTCCATTAATCAACCTGGCTAGCATCTCTGCAGCATGGCAGAGTGATTAATCAGGTCTGCTAGGCTGGTGGGGTAAGAGAGAAGGAGAAGAGAGGAGCAGGGAAAAGAGAAGAGAGAGGGGGGATGGCTGGAGACCAGATAGAAGAAAAAGTACTGTAGAAAGGAAAAAGGGAGCATTCCATCTCCTTACACTCACCTTAAAGCAGGTTCAAATAACTCAACACAGCCTTACCTTCAAAAGCTCCTTGTTGGCAAACGCCAGAATCCCCTCAAAGATAACAACATTGGCGCCGTAGACAGTTTTCTGAAAGAAACAAAAAAGAACACACCATAAAAGAGTTTATGACTACACAAAGCAGATGGTGTACAGTGTACATAATTAGGCAGACAGACAGCATATGGCAGAACGGGCTGGGCCAGGCTTCCCAGGCCTTATGAAGGATGTGCCCACCAGGTAAGGGCGTAGGCGTATGGCTGGCAGAGGAAGACCGGTGGGTTGGTGAAGTGCGAGGCAGCACCCCACTGCTGTCCTGTCAGCACCAAGTTTACCGTTAAATTAAAATGTTTATGGGTCTCTCCAAATCTCGCCCTCCTCCCCTGCTCTCCACCCCGTTCCTCCACCTATCTACCCTCTGATTTACGACCCTTTGTTTGCTGTAATTACCACTGCAGCTATCTGAAATTATTTTTTTTTATTTAATCCCTGAGGTGGCTGAGCAGAACAGAGCGGGCCCAACTGACTCATTAAGATCAGGATGTTATCACAATTAAAAATCAAGTTGTCCAAACAAGATGGGCTCTCAGTAACTCAAAGGGTTCAGATTTAACCGTGGTTGTGTGTAAGCATGTCAGATGCGGATCATAGACATGTATCACTCAGTTAGTACTGCCTAGTCAGGGAGCTACAGAGTGGCACGATCCCATTACAGGAGTCTGACGAACTCGGCGCATCAGTGAATGACAGGGCTACCTCTGTATTGATCAGAGAGAGGGGATATCATACAGAGAGAGGATAGTGTTCATGGTTTCATTCATTTATCACATTATAACCCCCTGGTGATATAGAACCATTTTTTTGTTACAAGTAATGTTATTGTTTCCCTGGATAGCTGTGCTTCTTTGAGCCATGAAATTGCATTGAGTTGAGAATATGAAAGTAAACATTAAAAACACAGAATGCAATTCTCATAATGACATACTCACTGTTGATAGTCGATACATGCAGAGGTTAAATTCATACAAGCATTTTCTTTGTGATTATTGCTGAGACAAAAGACCATAATTGAAAGCGTCTTGCATCTCGAGATATGATAATCCACCCCTAGAAATATAAATCATAAAACTCCTGTCAATTTATTGAAAGCCTATGTTTTATCAGTAAGTAAAATAACTTTTCACCAAAGTCAAGGTATTGGAGTGGCCATCACAAAGCCCTGACCTCAATCCTATAGACAATTTGTGGGCAGAACTGAAAAAGTGTGTGCGAGCAAGGAGGCCTACAAACCTGACTCAGTTATACCAACTTATTGTGGGAAGCTTGTGGAAGGCTACCCGAAACGTTTGACGCAAGTTAAACAATTTAAAAAGGTAATGCTACCAAATACGAATTGAGTGTATGTAAACTTCTGACCCACTGGGAATGTGATAGTCTGACATAAATAAATCACTCTACTATTACTCTCTACTAGGATTAAATGTCAGGAATTGTGAAAAACTGAGTTTAAATATATTTGGCTAAGGTGTATGTAAACTTGGGACTTCAACTGTATATAGTCATGAAAAAGTATATATTTCACTTAGATCTAAACAGTGCACCAAATCATTCAACTCAGGTTTCCTTCAGATACCATTAGGTCACTCTGACAGAGCTCCAGAGTTCCTCTGTGAAGATGGGAGAACCTTCCAGAAGGACAACCATCTCTGCAGCACTCCACCAAATCAGTCATTTATGGTAGAGTGGCCAGACGGAAGCCACTCCAGTAAAAGGCACATGAGAGCCCGCTTGGAGTTTTCCAAAAGGCACCTAAAGACTCTCAGACCATTAGAAACACAATTCTCTGGTCTGATGAAACCAAGATTCAACTCTTTGGCCTGAATGCCAAGCGTCACATCTGGAATAAACCTGGCACCATCCCTACGGTGAAGCATGGTCGTGGCAGCATCATGCTGTTGGGATGTTTTTCAGTGGCAAGGACTGGGAGACTAGTGAACAGAGAAAAATACAGAAAGATCCTTGATGAAGTCCTGAGCACTCTAGAGCAGGTTCTCAGACTGGGGCGAATGTTTACCTTCCAACAGTCAAGACAATGTAGGAGTGGCTTCAGGAAAAGTCTCAGAATGTCCTTGAGTGGCCCAGCAAGAACCCGGACTTGAAGCCTAACCCGGACTGTCTTCCTAACCTTACTGCATTTTGCCCTACATTTGCACTCTGTATATAGATTTTCTATTGTGTTATTGACTGTACGTTTGTTTATTTCCCATGTGTAACTCTGTGTTGTTTTTTGTCGCACTGCCTTGCTTTGTCTTGGCCAGGTCGCAGTTGCAAATGAGAACTTGTTCTCAACTGACCTACCTGGTTAAATAAAGGTGTACTAAAAAATAAAAGCCGATCGAACATTGCTGGAGAGACGTGAAAATAGCTGTGCAGGAACGCTGCCCATCCAACCTGATAGAGCTTGAGAGGATCTGCAGAGGAGAATGGGAGAAACTCCCCAAATACAGGTGTGCCAAGCTTGTAGCGTCATACACAAGAAGACTTGATGCTGTAATCGCTGCCAAAGGTGCTTCAACAAAGTACAGAGTAAAGGGTCTGAATACTTGTAAAATGTGATTTCAGTTTTTATTTGTAATACATTTGCAAACATTAATAAAAACCTGTTTTTGCTTTGTCGTTATAAAAGGTGTTGTATGTAGAAAAAAACAATTGAATCAATTTTAGAATAAGGCTGTAATGTAACAAAATGTGGAAAAGGTCAAGGGGTCTGAATACTTTCCGAAGGCACTGTATTGCCATAGCAATGTCTGCATGCACACAGACGAATAGCAGGATCAACTTGGTGAGATTGTAGACTCCTATATTGATAGTGCAGTTTGTTTAGGTGATTTTACAGCTAGCTAGCTACTTCATATGCTGATATTGACTTTACACATTACAGTGTGTAGCTACGTTTGTTACCTAGCTAGCCAGCAAACCCAGAGAGAGCATTGCATTGTGGGGTTTGTAGTAAACTTGAATTCCAATAGAATTCCACAACGATTATCACGTTGCTACCAAGGTTGTTATAATGACAAAATGAAACATTTGTTAACAAAAAATATTGTTCTCACATAGTAGTGTTATTTAACACTGTAAATCATAAGAAATCATGGTTTTGGGTGGATTATTGCTTTAAGACAATTTACTGAGTCTGCCTTACCCACTCCTTGCGGCGGCAGTGAGAGGTGAAGTCGTAGACTGGTACTTTGATACTCTTGCCCTTCTTCAGCTTCCTCAGAACAGTCACCAGCAGCTCAAAGTCAAAGGCCTCTGGGTGATCAAAGTTATACTCATTCTTAGCTGCCAGCTCCTGCTCATCTTTGGTCAAAACCTGTGGGTGAGAAATAAGGTCAGGATTCTGGAATTCAATTACACTCTTGCCTGACCTGTATGTGTATATCTGAGAGGATTGGATAGGTTGAAGCAATATGGAAAACATTCCACCTAGCCTATCAGAGGGCAAGATATAGCTATTTCATTATCCCTACAGTCCATTCCTTTGCGATGTACACAAGTACCTACAGTGGGGAGAACAAGTATTTGATACACTGCCGATTTTGCAAGTTTTCCTACTTACAAAGCATGTAGAGGTCTGTAATTTTTATCATAGGTACACTTCAACTGTGAGAGACGGAATCTAAAACAAAAATTCTGCACCTGTTTGAACTCGTTACCTGTATAAAAGACACCTGTCCACACACTCAATCAAACGGACTCCACACACTCAATCATACAGCTGTGTAAGGACATCAGGGAAATTGTAGACCTGCACAAGGCTGGGATGGGCTACAGGACAATAGGCAAGCAGCTTGGTGAGAAGGCAACAACTGTTGGCGCAATTATTAGAAAATGGAAGAAGTTCAAGATGACGGTCAATCTCCCTTGGTCTGGGGCACCATGCAAGATCTCACCTCGTGGGGCATCAATGATCATGAGGAAGGTGAGGAATCAGCCCAGAACTACACGGCAGGACCTGGTCAATGACCTGAAGAGAGCTGGGACCACAGTCTCAAAGAAAACCATTAGTAACACACTGCGCCGTCATGGATTAAAATCCTGCAGCGCACGCAAGGTCCCCCTGCTCAAGCCAGCGCATGTCCAGGCCCGTTTGAAGTTTGCCAATGACCATCTGGATGATCCAGAGGAGGAATGGGAGAAGGTCATGTGGTCTGATGAGACAAAAATAGAGCTTTTTGGTCTAAACTCCACTCGCCGTGTTTGGAGGAAGAAGAAGGATGAGTACAACCACAAGAACACCATCCCAACCGTGAAGCATGGAGGTGGAAACCTCATTCTTTGGGGATGCTTTTCTGCAAAGGGGACAGGACGACTGCACCGTATTGAGGGGAGGATGGATGGGGCCATGTATCGCGAGATCTTGGCCAACAACCTCCTTCCCTCAGTAAGAGCATTGAAGATGGGTCGTGGCTGGGTCTTCCAGCATGACGACGACCCGAAACACACAGCCAGGGCAACTAAGGAGTGGCTCCGTAAGAAGCATCTCAAGGTCCTGGAGTGGCCTAGCCAGTCTCCAGACCTGAACCCAATAGAAAATCTTTGGAGGGAGCTGAAAGTCCGTATTGCCCAGCGACAGCCCCGAAACCTGAAGGATCTGGATGGAGGAGTGGGCCAAAATCCCTGCTGCAGTGTTTGCAAACCTGGTCAAGAACTACAGGAAACGTATGATCTCTGTAATTACAAACAAAGGTTTCTCTACCAAATATTAAGTTCTGCTTTTCTGATGTATCAAATACTTATGTCATGCAATAAAATGCAAATTAATTACTTAAAAATCATACAATGTGATTTTCTGGATTTTTGTTTTAGATTCCGTCACTCACAGTTGAAGAGTACCTATGATAAAAATTACAGACTTCTACATGCTTTGTAAGTGGGAAAACCTGCAAAATCGGCAGTGTATCAAATACTTGTTCTCCCCACTGTAGGTGTAGGGGCCTGTTTGGCAAACAAAGCATGAGTTGGTAGAGCCATTCCCTTGTCACCTAAAATGAAAACATGGCCGCTACAGTAAAACATACTTAAAGGCCAAAATACCTTAGTTTCCAACACAGCTATGGACATCATTTATATTAATTATTCCATTAGTTCCCTTATCGGTTAGGGGTTTATGCAATTAAAAGCTCCTATCAGGATTAATTACCAACCGTTTGGAGGGTTGAGGCCAGAGTAGGGTACACACAACCACCAGGCTCTGTTGTTATACTTCACTGATCAAGTTAAGCAGAGGCAACAGGGAACAAATTCAATCAATCTTTTGGAGGAGCTGCAGCTGTCTCAGAATGCTATTGAGTTCAGTGGTTCGAGGGTATTGATGGTTATGTGCTCGCTAGGTGTTGCTGCCTCTGTACTAAATCAGAGGGGGAGCCAATAAAGAAATCATCATGAAGCAGGTCATGAAATTACATTAATTGGCTAGTTTACCTTCAACAGAATGTCTTATAAGTATAGCCAGGAAGTTATTCCTGAACCTGTGACCTCACCAATGATAAACATAGCTTATTATGAAAGTTTACCTTTTATTTATTTAACCAGGCAAGTCAGTTAAGAACAAATTCTTATTTACAGAAAAGAGTCCTATTGTTTACCTTATAGAAAGAGTCCATGGAGAGGAGGACCACCCAGGGAACATCAAGAGCCTCGATGATCTTATTGGCCACCGTGGTTTTCCCAGAGGCACTTCCTCCACAGAGGCCTGCAGGAAGAAAACAGGAGGGGGTAAGAGGTGGCTCCTGACAAACGTACACTAGGAATCCAAAACAACAACTCGGAGTGAATCCAAAAATACATGCTGTGGTTATGAAAATTTGGATGCAGTGCTTATAGTGTCTGCTTCTGCACAGGCAGTGGAACCCCTATTATAAAGGTACTGAATACATAAACCATAGAGTGCACATAACACAGCGTGCAGTTCAAAACTGCTGAGTTCGGCTACAAACTTTCACAGAAAAAATATTCAAGATAACAAAATAGAACTGAAAACTGCCTGAATAAGCGGTTTTCAAAATATATTTTACTTATAATTGAGCTAGGGTTGCAAAGGGTCGGTAACCTTCCTGTAAATTTCTGGAAGTTTTCCATGGGAAGTTGAGCCCAGGAATTTGGGGAATTTTGCTTAAATTCATTTAAAAAAAAGTTAGCTTATAACAGTGAACCTTTTTTGTGGGATACACATAAGGCAATTCTAGGGCTTGTTGCATATTTTGGTTAAACTATCCCCAATTCAATGGAATTGCAACCCTCTGCTTGCACAGTGCATTCTTCCATCACACGTACAGCTGATTCTCAGGATCTTGCACACTAATGAGATGCTATTGAGCCCACACTACTACACTGTCTGAGCCAAGGACTACATGATTTCTGGTACATTTTGATTACAATACTGGGTGGGGTGAATATATTTTATATGACGACATACATTATTCTGTTAAGTAATAAATAGTAGCCTACAGCAAAGTGTGTTTAAATAATTTCTAACTTGTTAACAATTCATGCTATTTAGTTTTTGCCACCATGTGAGTTTTAGATTGCTTGAGCCTGCTAACTGAGGAGTGTTAATTCACCTGTATCCATACATTTAATTTTAAAACATTTATCTTACAATGGAGTTGTTTAATCTAACTGCTTAACTATTTATCTGTACATGGAATTGTATTTTGTCTCATTTTTTTCTCCTAATCTTTACAGGAAAATGCCACGGCACTATCTGATGTGTGGAGTCATTTCACTGCAGCTAACGTAGAAGGAAAAGATATGTACATTTGCAAATACTGTGCCAAATCATATGTGAAGAATGCAACAAAGATGCAGAATCATCTGGCCAAGTGCATAAAGTTCCCTCAGCGCTCACAACAAGCAACCTCTGACAAGAGTCCCTCTACTTCTATTCGAGGTGAAAATTATGAATCAGATACCTTATCGATAGCAACAGCTCATGGTCCTCCTGGAATCAGAAGTTTATTTGACTCAATGGAGGAACGTAGTCAGAGAAATGCTGATGAATGTCTTGCTCAAGCTGTGTATGCAACTGGTTCACCTCACAGGCAATGCGTATTGAAAGATATTTCTGAATGTTCTTTGCCCAACATACACCCCTCCAACCAGACATGCTTTATCTACTCATTTGCTGGATGCAGAGTTCAAGTGAAGGTCAAGCAAATCATAGAGAAAGCAGACTGTATTGCAATCATCTCTGATGGGTGGTCAAATGTTTGTGGGCAAGAAATAATTAACTACATCATCTCCACCCCTCAACCAGTATTCTACAAAAGCACAGAGACAAGTGACAACAGACACACTGGTCTCTACATTGCAGATGAGCTGAAGGCAGTAATCAATGACCTTGGACCACAGAAGGTATTTGCACTGGTAAAAGACAATGCTGCTAACATGAAGGCTGCTTGATCTAAAGTGGAGGAGTCCTACCCTCATATCACACCCATTGGCTGTGCTGCTCATGCATTGAAACTTCTCAAGGACATCATGGCACTGAAAACAATGGATACACTCTAGATAGATAGGTACTTTATTGGCGGCAGGTAGCCTAGTGGTTAGAGTGCTGGGCCCGTAACTGAAAGGTTGCAGGATCAAATCCCCGAGCTGACAAGGTAAAAATCTGTCGTTAAGGCCCCTGAACAAGGCAATTAACCCACTGTTCCTAGGCCGTCATTGTAAATAAGAATTTGTTCTTAACTGACTTGCCTAGTAAAATAAAGGTTAAATAAATAAAAAAAATCATAAACAAGAGAGCCAAGGAAATGGTTAGGTATGTGAAGGGCCATCAAGTTATAGCAGCAATCTACCTCACCAAGCAAAGTGAGAAGATCAAGAGCACCACATTGAAGCTGCCCAGCAACACCTGTTGGGGTGGTGTTGTCATCATGTTTGACAGTCTCCTGGAGGGGGAAGGAGTCTCTCCAAGAAATGGCCATATCACAGTCTGACAATATGGACAGCCCCATCAAGAGGATCCTCCTGGATTATGTATTTTGGGAGAGAGTGGTAAGCAGCCTGAAACTTATAGCAGTAGCCATTGCACAGATTGAGGGAGACAATGCCATCCTGTCTGATGTTCAGACTCTGCTTGCAGATGTAAGAGAAGAAATCCGTACTGCCCTGCCCATTTCACTGTTGCTCCAAGCAGAGGAAACTGCAGTTCTGAAATACATCAAAAAAATAAACTTCTGCCTGAAGCCCATACACACCGCAGTGTACATGTTGGACCCCAGGTATGCTGGCAAGAGCATCCTGTCTGGTGCAGAGATCAACAAGGCCTATGGTGTCATCACTACCTTAGCCTGGATGAGGGCAAGGTTCTTGGCAGTCTGACGAAGTACACTTCCAAGCAAGGGCTTTGGGATGAAGATGCAATATGGCAGTCGTGCCAACATTTCATCCCCAGTAGCAGAGTGCTGGCCAGAACAGAACAGCAGAATGGCCTTTTTATGGGAATCATCAACCAGGGGACATCCAAATGTAAAATGTAACCAGTCAAGTCCGGCTCAATGAAAGTAACAGATTGCGTATAGCCTTTGTCTCAGTCAGCAGCACTCAAACCAATTAGATGTGTTTAAACAAAGCATGGTCCGGCTGGGTAATTCATACACATGGTTCATTTCATTATGGTGTGTAAAGCTTACAGGGGTGCCTTACTGTGAGTACCAGAAGGACCCCGGACAACAGTAGAATATAAGCTACAACCTAAACTAGCATGGAAGATGCCCTGAGCACTGATGATTTTCGATTCTTTTATGAAAACCTTTTTCAAAAATGTCTCTCCAATTTCCACACTACCTATCAACTCTCCAGGACAATGTTTGGTGACTGACCACTGCTGTGCACGTCTTTTCTGTTCATTAAGTTCAGTTTGAGGTTTGAGTTCGCAGGTAATGAGTCGTGACAATTACAGCCCTGCACAGGCATGAATTTTAAGCATCCATAGTACTACACATGCCTGCAACGTTCAGGCCCTACCCTAGCCAGGCCCGATTGCTTCTGCCAAATGTAAGGTCCTGCCCGAAACAACTTTTTCCGTTAGTAAATCCATTAACTGCTCCTCTCTGTGTCACTTGCTCCCTGTGCAGGCAGCTCGCTCTTCATGCACTCCGCTCATGGAGGTGCCGAATCTGTGAGTAACCATAGCAACGGCTCCACTTGGGCTGCTCTGCCAGAGATATTAGAAAAAGGAGATAGGAATCCCATTTGGCATTGAATGGAGGATAATTGTATAATGCCCCACCCAGCAGACTATCGACCAATCGGAATTCACTTTGTCATGATGCGTCAAATGGTTGCTAAGCTAATCGTCACGCAATCCCTTCTCAAATTCAGGCTACGAGTTGAGAAACCTGACAATTTTTCCTCGAAAGTACTTAATGTCAGGATTCCAAAGCTTACTTCTCGGAAAAGATTTGTAATGTTATACTTCTTGTTGACGAAATTCATACTAATGTTGGGTTTGAGTTAGCGCCCAATTGACTCCTATTCACTCCTTGAAGCAGAGCTCTCCTTGTCCCAGAATCGCCTAGAATTCACAGTGCAAGGGCCTCCCGAGTGGTGCAGTGGTCTACAGATGTGGGTTCGAGCCCCGTCTGTGTCGCAGCCGGCCCAGACCGGGAGACCCGTGAGGCGACGCACAATTGGCCCAGCGTCGTCCGGGTTAGGGGAGGGTTTGGCCGGCCGGGTTGTCCTTGTCCCATCGCGCTCTAGCATCTCCTGTGGCGGGCCGGGCGCATGCACGTTGACTCAGTCGCCAGGTTTACGGTGGTTCCTCCGACACATTGGTGCGGCTGGCTTCCGGGTTAAGCGTTCATTGTGTCAAGAAGCAGTGCGGCTTGGTGGGTTGTGTTTCGGAGGATGCACGGCTCTCAACCTTCGCCTCTCCCGAGTCTGTACGGGAGTTGTAGCGATTGGACAAGACTGTAACTACCAATTGGATATGACGAAATTGGGGAGAAAAAACAAAAAAATATAAAAAATATTTTAAAAAATAAAGAATTCACAGTGCAGCCCATTGCCGTAGCACAACCTTTCCTATCAATGGCCGTTAATACGATTTCAATGGAGTTTCCCCATTTCCTCCAAAGTATCTCTGGCTCTGCTCAACGAACAAAGAGACATGTACTGCGCACAAGCTAATGGCTCAGCTTCAAAATGTTAGTGATCAATTTAGTGATACCCGAGCCCTGCTCATACCGTAGTTATTGATGAAGAAATTGATGAAAAAGCCCATCGGGCTCGGGTAGCAGAGCTCTAATAAAAATGTTAAATGACAGCTCTCTTACCAATGACGAAAGCTTCTTTGAAGGTAGTCCCAGTGACATTGTACCAGGGGGGCCTTCCTGCAGTGTAGATGGTCCTCTTGTTAGTCCTCAGGAGAGGTGGCTCAGTCTTGCTCTGGCTGGTGGTCCGTTTCCGTGGAGACAGCGAGGGGGTCAGAGGGCAGCGGGGGTGCTTTGGAAGACTGCCCAGAGAATCATCCCCACTGCCACTGGTGTACAACAATAACACAAGGGACAAAAAAAGTTAGTTACGCTCAAATTCAGCCTAGTCATTATTTACTCTTCACTGGATAACCCATGATCTTTGAAGAGATTTTCCATTGAAGAGGATTGTATTAGATAGCTATTAACTATGATTCATCTGTGACACGAATCACTTCAAACATCCACTCACAAAACCCATCATATCCATATATGCCATCAGAGATGCCGTTTAAGCTCATACCTGCCCCATAATGATGATCAGGACAATGATCTGGGCAATTTGATTACAATGCGTCTGTCCTGTGGAGAGAAAAGAGAGGGGGTCCATACACTCGAGGAACCCTCATCAGTAGCGCTCCGCAGTTCTGTACTGTCTGTGTAGGTGAGGGAGAAGGGGGACAACTTGACCACCCTCTCCAGGAAATCACACAGTTGCCGGGGGGGGGGCATGGGGCAGGCACTCGCATGAGTAAGGCTGTCATCATTTGGTCAAATAGAGTAGAAAATAAAAATGTGTGACAACAGCTGGGCTGTGTGTCTAAAAGTGATTTGCTTACCTACTCTTCCTCTTCACCTGCACTGATCTGAAAACACAGGACAAGTGAAAACAATTTGGTTATTCAAATAGGTGATGGGAGATATGGCGAGGAAGACACTTTAGACTATTGAAATGAATAGCTGGACGTTCATATTTACTGTTGCTGCTGTGCTATAATGCTAACTAGGCATCTGAGATCTGAATCACTGCACCCACATTCACTGCCACGTCTATTGCTAACGTTTGCTAATGTAGCATTAGCAATTAAGAATTATCCTAGCCGGCTGGCTAGCTAGCTAATTCTTTGAGTACATACAACATAACTAGGCAACCTACTTAGCTTGCTTCCATCATTGTAGCCGAGATATTGAGCATAAGCTTACAGAAATAATGTATTTCAAATAAATAACAGCTTTGCCTGGCTAATGATAGCTGTCCGGTTAGCATGCCAACCCACACGACACAACTGTCGGCCTGTCTCTGTATTGCTATCTTTGTTCGCCTGAAACGTATATAAAGAATGTATACATACCTGTCAGATCTAGACATCGACCGGTCTTCTTCGTTCTCCCCCTCTTCTTTTTGTGGCATCTGGAAATCGTTTTGGTTCATTTTCATTGCCATGTTTCCATCCCGTACACACCGCGGACGGCGCGTAAACAGACACGGGAGGAAGCGTCCTGACGTCACCTTTTGTGTACAGGTGCGTGCGCGGAGTCGTTATTAAACTTAATAATAAGGACTTGGTGACAACAAACATTATTTCCCACTGACCCCCAGTGTAAAATAGTCGTTTTTTTTTTTTTAGGTTATAAGGAAATAACAATACATGGTGAAAATCTGCTGTGTTGCTCAATGTACATGGAAACCATGTCAAAATGTGGCTCAAGTGTCCCAAGTAGGCTACACGAGCTGTGTGTGGAAAACATTACATCACAGGTAAGACATTTAAATCTCCAGGTTTCCAAATGCAGAAGAATATTATTGCTGTTATTTGGACGGATACAGCTCACTAGTCCTTACTTTATGCAATACACATAGCTAGTGAGATACAAATAAGTGTTAGCGACTCAACACACCAATGTATTGAGTAACCGGAGCCCACAGCTTTCCATCAGCCGGCGTAATAACCTGAAACCATGAAGTTCTAACTTGGTCCTTGGGCAGTTGATTCAACTTAATTTGGTGGTCTTTATCTCCTACTATTGTTAAAACAAAATGGTACACAACAGTTTACCGGCATCTGAAAAGCAGGGGTTGCTAGCTAGTTAAGAAAGTTAGTTGGAATCATCTCTTTGGCTGATAATCTTGATATACATTCCATACGACCGTCTATCTGTTCATGCTTACATTTTTACGTTTAGAATGAGTGTTTTTAGGTATGATGTAGTTTTTTGATTAAGACTGCAGGGAAGTACACTACCGGTCAAAAGTTTTAGAACACCTACTATTCAAGGGTTTTTCTTTATTTTTACTATTTTCGACATTGTAGAATAATACTGAAGAATGTTTTTTCCAGCAGTCTTGAAGGAATTCCCACATATGCTGAGCACTTGTTGGCTGCTTTTCCTTCACTCTTCGGTCGGAATCATCTCAAACCATCTCAATTTGGTTGAGGTCGGGGGATGTACTCTGCTTCTTGGTAAAATAATCCTTACACAGCCTGGAGGTGTGTTGGGTCATTGTCCTTTTTTTTATTTATTTAACCTTTATTTAACTAGGCAAGTCAGTTAAGAACAAATTCTTATTTACAATGACAGCCAGAGTAGGACGGCGCCCCTGGAGAAAATTAGGGTTTCGTACCTTGCTCAAGGACACATCAACAGGTTTTCACCTTGTCGGCTCGGGGATTCGATCCAGCAACCTTTTGGTTACTGGCCCAACCACTAGGCTACCAGCCATCCTGTTGAAACCAGATGGGATGGCGTATCGCTGCAGAATGCTGTGGTAGGCATGCTGGTTAAGTGTGTCTTGAATTCTAAATAAATCACAGACAGTATCAGCAGCAAAGCATGGTGGGAAATACACATGTGGAGATCATCCGTTCACCCGCACCGCATCTCACAAAGACACGGCGGTTGGAACCAAAAATCTCAAATTTGGACTCATCAGACAAAAGGACAAATTTCCACTAATGATCTCCGCATGTCTAATGTCCATTGCTCGTGTTTCTTGTCCCAAGCAAGTCTCTTCTTCTTATTGGTGGCCTTTAGTAGTGGTTTCTTTGCCGCAATTCGACCATGAAGGCCTGATTCACACAGTGTCCTCTGAACGGTTGATGTTGAGATATGTCTTACTTGAACTCTGTGAAGCATTTATTTGGGCTGCAATTTCTGAGGCTGGTAACTTTAATGAACTTATCCTCTGCATTGGAGGTAACTCTGGGTCTTCCATTCCTGTGGCGGTCCTCATGAGTTACTTTCATTATAGCGCTTGATGGTTTTTGGAACTGCAATAGAAGAAACGTTCAAAGTTCTTGACATTTTCCGTATTGATTGACCTTCATGTCTTAAATTAATGATGGACTGTCATTTCTCTTTGCTTATTTGAGCTGTTCTTGGCATGCTATGGACTTGGTATTTTACCAAATAGGGCTATCTTCTGTATACCACCCCTACCTTGTCACAACACAGCTGATTGGCTAAAAAACATTAAGAAGGAAAGAAATTCCACAAATTAACTTTTAAGAAGGCACACCTGTTAATTGAAATGCATTCCAGGTGACTACCTCATGAAGCTGGTTGAGAGAATGGCAAGAGTGTGCAAAGCTTTCATCAAGGCAAAGGGTGGCTATTTGAAGAATCTCAAATATCAAATATAAAAATTGGTTTAACACTTTTTTGGTTACTACATGATCCCATGTGTTATTTCATAGTTTTGATGTCTTCACTATTATTCTACAATGTAGAAAATAGTAAAAATAAAGGAAAACCCTTGAATGAGTAGGTGTTCTAAAACTTTTGACCGGTAGTGTATGTTAAAAATGGCCAACCAAGCATATCCAAAATGTTTATAGAATGATCAATAATAAATAATACAGCCGTTGTCTGGTTATGAGTAAAGTAGGCAATTTAACATAGGAGTAACGAGAGTACCCTACTCGGGGGCGTGGTCACGTTAAGCCCGGCCTCGCTATGTGTATCTCTACCGACTGTGTTTATCCTCACTGCTTGATGTGCGCCAAAGCTATGCGTGGATATGACCCTGGATTGCTGATGCTATGCATTGACCATTGAGAAGCTTTGAAGGCACCGGCCCGGCCATATTGGCACTCCCTAGTAGGAGCAGTCCTTCATAGGAATGAATGGAATTCTACAGTATTTCAATGAAATTTTTCAAGAACGAAATTACATGCATTGAAGTATTTGTAGTGGGGATGGTAACATTAGTACTTAAACATATATATACTTTAAAGAAAATGTTTTATTGTTATTTGTATGTTTAGATCACATAATATAATTTTAAAGTATGCATTAAGGTGTCTGTAATATAATAAACGTGTCAAAAAAGAATGTAGACATTAATAAATGCATTTCTATAGCTTCAAAATCTTTTTTTTTTTTACAATTGAGGAGTACCAAGATGGTTGCGTGGTGGCTTCAATATAGCGCTCCCTGTTAGTCATCCAGAGTTTATACACATTATTGATATACACAATATTGAATATGACTCAGATTTACTCTGGTGTGCTCATGTCAATGGCCTAGTTGCAACTTGATATTAAAATTTTTAACCTCTGAATGTCATGACAATGTCGTTTAGTGATCGTCGTTGAATAAACTGGGCAATAGTCAATATCCACGAGGCTATGGTCAATATCCACAACGTTAATTGAGGTTTCAATAATAGGTAGCCTACCTGTAGCTACAGGCTTTTGCACCGCAATGAAGGACCCAATCACAATTCTTAACGTGCTATTCCTCTCAATTAGCATAGTCTAGCCGCAGAAACAATATGCACTTTTTTGACGTCGACATGTGCAGTCGATACCTTTATGGGCTTGGCTGTTTCCAGTCAGCTGTTACATGTAGCTGCACCAAAGCAAAGCCTGCACATTCAGAGCCAAGTTTACCATAGCCCATACTACAGCAGTGGAATGGAGAGCAGGTTACTAGTCTGTATCGGGTCCCATATTTGCAACTATTGATACTTATTGCCATGAATAATTTAATTCGTTTTATTAGCACAGTTGGAATGGCTTGGACGAATTTTATCAGTGTCGTTTAACATCGAGTAAGACTGATCCTGCAAATTTTCAGATTCTGCTTAATTTGCCAGATACAACGGTGACAAGATACGGCCATGGATACCACTGTGAAATCAGAAATAGATTCAGAGAAATCTCACCTCGTTAGTGAGAAGAATACCAAAATGTATTCACTGAAAAGGTAATGCATTTTTTTTTTTAAATGTTTGAACTTATTATTTTATATCAAACTAAATAATGCACAGTAGATGTTATGATATTTGGTGTTTGATCATGGGACTTATGGGTTTTAGATGTATTGTAGATGCCATATGCTGATAGGTTGTGCATTATATCAGCATTCTTTAAAGAGGGAGTATTTTAATTTGTAAATACAACTATACAGACCTATCTCTATATATTTTTTAAAACGCAGACATTATAAGGGTTTATTAAACTGAAAACATGTATAGGTTAAGGTGCAGGGCAGTTGGTGTAAACTATTTCTATTGTGCTGTGAAAAAAAAACTAAAAACATGTATCTATTGCAGCCTTTTGTAATTAAAGTAGACCTAATATGTAGGCTAAAACAAACTGATATAATTAGTGCTCTTGTCTCTTGAAAACAATCGGTATGAAACGAAAATGCATGTTACCATGAAGTGCCTACTGCCCATCCCATGCTGGGAGAGCTCATGAAGACATTCACATATAATTTCCAAGGATACAGTATAATTGAACTGTGTATATCTATAGTAGCCTAACATTGCTTTATTCTCGCCGAGTCTTTTCTTAGGTTGTCCGTGTGTGGAATGTTTTATGGGAATGAACAAATGTATTTCCATGCTTGGCTTCGTTTTGGACAGTAGGCTATTTGACGGGTGGCCAGAGGGAAGTTCATTGAGCACTGGTATAAACGAATCTTTCATTACGACATCTGATGGGGGAATGGTGAAACACCCTGAGACCTTAGCACCTAATTTTTAAGTAATAGTGGGCGGGGGCAAGTAGTTTTTACTGGGGAATAGACACTATTGTAATGTTCAGATGCAATATTGTAGCTATAGACTATTTTATTGGCGATATTCTTCGTATTAAAAAACGCATGGGCATTACAATGTGCTGCCTAAGAATTTAAAAATGTATTTAAGAACGTCAACAGTAAAAAAAAAAAATATATATATATATATATATATATATTGTAATAGTACTTATCTAATCGTCTTTTAATATTTATTTAATGGGGGGAAAAGCCAGGTTTAGTTATATTCAACATTTAACCCTATATTGAAAACAACAAAGCAAAATACATTATTAGTTATTATATTGAGTTGCATTTGTTCAATTTCATCTAAAACTGCCAGTCTATTCTTTGAGTATCGGATTTGATAATGGATTCCCTAAAATCAAGGCAAATAAATTGTAAACGCGAAAACACATTAGTTAAGGGTATTAGATTTCAGCATGGACAGGGAAAACAACATTTTGACAAATGCTCGTGTTTTGTGTCACTCAAATTAGCTATTTTTGCGTGAATATAAAGAATGCACCCCTGTCGCAGCAAGTCATATAGGATCCTAGGTGTTTTATTGATTTTGGGGATGCATTGCAATACAATGAGTAATAACGTTTGGCCAAGGTTATGGATGTACATGTGGATCATCACAAGAGTCATTAGGCCTATACTGGATTGGGCGAGACCTGACTATGTCCAATTAGATGTGTTAAACACTTGCCAAAATAGTGTTTAGTTGGATAGCATAAATATCTCAAATGCCCCCGATATTAATATATTTTCCCTGTGTGAATGCAGTGCTACTTAGTTAAATGTGTTAAGTTGCAGTAAATAATGGGCTTATTCCTGCGCTAATTAACCCCTTAGCTGCACCCACCATGTTCCCGCCTTCAGCATTCCATTTCCAATAATGACAGAGTTTTTGTAACGAATATTATCAGTATCGGAAAATTATAATCAAAGATAGCCAATAATAACCTTGTATTATAGGCCTAGGTCGCAGATTTGATATAGCCTAATAACGGGTTCAATGTCTGCAATTACTTCAAGCTAAATTTAATGATTCGAGACCGAAACTATTAGAAATGACATTTTAATAACATTAATTTCATTTTTTTTAATGTAATGGTTAAAGTAATTGATTTCGAACCTCGATATGCACCAGCACATTTGCCATTCTGCTCGCTCTTTCTAAACAAGTGACACAAACTGTGTAGATGATTAAGCTAACTCTGTCCTATTAGGAAAACAACTACCAGTGAACGCAGTGTGCATTCAACAATGACAAGAGGAAGTTGAAACAATCTTTCTGCACTTTGATTCAATTTGTAAGACGGGAGTACAAATTAAATAGCTATGAGATAGACTGGTGTTTCAGGAACCACCAACCCCTGGAAAGTATTGCAGCATGAAATTGAGAATGTTTATGCTTATGGCATGTTTGTTTTCTGTGTGCAAACCCTATCATCTCATTCTAGTAATTTGGTGCAGACATTGTGTCGGGGTGGGATGGGGTTGTTGCAGTGTCACCATGTCTTCATGCCAGATCAGCAAAGCAGGATGGTCGTTCTACAGTCACAGAGCCACCCATGCATTGGAAATAGTCGCTGCAAGCTGTGCATGTAGCCTATTCTTAAAAACAAGATGACCATTTGGAAGAGGATGGAACTGGAGTCAATAATCTGTTTTTAAATGGATTAATTAACACGAAAGTCTAATAAATCGAATTAGGAGAGAACAGTTTTAGCCTATACAATTTTGGATACAACAGCAGATCATTGTTGCAGTGAAGGCTATACTGGCTGGGATCCAGCATCAGACTTGGGTTTGTAGGCAGGCTGAACGGGCCAGTCCCTTGTGTCTGAGAAATGGTAGATCGGAAACTATTTTTGATTATTCACAGTTGAAAAGGGGCCTCGCCAGTCTGTCTAACAGTAAGGCTATTGGCCTTATGATGACAAACTTATTTCGAGCATCCCTCTCAATATAAGGCACTAAGGTAATAACCAATTATGTAGCCAATATACAGGGTTGGGTAGGATAAATGTAATCCGTTAGTTACTAGTTACCTGTCTAAAATTCATCCTAATCACAGTCAGGCCACAATGCATCTTTTAATCATGTACACCTGTCTAAAAATGTGGCCACAAACACAATGTGCAGGACAAAGAATACACATTTAAATAAGGTATAAGTAAGGGCTTAAGCAACATAGATGATGCTAAACATTTATCCCATGGAGCACCAGTACAAAAACGTATGAAAATGTATGCACTTACTACTGTAAATCGCTCTGGATAAGAGCATCTGCTAAATTACTAAAATGAGAAAGTGTAATCACACATTTAGTCCACCAAGTTGTTTTTTAAAGTTTAAGCAAAAAACATTGCAGCTAGGTGCAATAAACTCACATCTCAGACATGGTATTGCAGTAGGCCTATTCTGAAGCTAGCCTACTCGGATTATTGAAGGCAGAAATTGCTGTCGTATTGCAGCAAGAGGACTTGCTCTAGATGAGCATCAGACATCCTGTTTCGCTGAGGGGTAAACAGGTTTCCATCATCGCTGAAAAGGCGCTCAACTAAGGCACTGGAGGGCAGTGTAGTGTAGTCCGAAACAAGTTCCGGACTATGGGGAACGATTTCAAGGAGTCCAGTCTTGTCTTTGTCTTTCGAGGTACTTCCTCACCTCATCCTCCGCAGTGCCACTGGCCCTTGTAGTTGCACTTCCGAACACAAAAAAATTGTCTTCTGACTCATCAGACTCGTTCTGTGCTCCCTCATTAACGTCTTCGGAGTGTGTTCTCCATAGAAGCTGCTTCTTGAACTAATGTGCTCCGCAACTCCTCTCTCTTTCCAGGATTGAGCCAACACAGTCAAAACTTTGGCATGGTAGCAGTTGCCACTTTTGCGCTTTATGGGTGCTTAGCATAGGTCCAAACCGGCAGTCTATAGCCTAAATGACCGCAGTGATGATGTGTGCAGAGAATGTCGCAAGAGGTATTTTCTCTGTGAGCCAAGAAAACACTTCTTCTCTCCCTGAAGAAGATCAATAGAGAATGTGAGTGGCTGTAGGACTGTACTCACAAGGATGTAGTTTGCTGCTCACACCCAGGTCTTCACAGATTTGCCCCAGCTGGTCATCTGTGAGGGATATGAGTTTGGAGATGGCACGGTACTCTAAGCGCCATCTTGTCACACATGGCACAGTTACTTTCATGCTTGCAATGTCCTCTATTGCCTCTGAAGCTAATGTGAACCTGTGTGCTTTGTTCCAAATGCTGGAACATTTTGACATTGCACTTCTGTACCATTTTTTGTGATGGAACTTGGGATGCAGCGTTGTCCACCTCATTGGTGGCGATGAGTTTGAGGGTATGTGCCACACAATGTTGATGTGGAGGGAGAAAAAAGTTCAAATCTTGCTCCTCTTCATTTCCACTGAACTCCCAGAATGCTTTACAAAGTTGCTTCCATTGTCTGTCACTGTGGCCTTCACTTTGTGCTGAACTTTAAAGTCTGCATGTATTTCACTTAACTTGGCAGCAATCACATCGTAGGTATGACGTCCTCTGTCTCGCACAAGCCAAAGCAGCTGACATCCTCTCCAAGGTGTTCTCCTCAATCCAGTGGCATGTCATGCCAAAGAAGCATCTATTATGGGCAGACCAGATGTCTGCTGTGGTGCAGACTGACTTTATGCTCTGGAGTTTGGTGAACAGAGCTTCTTTCATGGACTCAAATTCCCTTTCAATTTGTTGCATTAAATTCTCCCACAATTGGTTCCTTCTACTAGCTTGCGGAATTAAGGCAACCATACTAGTGAAAACATCCTCTATGATGAAGTCAAATACCAGGTGATTAACCCAGCTTTGTGAGGTGTGTTACAATGGTGTACAAGATGTCCCTGTAGATGGCTGTGCATCTCTGCACTCCTTCATGTAATCTGGCTGCCTTTTCCTGCTAAGGGTCTTCCATTGATTGTTATGCATCCTCTGGAAAAAAAAAAAAAAAAAAACTATGACACTACAGTATAATTAAAATAACAGTGGGTGAGCATCTTGTTATTGTTTCAATTAAGGATTGTAGCTTTACCCAACTTCTGTCCACCATTTTGAAACATATGTTTCACTTTCTATAGCCTGCCTCTGTCTGATAAATACAGGGCTGTGGTTGGAACATATAACCACTCACAACATGGACAAAGCTTTGGATGCAAGGATGACTGGTGGTTTATATTGTTTGTCTAGAAACAACAGACTAATACAGTATTATACTTTGAGTTATGATGGAATAATACAGCAGGAAAACTGCAGTGTGGCTTTATTGATTTGGGTAGCATGTCACTCTTAAACCATGGCTAGCTAGCTAGCTAAGTTAGCAAAAACCCTGACAGTGAGCATCTTGTTATATTGGGTTACAGAGTGCAATGTTTTTTGTTAACTTCTGATTTAGCTAGCTGGCTAGGCTATGTAGCCCAGTGAATCTCAACCAACTATATACACAACTGATTTATCTTAGTTAAAATAAGATTTAATTAGCGAAATTGTTAAAAGTAGCACAATACCATACTTGCTATGATATCTTGCTAACCACAGCAGCTAGCAACCGATAGAGCAACCTTTAAATGAGCAGAATAGCACATGTAGGAGTTTGCAAACTAAACAAGCTATCTAGCTGGAAATCTGAGTAACTAGCTAGATAGTACTGTGAAATCTCTGACCTATGCTGGAACATTGGTAACATTGTCTGTCTCTAGAGACTAACTAGCTAATCCAGCTAAAGTGCCAATCGTCATCCTTACCTCCAAGTGTTTATTCAGGTTTGAAGACAGCAGCTTTACCGTGGGCAAACACAGTTAGCATTGAACTGTTACATTCCTGCCCTTTTTCTTATTTTAACACATTGTCCTTTGAAACGCCATCCAACAAAATGCACTGTTGTGTTGGCGTGAATGCCTTTTTCTTTTGTGACCGTCTATGTTGCTCAGGCAGGAAGATCAAAGTAGCACTTTCTCGGTTAATGACCGACGTTAATATGAAAGGTAATTAAGTAAACAGGTAATAAATGACTCCCTAACCCTGCCTATATAGGCTAACACTCTGGTATCACTTTTCAGATTATCAAGATTATCATTTCAGATTAGCGTCAATTTTTTTCACCAAATTGCCTCAAACTTTCCCGCGCCCTCTCTCTCTCTCTTATCTTCAGATGACACTAAAAAGGGCTGTCAAAAACAATAAACCTTTTACTGCAGTGGGCTAAATCAGGGTCACACAAAAGTATACACCTCACACATGGTTATGGTATTAAACCATGTTAGATATACTGTAGAGTTTAAATGTATTCAACTTTGAGTTTGTATCCCAATATTACACTTTATATACATCACAGAAGACTGAGATGTATACACTACCGGTCAAAAGTTTGGAATATTACTCATTCAAGGGTTTTTCTTTATTTGCACAATTTTTTACATCGTAGAATAAAAGTGAAGACGTCAAAACTGACATAACACATATGGAATCATGTAGTAACCAAAAAAGTGTTAAACAAATCAAAATATATTTTATATTTGAGATTCTTCAAATAGCCACCAATAGAAACAGGAAATGGGATACTCATATTGTGACCACCACTGTGAACAACACAGCACCATCTGATATTTTACACAATTTAATAGAGCACATTTATTGATTTAAGAAAGACTGAATAGCCCCCTAAAATTACATGTGATGTGCCAAAGACTCTAGTGTCATTGACAGCTCTCCAGAATGAGCAACTCAAACATATTTTAGTTAATTCTCCAGCTGATTTAAACTTTTGCTAACTAACTATTTAAGCAAATAAAAACGGTTTATGTGTTCAGGCTATAGTCTGTTGCAAATGTATTTATTTAATTCTGCTTAAAGCATATAGTAGGGCGTTCACCTACTCTGCCCAGAGTATTGAAAACCCTCCTTTGGTGTAGTATTTCACTTCCTTGTGTTAGCATTTTACCAAGACAAATCCGATCCTTTGCGTTTTAAATCGTTAAGTGTCTTCTTCTTCTAACATCATTGACATTAAATATATTTTTAAATGTCTGATTTTGTAACCTAAAATATCCAATGCCTATTTAGCACAGAGCGTTGTTGACAGAGCGGCCCATTTATCGCCAACACTTTTGAGGATGTTACATTTGTCTGTCATGTCTTCCAAGTTTTTTTTTGTTTTTTTTCTCGCAAATAGCAACAATAGCATGACACAAGCTGAATTAAATGTAGAAGGCTTTAAAATAAAACGCTTGAAGTACGTTCAGTGCACCGTTGACATTTCACAGAGATATTCTTGTTTTTGAGAATTCTTTGAAAAAGAACAGAAACTTTGCATACTACTACATGTAATGCATCAAAATTAATATGAACACCGTATACTAAAATACTACATGTAATGTATCAAAATCGATATCTATATTATCTCCGTATTGTTTTATGCCCTCCTGATTTGAGAAGAGTTGTGAACCTGTACAGTGCGTTAATTCTCGCACAGCATCAATGCTATTTTCCAGATTTATGACAATTTTTTCCCATACAATACATTTTGAAAGGCTTATGATAGAGAAATGAGGTTTGGACTATTGGTTTTGAACTCACTTGCATTAACATGTTAACAATGTTGTACAAGACATTGCTTTATAACCCTTAAGGAGTACATTGAACTCACTTGCATTAACATTCATTCTAAATCTGTGTTCTAGAATGGTTCCATATTGGACAAGATTGAACTATTGGCTGTGTATAAGACCAACTATGTGTAAAACAGTAATGAGCCAGTGATGCTGATTTGTCAAATCTACATCTTTATTGTCTTTGTAGGACCTAGAGGTTTTGTCAGTGTAGCCTACAGTATTGTGTAGATGCCATGTCTTACATGATACTGCACTGAATCAGAAGGTATCCTGTAAATGGGCCAGTTCACATGGCTGTGAAAATTGAACTAGATTGCATAAAGTGTTTTACCTGACAGAGATCCCTACTTTGAGAACTGCTGTTTAGGAATCACCAAAACATATTTATTCAAGACAAGCCCTCCATTTTTTCAATTGAATAGAGTCGATCCTGAGGTTAAACAATCATGCTTGCTCTGCAGTGTTAGGCTGTGTGTTGATGTAAAGTGTGTGTGTGTGTGTGTGTGTTCACAGCGAGGGGTTATATTTTATGTTTGTGTATGTTCTCTCTGTGTGTGTGTGTGTGTGTGTGTGTGTGTGTGTGTGTGTGTGTGTGTGTGTGTGTGTGTGTGTGTGTATTCACAGCGAGGGGTTATATCTTATGTTTGTGTATGTTCTCTGTGTGTGTGTGTGTGTGTGTGACAGATGGATATTTTGAATAGCCTCTGCATTGGGTTAGGATGGGAAGTGGTGTATTTGCTCTCATCTCCCCATGGTGTGATTAAACAGAAGCTGTTTTCCACTCGGCCGACTCCTTTCAGCCTGCGTGTCCCTGGGCTCTGGACTGATGGAGGCGCGGCCCAGAGCTGGGTTATCTCCTCGAAGCCAAAATTGAGTTTTTCCACCTCATTAATCTCATCATCCTGCACATGGAGAGAGAGGGGGGACGGGCGGACGGGCGGATGGCCTACTCAGCATTTGTTATACTGGTTTAATTTTAATCTGATCTCGACGTGGGAGTGTGCTTTGTAATTCTCAGGTGATACGAATAAACACAGTTCGGGAAGGGGATGAATATCATTGATTTTTATTTAACCTTTATTTAACGAGGCAAGTCAGTTAAGAACAAATTCCTATTTACAATGACAGCCTGCCTACAGGGTCAGGCCCTGCAGCAAATTAGGGTTAAGTGCCTTGCTCAAGGACACATCGACAGGTTCTTTCACTTTGTTGGCTCGGGTATTCGAACCAGCTACCTTTCGGTTAATGGCCCAACGCTGTAACCGCTTGGCTGCCTGTCGCCATATCAAACCTACTCAAACCATGTGGAGGCTATTTAAGTGATAATTGCAGAGTAGCCAGCTTTGAGGGGATTATCACTTTTATACAACAGGTTACCAATATATTTTCATAGAAAACGTTATTTTGATGAATTTATTTATACTATTTAATCCTTCCACAAGATACAGTCCCGACACAAATCTAGGGTTGTTACCCAAGCCGGCTGATCATTTGTTCTATCTGTTCGGTTACCAGAGACACGACCCATTCATTCAGTCGTTTTGTTCTGTATCTATGGACACGACCCAGTCATTCGTTCTAAATGTACCATTGCCATAATGGCTGGCAGCATTCTTATCCCTTGCTTGCTAGCTCGTCAACTATGGCTAACTAACAGTCATGTCAAAAAGAATATGCAGCCAGCAAAGTAGCTGCATTTGTTTAAGCTGTTTTCTAGTGACATTTATTTGGATACATCCATAACAATAACCTAATGAGGTTCAATTTTGCCTGACATAGAAGATGTGCTCACTCGCCAGGACACAGTTGTTCAGAGGAACTAGCCAACAACACAGCTAACACAATCACTTCAAACTGAACCTGGAAAGACAGCAAACTAGCTGCACTTCAGAAAGTGAAATGCTGCCTGACTGTCTGTCTCTCATCCCGATGCGTTCTTTACTATGGGACAGCTGGAGATCGAATTTGAATATTGAAACAATGTTGCAAATGTTGGAGGCAGACGGCAAGGTTTATACAAATCTCCGCTGTTGAAAACCTAAATGTTAATCTAAAAGAAATGTAAGAATGTCTAGATGCTTTTTGTAGTGGAGATGCAGTGTATAAATTGCCTGGCCGGGTTGATGAGACAGTGGATTGTGTAGTCTGATGGAGGAGAGTAAATAGATATTTTAACATCATAGATTTAGCCGGTGGTAACTTGTGAAATAGACACCGGCTGGAATGCGTTTTTAACCAATCAGCATTCAGGATTAGACACACCCATTGTACAGTACCAGTCAAAACTTTGGACACACCTACTCATTCAAGGGTTTTTCTTTATGTTTACTATTTTTCCTACATTGTAGAATAATAGTGAAGACATCAAAACTATGAAATAACACATATGTAATCATTTAGTAAACAAATTCAAATATTTTTATTTAATATATATTTTTCAAAAGTAGCCACCCTTTTCCTTCATGACAGCTTTGCACCCTCTTGGCATTCTCTCAACCAACTTCATGAGGAATGCTTTTCCAACAGTCTTGAAGGAGTTCCCACATATGCTGAGCACTTGTTGGCTGCTTTTCCTTCACTCTGCTGTCCAACTCATCCCAAACCATCTCAATTGGGTTGAGGTCAGGTGATTGTGGAGGCCAGGTCTTCTGATGCAGCACTCCATCACTCTCCTTCTTGGTCAAATAGCCCTTAAACAGCCTGGAGGTATGTTTTGATTGTCCTGTTGAAAAACAAATGATAGTCCCACTAAGCGCAAACCAGAAGAGATGGCGTATCACTTTAGAATGCTGTGGTGTGCCTTGAATTCTAAATAAATAACTGACAGCATCACCACACCATCACACCTCATTCTCCGTGCTTCACAGTGGGAACCATACATGCAGAGATCATCCGTTCACCTACTCTGCGTCTCACAAAGACACGGCGGTTGGACCATAAATCTCAAATTTGGACTCATATTTCTTGGCCGAAGCAAGAAATTCCACAAATTAACTTTTAACAAGGCACACCTGTTAATTGAAATGCATTCCAGGTGACTAACTCATGAAGCTGGCTGAGAGAATGCCAAGAGTGTGCATAGCTGTCATCAAGGCAAAGGGTGGCTATTTGAAGAATCTCACATATAAAATATATATTTGTTTAACACTTTTTTGGTTACTACATGATTCCATATGTGTTATTTCATAGTTGTAGAAAATTGTAAAAATAAAGAAAAACCCTGGAATGAGTGGGTATGTCCAAACTTTTGACTGGTACTGTATATATATAAAAGCCAGTTCCCTGAGCAATTGGGGGATTGTGGCGAAGGTTCACCTTTCAAAAAGACAAAGACCCTAAGCACATAGTCAAGACAATGCAGGATTGGCTTCGGGACAAGTCTCTGAATGTCCATGAGTGGCCCAGCCAGAGCCCAGACTTGAACCCGATCAAAAAAAAATAGCTGTGCAGCAACGCTCCCCATCCAACCTGACCGAGCTTGAGAGGATCTGTAGAGAAGAATGAAACTCCCCAAATACAGGTTTGCCAAGCATGTAGCATCCTACCAAAGAAGACTCAAGGCTGTAATCGCTGCCAACGGTGCTTTAACAAAGTACTGATTAAAAGGTCTGAATACTTATGTAAATGTTATATTTCCATTTTTTATTTTCAATATGTTTATAAAAATTTATGAAAACATGTTTTTGCTTTGTAATTATGGGGCATTGTGTGTAGAAAAAACATTTGAATACATTTTAGAATAAGGCTGTAACGTAACAAAATGTCAAGAGGTCTGAAGACTTTCCGAATGCACTGTAAATTATGTTGTGTCATTTCCTTTCCAGTTCCTTTCCAGACTCCAAAGAAGACTTTCCCAACTTCCCGTTTGAAAACGGAGATGTGACTGGTGCCACCAAGCTGAAGAAGCAGCCTGTTGGCGCCCATTGCCATGGTAACAAAGCAGTGAGTGAGGAGAACCATGACAAGCTGCTGGCTAAGAAGAAGCTGTACATCGCCTCCATTGTGTGCCTCATCTTCATGATTGGAGAGGTCATAGGTGAGGCTGGAAGATATTATTAATCAGTCTAAAATGCTATTTCATACCTAGGTCCAGGATTTTTACCTGACCATGTGATGTGGCTAGGAAATACTCTGGTCCCTGATTAGAAGCTATTGACTATCTGGTATGCCTATTAGAGTAATGTTTTTCTCTATAGCTATGTTTTTTCTCCGGTCACATAGGAAAAACTCCAGGCCCTAAAACTGTAATCTATACAAGAGTATGTGAGTGGTGCAGAGCGAGGAGTGAAGCCCAATTTGGCTGGAGCGTAGAGCGAGTTTCCCAAAAGCTGGAGTATCGGCCTTGCCTGTTCCAATTTCGCTCCAGTAGTGCTCACTTCAGAGCTCAGGGCATGCCCGGCTCAGCATGAATATTTTTGTAGACTACTTGTATGCTGCTATTGCCCCTTGCTGTAGCTACTGTCATGGAGTTTGTTCAATCCCCAGTGCCCCAGGCTGGATCCAGGCGTAAGTGGCTTTAAGGCCCCCGGCTGCTAGGGGCCCCCCAGCATAGTCATTTTTTTGTACTTTTTTTAGGAACTCAGTCGGGGTCTCAACTTACTATTGATAGTTAGAACAGTATAATACACCAGGTGCAATTTCGAAATGTGGTTGTGCATAAGCAGTATTCTCTTGTAGTGTCAGTCACCGACAGTCACTCAATTAGCAATGTCAGCTAACAGGTTTTAGATAGGTAGTTAGTTTAGCCAGCTATCTAAACCTGAATACAGACCGGGTGCCCAGGGGCCCTTACCTCCAGGGGGCACACATTGATTTTGTTCGTCATTCTCACTCTGATATCATATTAACATGGCATAAATTTGCTGTAAAACTGCAAACATTTTCCCTTTGCCCCATGGCAAAATGAGTAGAATTGCATGGAATGTCAACTTTAAAACTACATTTTTTCTCTCCACCACCAAGACTGGGCCAATAAAATGTTTTGCTGTGAAGTGGGGGCATCCCAAACAAACAAAAAAGGCTAGATCTGGCCCTGCCAGTAGCTCTGCAATGGTATTCTCCGCTGCTGGCCTGCTCTCCAGCTACCATCGCATGAGCCTGAAGCCACAGACTCTGGCCAAACTTGTGTTTCTTAAAATGAATATAAAAACGGCACTGAGTTAATTTCATTTATATTTAATTCTAAGGAAGTAACAGCCTATATGAACATTTTATAGACTAATGATTTAAAACAACTACATGTTTAAATGCTGAGCGCTTAATTTTCCTCCCAGCCTAGTGTGTCGCACTCGCAAATCCTTCACAATGTATTTGTAAGCTATTGCCTGTAGCCTAATTGAAATAATAGACTAAAAATATAGCCTAAATAGGCTATCCGTCTGGCTCCTGAACTATTTAGTGTTTATATGCTGTCTATTTGAAATTATGAATGCTTCCTAAAGTCAAATCATAAGGTTTGCTTTCAATACTTCAAAACCAAATGGTAGGTCAACGTAGTCACAAAAATAGGTGGGTGTCGGTTAGCAGCAGTTTTTTTCCTGTGAGCGTGGAGCGGTTTTTAGCGGAGCTGCTGGAAAGGACGTGGAGAGCCGGAGCAATGAACGGGACTTCCGACCACTCAACTCTGCTCAAATACTCAGATCTATAATAACTATGAGTAGGTTCCTTGAACTTAAAATTCCACGAGAAGTTTTATGGCGTTTTAATATTTTCTGAATCACTGTGGCACCTTGAGCAGCCCTTGCTCCTTGTGAAACGGTGTGGTATTTAGAGGCTCCTTGAAATGCATCCAGCCTTTATAGTCGAAATCCCCCCAGAAGACAAATGTCCTGTCAGCCCAAAGGACAATGGAGATTTAAAAAAGCATGACATTGAATTATAGGTTCCCAGCCAGAACTTTGACTAATCCATTTTATTCACACTGCTGTAAAAAGATAAACGTGTCTACTCAATTTTTGTGATATCTCCAAGTATTACTCTGGGAGAAACTGAAACTCAAATATTTTTTCTACTGTTTTTTTCTACTACTCAATCAAATGTTGCTGATTTATTAATTAAGAGTATATTGAATCATCCATGCCTCAATCTAACTAACATACCGTTTATTCATGGATGCCAAGGGAAGCCAGGCTTCCCCCAAAAAATGTACCAAGAAAAAATATAAAAACACAACAAAAAATATATTTAGTCTCTCTGTGTTTCATAATTTTCAGTTCGCAAGAGGCTGAATGTATCTCACAGGAGAAAGCATCTGAGCGAGCGAAACACCGCTCCTCTGCCTCTAGGTGTAGGCCATCAATTTGATAATGTCTGGTCCAAATGAGTATGACATTGTTGCCGCCCGTAGCATTGAAGGCAAGGGAAGCCAGCAAGCATCTGGCCTCCTTTGACAAAAAAAAAAGTCTAAAAAATGTGCCAATCAGCGTTGAGCTAAACTGCGCAAGTTCAACTGCGATTGGTCCTGGCGCAACAAAAAAAAGTGTCAAGGGAAGCCATCTTGGATTTTGGCGTCATTACTATCTAATCCCATTGAGAGCATATGTCATTGACAGAAAATCTTGAATTGTTGCATCTCGTTGTGTTGTCCTCTGGTGGCTAGCTAGCTAACATTGGCCCTTTCATAAATTATCCATGGATAGGGATTTGGACTTGTGGTTTTACTTAATTCTCTGTACTGGCCAATGATTATAACGGTGATTCTGATCCAACCATTAATTCATACATTGTTGTGCCCCTGAAAGGATGGAAGTTAAATATGTAGCTAGATGTAGGCCTAGAAGGCTAATGTTAACTAGCTAACGTTGCCCATGAATGGAAGTTAGGTTAGCGAGCAAGCATTTTAGCCAGGTAGCCTAGGACAACATAAAATAAAAGCGTGTACTGTATGACAGAGTCATAGACTATTTCGTCAACATGAAAGAGATGTGGATGGCATTGGCGTTTCTCTACAAGTAGGGTGAGGCAACATGTTTTTCTACTTGCACGAACGCGCACGCACACACACACACAAACACAAAAATCTGAACCATGGACAGCCACATCGTATTTAGCTTACGTTGATTGGGCTAAATTGTTTTTGGTATCTTTTAGTTATCACTGTATTAGAGGTGATTTGATTATGTTGACATATTAGCAGAGGCAGCTTTATTCTTCCACTGTGTCTTATTATTGTCTGGGCCTTAGTCCTATATATCAGCGTTGCAAGGCATATGAACTAACAGGTTATAGAGCAAACAACTCAATTATAACAAGACATAGGTTGTAATATTACTTTTTGGGAGGGAGGGGCTTGGCTTCTCCAGTGATTTTTACCCACGCACCACCACTGCAAACATAATAAGAAAATCCCCTTACAATCTGTCATTTTAAATTAGAGACATCATGTTTTCTTCATAAATCTCTATCTACCACACATGCCTAGCTATGCCTGCCTTCTGCATCTGCAGTGGAAGGTGGCGTAGCTACAGCGGGGTTTGTCAGACCATGAGACATCCCAAAAATCTTCAAAAAAAACAAAACAAACTTCTGTAGCAGCCGTGTGGAAAGGGGAGACTCTCATGAACACAAGTGTCATGGGACTCATCTGAAGGTAACCCATACAAATGAATAGAAGTTGAATTTCCTGAGCTGTATTACATCTCCTAGCTATGGGCCAGACACATAGCTATGGGCCAGACACATAGCTATGGGCCAGATACATAGCTATGGGCCAGACACTTCAAAACCTTATTCCTTTTTTTTTTGCTGTCTTTTTTGCCATTTATGATTGTGTTATTCAGTGCATCTTTTTTTTCTTTATACCTAAAGGGGTCCTAAAATTCAAAATTCAAATAGCTAAATTACCCATGTTATGGCCATCATAAACAATTCCATATGTTAGAACATTTTAATGACTTAAAAACCACATACCAACTGTACATTTGAAAATGTATATACACATATTGAAAGCATTTAATGAGAACTAAAAGGTGTGCAACGTGATAATATTGTCTCATTTACATTGTGTAATTTATTGACGCTCCCTAACTACCTGCCGGAGATAAGCTATCCAAAACCAAATCAATTTTGCCGCAGTCCCACACCAGCCAGTTGAAGCAAATTGCGAACACACACAAGAGACACCAACATCAAGCCACACCCTGAAACCAACTCACGTTTGAATTCAGACATGGCCACTAGCATTTCTTAATGAACCAAATCTAAAATGAGGCCAAATCAGGAAGTTCAGCCGCCCTTTAAGTGAAATTCGATTCAGCGGTCATTTGAATCAAAACGTATAGTGCTGTTGAATGGAATGGAAAGTACACAGTCTGTACTGTCCATTCATGAGACCTATTCATCATTACTAGCATCTAAACATGGATCTGTCAATGTGTCTATAGGTGGCTACCTGGCCCACAGTTTGGCCATCATGACAGATGCAGCTCACCTCCTGACTGACTTTGGCAGCATGATGGTCAGTCTCTTCTCCCTGTGGATCTCCTCCAGACCGCCCACCAAAACCATGACCTTTGGATGGCACCGCTCAGGTTAGGCCCATGACATACCACCTTACAACATATGTGAATGCACGTTCTCTTTTACAATTTTGCCTCCAGATTACATGGAGAATGTTGTAATAGCTGAATGATAATAGCCATGGTCACTGGATATGTTAAACTGATCATCACTGTCTCCAAACCCCCAGAGATCCTAGGAGCCCTGGTGTCAGTGATGTCTATCTGGATAGTGACTGGGGTGCTGGTGTACCTGGCCATCGAGAGGATAATCAGGAACGACTATGAGATCAACAGTCAAGCGATGCTCATCACCTCCGGCTGTGCCGTCGTAGTAAACATCATGTGAGTGGTTCAGTATCACGGCTTGATCAGGAAAAAACAACAAATAGTGATGCAAATAACTTAGCTGGAGTCAGCCATATTGCATTCAACTATGCTGTATTTATGTATGAATTTAAGACTATGGGAAGGCACTTTAGACTGTTGACATGTAGCATTCTTTATTCCCTCTGTCCTGTAGCATGGCATACATCCTCCATCACTCTACCACCTTCCATGCCCAAGGCTCAGGCTACCAGCAGATAGACGAGAACGGGCAGAGCCCTGTGGGTCACGGCCACTCCCATATGAGTCACGGCCACTCCCAAGTGGGTCACGGCCACTCCCATGCCCTTCTGGGTCATGGCAACACCAGTGTGAGAGCAGCCTTCATTCACGTGTTGGGAGACCTCCTACAGAGTGTTGGGGTCCTAGTGGCTGCCATCGTCATCTTCTTCAGGGTCAGCAACAAATACTAGTGTTTACCTACATCCCACAGGACAAATTACATTATGGCATATTGTTATACTGTATTTATTTACAGTGCAACAAGTATATCCCTTATCTATTTATGTTCACTGAATGCCAGGTTCTTGCGCATATCTTGTGCAAAAAAGTCATAAATTGACCTCTAGCAACACCATTTGGAGGAAAAAAAAATATTGTACTACTGATGCTGTTTACAGTCTCAGTAGGAAGTGGTTGAATGTGTCTCATCGCCCTGCAATATGTTGCTCTTCCAATAAAAACCCTCCCTGTGATCTGAGCGGCCTGGTAGAGCACCCCATCACCACCTGATGCCACGCCCCTCTGCTCGCCTCATACTCTCTCCTGTGGACCTTCTGTTGCAGCCTGAATACAAAGTAGCAGATCCCATTTGTACCTTCCTCTTCTCCGTGTTCGTCCTGGGGACCACGATCACCATCCTCAGGGATGTCTTCAGGATACTCATGGAAGGTAAACTCAACTCAACAGCCTTTAATGTTTCTCAATCCGCTGAGCCAAGGTGAATTCAAACAATAAAATGTTTATCCAGACATTTTCCTTGGTTGGTAAAAAAAAAAAAAAGAAATCTGTAAAACATGGCCTTGAGTCCCATGAATATAATTAACTATTGATGCAATATTCATCTGTCCTCAAATGTTCTACAGGGGTTCCTAAGCGAATAGAGTTTGACTCAGTGAAGGAGGTGTTGCTGTCTCTGAAGATGGTGAAGGCTATGCACAACCTGCGCCTGTGGGCCCTGACCGCAGGACAGACCCTGGTCTCTGTCCACGTAGCCATCGGTGAGAAACCACCTGTTACTCAGTCTGGCACATCCATTTAGATTGTACACATACAATCTGCTATGTTCATTCACAATGGACAACAGAAAAAGAATATCATGCATAACTTGACAGTTACACATTACATGATTATTGACATCTGTTATGGTCATTGTTGTTTCCCAGAGGAGAATGCTGATCCTCAGAGTGTCCTTAAGGAGGCTACAGAGATCCTCCAAACCAAGTTTGGTTTCTATAGCACCACCATCCAGGTGGAGCTCTACTCTGACGACATGGCCTACTGTACACACTGCCAGGACCCTATGGACTAACAGACACACAGTCACCATGGGGATGGGAGAGCCACCATTTTGAAAGGAAGTGGGCTGAGTTTGGGTTCTCTAAAGAGATGCCAGTCATTATAAAGAACATAGTGCACATACTCAAGCATCATTGAGGATGTAAGCTAGGAATGGAAACACTGTGGAAAAGCATCACCATGAAACCAAGAAAAATGTTTGATCCATCATCAGCTTTACAGGACTCAAACAAATGTACTACTGTAATGTGTGTATGTACACCATATCATGCCAAAGATTCCCATATAAATACTATACATTCAGGAGATATTGACACTTCAGAAAATGGTTCCCATGCCCTAAGACAGCTGCCAAATTTCATAAGAAAACTATCACAAGAAACTGCATTTCAAGGAGAGAGACAGACAGATGAAAATATCATGGTAAATGTATCAGCACATGTTTTTAGTACTGTATGCAATCACCTCACCAGTTTGTGCTGATGTACTGCGATTTAGCACTCCCTCATTGGCACTGTGCATTAGGGTAGCAGCACCATGTAATAGCTTGTCTCTGAGCTCTTTGGAGTAATACATTGATATTGACGTGAGAACCTTAAAACCAGTTCTGTCTTACCCAGACCTTTATATGTGCTTCAGTTCACAACTGAAAAGATTTTCAGGTTCAAATAATGGATTATGTCAGTGTGAGAAAGCATTGTACAAGCCCACTCATCTCACTCAGAAGAGGAGGCCTCAAGACAGGCCAATTTACATAAAGAGTTGGTTGAATAGTTTTAGCACTGTGGGCTGTATTAATCTATGCCCCAGGATATGCCCTAAACTGAGATAGCAAATAGACTGGCTAATACTCAGTGCTCTATCCCTAATTTGAAACTCACTGACGATAGGCTACAGTGGAATGTGTTGTGAAACAACACAACGTTCCTAAATTCTTGAGAGCCTCAGTTTGTCAGCTTTCTACTCCATACCTGTTCCCTAACGCCACACGCATGCACACACCTGCCAGCTTCATCAAAAGAAATGCACCAACAAATAAGTGTAAGTGATGTATCGCCTCAGAAAATGTACAGTGATAAGTGTATTGTACAAAAAAAAAAAGGTCTGTGTGACACTCTGACACCATGAAATATAAAAGGCCCTCGTCATGCTTGTCGTACTTTGATGCCTGCAGTGAAGTGTCAACGTTGTAACCTGCACAGAAAATGTGCAGAAAGTGTCACATTCTTTACCGAACACTTGCATGAGTGTTGTTTTATCATTCAGATGATGTAATAAGGATATATTCATATGCTGCCAATACAAATACGAGATGGATTATACTTCTTTGTCATTTAAAAAAATCTATATTTTGATCACTTTTGATACAACTTTGGAAAGTATATATTAAATGTAAATGCCATTTGTAAACCATACAGAAATTGAACAAAGAAAGATCCCACTGTAATGACTTAAAATAACAGGAATATTACAACCAATTTATTACAGGCAAGAGTCTACATAAATTGTTCACCAACTAAGTGTAATGTTTCAGAATGCTGTCTTGTACTGTATGAAATATGTAAATATGCCAAATATCAGTATTTCCTGTGGATGATTGTGTAAATACATTTGATTTATTGTATAAAATAAGTATAAAGTCCTCTGCGTAAATGTTTGTTTATTTCATTTATATGTATGTACGTTTTTTTGTAAAACTGAAATAAAAGTATGCAGGTAACTGGTGAATTATTTCATTATTTTCAAATGTCTAAACTTTTACATTATTTCAAGGCTTTGCATCCAAATCCCACTTTACCAATAATACTCAAAATTCTTAGTGATTCCAGATAATGCAGAGACAATCATTGGCTGTTAATCTCCAGTCCCAACCAGATACATCTAATTACATCCACAGTACAGAACAAAGCAGCATCTACTGTACAAGGCAGCAGCAGCAGGAAATATGGCACACCACCAGATTATCACAAAGCTTTGTCATTCTAGGGCACATCCATTTGACTGCAAAAAATGATCAGCAACCACAAAGACAGATATAGCTAAGTGCATTCAGAAAGTATTCAGACCCCTTCACATTTTCTGTTACAGCCTTATTCTAAAATAGATCCAATAGTTGTTTACCCCTCATCTACACACAGGTTTTTAGACATTTTAGCAAATTTATAAAAAGTTAAAAAAAGATCACATTTACATAAGTATTCAGGCCCTTTACTCAGTACTTTGTTGAAGACCCTTTGGCAGCGATTACAGCCTGGAGACTTCTTGGGTATGACGCTACAAGTTGTAGAAACATATCAAGGGCGATCAATGGAAACAGGATGCACCTGAGCTCAATTTCAAATCTCACAGCGAAGAAAAAACAACAAAAAATTGTTTTTGCTTTGTCATTATGGGGTATTGTGTGTAGATTGATGAGGAAAAAAATAATTAAATCTATTTTAGAATAAGGCTGTAACGTATCAAAATGTGGAAAAAGTCAAGGGGTCTGAATACCTTCTGAATGCACTGTATATAAAGCAGGCAGGCAGGCATTCAGTTACTGTGCAATTGAAACTTAGAATGGGCAAAATGAGTGATATGATCATTGATGCCAGGCGCGCCGTATCCAGTATCTCAGAAACGTCCACCTTCCTGTGCTTTTCACGCACGACAGTGTCTAGGATTTACCGAGAATGGTGCGACAAACAAAAAACATCCAGTCAGCGGCAGTCCTGTTGGTGAAAACGGAGAATGGCAAGAATCATGCAAGCTAACAGGCGACAAATAATGGCGCAGTACAACAGTGGTGTGCAGAACGGCATTTCAGAGCGCACAACTTGTCGATCCTTGTCACAGATGAATAATTGCAGCAGATGATCACCAACACTGGACAATTGAGGACCTGAAAAACATTGCCTGGTCCGACAAATCCCAGCTCCTGTTGCGTCATGCTGATGGCAAATTCTGGATTTGGCGTAAGCCATGGACCCATCCTGCCTGCTACAGGCTGGTGGCGGTGGTGTAGGGAATGTTTTTCTGATACACGTTAGGTCCCTTGAAACCAATTGAGCAACAAACTTTTCTGTCACCTTGTAGAATCCATGCCTCAAAGAATTCAGGCTGTTTTGGAGGCAAAGGGAAGTCAGTAGTGGATGGGTTCACCTAATAAACTGACCGGTGAGTGTATCTAAGAATAACCACACAAATTGTGAACGCAGATGATTCTGAAGCTGAGAAAAATGAGTTGGCGTGTGGGAAGAGTGACTTTCAGGAAAGACACAGAATTGACTAACAACCCCAAATTATACCCAATCACCATCTCTCAAAAGTATGTTACTAAATATAGTCTAGTTTGTAACTATGAAATGGGCTTTAAATTGTAATTAATGTAGTGACATTGAAATTATTGACGAATGTTCATTTTAAAGTGGTAAACGGTAGTATGATAAACTAAATAACATTGAGTCTCCATTCTATCTGCTGAGAACAGATAAGCTTCACCGCTAATATGCTGCAGAGTCTATATAAGGCAGTGCTGCTAATAGTCTTTTACGGCTGCTGCTTCATTACCGCTGAGTCCCATCCTCTCTGGACCTTTTCCCGCCATCATCATCTCTTAAATGAGGTATAAGTCACATAGAATGGAGCCTCTATCACACAGCGATGGATCACTGCAGAGATAACCCATGATTAGTTACACACATTAGGCTTTCATCACAGTAACCAACTCCACGCTTAACAACAGACTTTCAGTACATTCACGAACTACAGAAGGCCTTGACCCTGGTACTCCTCTAGAGACTTGTGAATGAGATTTAGAAAAGACTGAAAATATAATTTTAATAAACGGACATTGACAGACAAACCCTCAGAGACAAAGGAGTTTAAACTCATTGGCTCAGAGACAAATACATCTAAAACATGGTTTATACCTGATATACAGAAGTCATGGACCTGAAGGTGTGAGATAGAAAAGGAACAATGGCAAGAAAGACAGAAGATAAGCAGAATGAGTGAACAGAAAAACCCTAAAGTGCTATAGCTTTGCAATGACGCCGAGTATGGGTTTTATAGGAACCCTTCAAGTCAGTCCTCAGTTCACAATGTATTCACAATTTTTTTTTAATATATAAAAATAATAGTAAAACAAGTCCTAGCAAAATAGCATATATTTTTCCTTCTTGAAATAAGTTAAATATAAAAACATTGTGGTCTTGCAGAAGATAAAAACACGGTGGGCTTACTGTCCAAACAAAGACAATCACATTTCTTGGGAGCTGGATCCTACCTTGAGATCCACTCCTGCAACTCAAACTTGCATGAAAATCTCCTTTTTACATGTAAGTTCTGCGTGTGGATCCAAAGTTAGAATGAAGCCCTAATTTTTGTCTTTAGAAAGTTTGGAGTGGTGCACACTGCAGTACACTGCAAGCACTACAGGGGGCAGACCTCCAGGAATCTAGACCTATAGCTTTTCTGTGGTGTGTCTGACGGCACTGGCATCCTCCTGGCTGTCCGTGGTGAACATGGTGCTGAACTGGGCCTGGCTCTCCTGCACCATCTTGTTAATGTGAGAGCTGTTCATGGCCCTGAGGCAGTGGGCTCTTAGCAGGCCCGCCTGGCCCCCAGACAACACCCAGCTCTGGGCACACAGGTTGGGGTTGAAACGGATCTAGAAAGAAGAGAAGGAGAACAGGATGGGAACAGTCAGAGCCCACAGATAATGATTTAGGATCAGTTTTAGATGGCTCGGGACAGGATGGGAACAGTCAGTTCCCACAGATAATGATTTAGGATCAGTTTTAGATGGCTCAGTTGTTTGAGGTTTGATGTGCAACTAACTGGATACAAAGGACCATATTAAGTTTATTCACCTTCAAGGAGAATTAACGTCCTCAACTCAACAGTCACACATCCACAACTAGAAATATCCCTGACCCACTAAAACATACATAACATGTTTAAAGGGAATGGGCAGCAATGAGGGAATAAGTTGAGCCTGTCAACCAATAAATAACAGTGTAGTTTAAAAAACTAATGCGACCAAATCCAAAGCTCTGTTCTTTGAAGCCATGGCTGCCATTAAGCTAAGAGAGGGCTAATGCACTCTGACATCAGCGTTGAGTCCTAATGCAACTCTTTACCCAGCTGATCGATTCCCAATCAGGAGATCTGCTCAATCCACAGCTTATTCCTGCCTGACCAGGATCAACCTATCTATTACCACTAATCTAAAATGACTGTCTGGCTCCATGATCAATCCATGGGCTGCTATCACTGTTATAGCACAGTGTCTATATTGGAAATGTTTGCCGACGAGTCGCTCCGGCCCTCAAAGTGATTTCTAGGAATAACCAATGAGCTCTGAGATAGTTCTAAGTTCAAATAGTTGCCTAAAACTTTTACTTTACTGAACAAGGGAGATAATGCCAGAAAGGAACAAGAAAATGCATTTAAACTAAAGACTAAAGGCTCAGTGGTACAACAGGCTGGTTTAAGAAGCGACTTTGCCTTGATGTATTGTGTCCTCCGGTTCTCCATCACTCCACAGTGAAACCACAAATCATCCCTACGGCACGCTTCCTCCTCCTCCTCCTCTCATCCCTCCAACGGAACCCGGGGTGACACATTCCTCATTTTACAGCTCATTACTTTCTGTCTTTATCGCTGCCTGGCCATCAGAGTCTCAGAGCGGGGGGGTCTGATGATACCTTCAGATGATAACTTCAGTCACAAAGATCACATTCACACAGCTTTCAGCTTGGCTGCTCCAGCAATTAAAAGCATTACTATGGAAGAGCTGTTCAAGGTGATATATAGATAGATATATATATATATATATATATATATATATATATATATATATATATATATATATACACACACACACATATACATTTTAAATCTTATCTTTGACATACCTTAGTTAGTGAAGCCAAAGGCATTAGGTCCAGACCTAGTCCCCCTTTGGCCTCTGAAGCCTGCATGTATTTCCAAGGAGCTCGGTTCTGGACATTCTTAAACGTTCTCTGGAAGAGAAAAGAGTTTAATAGTCTGATTACAAGCTAAAACACCACAAAACTGAAACACCCAAACACAGAGCTATCATACAATACAATAACATTTCTTCTCTCACTGTGTTAATGCGTGCGGCGTGCGGCGGCAGGTAGCCCAGTGGTTAGAGTGTTGGGCCCGTAACCGAAAGGTTGCTGGATCGAATCCCCGAGCTGACAAGGTACAAATCTGTCGTTCTGCCCCTGAACAAGGCAGTTAACCCGCTGTTCCTAGGCCGTCATTGAAAATAAGAATTTGTTCTTAACTGACTTGCCTAGTAAAATAAAGGTAAAATAAAAAATAAAAAAAATGCGCCTCATCTCCACTGACCTATACAGTAGCAGTGGCCCATGGTAAAACGCCACAGCCCTCTGTGAACCCTCAAAGTGTCAACCCTAGCATGTTTCCCACACTGGACAGCCGGGGAAGCAGATTGAGGCCAAGTGGAGCGTTATGTCAAGAAGCAGGAATAAGCTCCACTGCCCTGGCCACGACCTCCCCTGCCCCTCCCTCCCATGCTAACAACAGGCCCTGGTCAGGTGACATACGTCTGAGGTAAGTGGGCCCTGGCCTGGTGGGTTGTGGGTAATTGACGTGCAGGGCAGTGACGGGGCTGGTGGAAGGCAGAGGAACAGATGGAGGAGCTCTAGAGAGAGGAGGGGTGGCGAGGGAGAGGGGGAAGGAGGGGCAGTAGAAATTAATGAAGGGTGCAACACTTAATCAAGTCCTAACCCAGGAGTCGGCCGTCGCTAAGGGCCACGGCTAGGTGCACTTCTGGGTTGTCGTAGAAACCGACCGCACCAGTGTGTGAGCAGGGATGGCATTTGCAGATGCGCCCTGGACCCTCCAGTTCCCTCAGGTGTGTCTTGAGATATAACTAATCTAATAAAAATCTATTGGGCCTAGCGGGTCACATGTGCTCTGTGCATGAACACACCGGGCCGGTGTATTGGTGGGTCATCAGCTGCTCATGGACTGCAGTTTGGTCCTGACAAACAAACACAATCCCCTACAATGCAGAGCTTAGGCAGTCTTGTGCTTAGAGACAGCACACCCGGTATCTGCAAACGCCATCCCCCCCATAGACAGTATTTTCATTATCTCCTTCCTCTGTTTTAACCCTGACCCACCATGTCCATGTCGTGGTAGTGGAGGTAGTACTTCTTGGCTGTCTCTCTGTAGGTCTGAGGTATATGATGGGACGTTCCGTTACTGGTGGAACCACTTCCTTCCTCTCCAACTCCTCCCTCTGCTCTGCCTTCTCCTCCATCATTCTCCTCAACAACTTCATTCAATTGGACCATTTCGGTTCTGAACACCGGCTGAAAATAATTAAAGAAATTAGATTTAAGAGAAAAGACGGACCCATTTTGATGAACATTCATACGGTAGTCAATGTCATGAAATATAAAGAAAACAAAAGTATGCAAAATTAAGTAATAAGACACCTCAGGGGTTTGTGGTATATGGCCAATATACCACGGCTAAAGGCTGTTCTTATTGCCAATATACCACGGCTAAAGGCTGTTCTTATGGCCAATATACCACGGCTAAAGGCTGTTCTTATGGCCAATATACCATGGCTAAAGGCTGTTCTTATGGCCAATATACCACGGCTAAAGGCTGTTCTTATGGCCAATATACCACGGCTAAAGGCTGTTCTTATGGCCAATATACCACGGCTAAAGGCTGTTCTTATGGCCAATATACCACGGCTAAAGGCTGTTCTTATGGCCAATATACCACAGCTAAAGGCTGTTCTTATGCACAATGCAACGTGGAGTGCCTGGATACAGCTGTTAGCCGTGGTATATTGGCCATATATCACAAACCCCTAAGGTGCCTTATTGCTATTATAAACTGGTTATCAACGTAATTAGAGCAGTAAAAATTAAATGTTAGGTCATAGCAGTGATATACCACGGCTTTCAGCCAATCAGCATTCAGGGCTAGAACCACCTGGTTTGTAATGGTGACTTTAGAAATGCCGTTTTTGGAGATATCTGTGTGTGGTGCGAGGCTGGGCTGGACAGGGTACGTACGAATCTGCGATCGATGGATCGTTTGAGGTAGCAGGGGTTGTTGAACAGGTTGGGTAGAAGGACCATGATCACGTCTCCCACAGTGTCCGCCGTTACAGCCGTGTTCAACCAATCAGAGATAGACAGGCTCTGCAGAAATACCAAGATGGACCAATCAACACAAGGAAGGGGTTTGGACAAAGAAATAGTGTGCAGCCCAATATCAACTCAAACCCTAGTTCCTATTACATCTGAACTAAAGTAGATATGGAAGGATTTGACAGCTATAAGCAGTCTACAGAAGTAAATAAGGGTAGAGACTACAGTGGAATTGGTTGTTTTTCTCTCCCAGTTTCCCACTTACCCACATGGTCCCTTTCCGTGGCACCAGAAAGAGTGGCTTGAAGCCCAGATACCCTGAGTCAAAGTAATTGAGTCCATGTTGGCCAAACCTGAAGGGGGACATGAGAAATAAAAAATGGCCCCTAACAAAATAGACCAAGAACAAAGCACCATAGAACAGAATAGAACACTCCTCACAAGGTAACGATTATAAAAAGCAGAAGACGCACAGAGGGGAAAGAGAGGGAGGATAGGAGATGACACTGGAGAGGTAAGATGTGATTGAATCAGAGGGAGGGACTCACGTGGCGTAGGTGCTCTCCTGAGAGATGAAGATCCCAGCCCAGTGCAGGGGCCAGGCCGCCTCGGTGGAGAGGAAGCGCTTGAAGGACTGGCAGGGCTCCCAAGTCCTCCTCAGGTCCCACATCTTCACCAACCTGTCATCACCCGCAGTCACCATGAGGTCTCTATGAGAAGGAAAGGGCAGAGGAGAGGGTGGAGAGAGGAGACGAGATGAGGGGAGGAGGAGAGGAGAGAACAGCAGGAGGAAGATCAGGAAAGACATTAGTGGAGCTGATGGAAAAGAGTAGAAAAGGAGAGAAGATGGCTGACAGTCTAATCACAAGAGAGAGGGAAATGACAGAGGAAGAAAGGTGGGAGGGGACAGCTCCAGTCTGCCAGTGTAGTGTACAGTAGCTCTTCATAGTCATTAAAACTCAGCCAGCCAGATAAGATGGATGCCTGCAGTATGTCCCCTACCCAACAACCCAGTGGGGCCAGTGTATCCATAACACCATAGACTGGAGAATAACCTGCTGTTATGGTCTATCAATGTTGCACTCTAACCCGTGACTCATGATACTGCTGCAGATATTTACAGCTTTCTAATAAAGCTGGTTTAGAAGCTGCTAGTGGTTGTTCAGTATGCAGCAGACTGAGGAGTGAGATAAAATATAAATCTCCTAGCTAGCTCTCCTAACTCTTAACTCTCCTAGCTAGCTAATTCTCCTAGCTAGCTCTCCTAACTCTAACTCTCCTAGCTAGCTAATTCTCCTAGCTAGCTCTCCTAACTCTAACTCTCCTAGCTAGCTAATTCGATTTCTCTGCTCCGTTACACAGGAGCTGCATTACCCGGAAGGCTACGCTTCTTCTACACTTTACTACAGGGGGTGCTATGAAAGGGAAGGGCAGGCACTGTGCACTAGCCAGTAAACGGAGTGGTATTGGTATTCCAGAGAGGCTGTCTTGTATGGCGGTGTCAGGAGCTCTAGTCTGTCCTCGACAGTGCATCTGGAGTGGGGCAGGATTGACAGCTGAGTGCCCCTCTCTACCTCCACCCTCACACGTCGACATCACAGAGCATAACGGAGAGCATAACATCTTCATTCCCCTCCTCTCTGCCAGCAGATCCACCATCTGTGTACCTCACCGCTCCCCCTCCATCCTCCAATAGGGCAAATGGGAGTGTGTTTTAGCTGAGAGAGAGTGTGTGTTTATTACAATTGCAGAGCTGTAGCCATCACCATGAGCCGTGAGTGTGTGTAAAAGTGTATGTGAACGTGTGTGTTTATTAGAAATCTGGAGCGGAAGCGAGATGCGGGTTGAGTCACACTTGGCTTCATCCACATCCCAGCTGTTCCCTGCTCTCATTCTGCTCTCCCTCCCTGCACCACCCAGCTAGGACAACCAGCTTCGCTCCAGCAGACTCAGACAGCCACATGGCGCAGTGCGGAGTGCGGAGCTCACAGCCAGGTCACAGCTTTTTACGTTCTACATACTCAGAATGGTAATGATGGAGGGTGGCTCTGGTCTCTGAGCCTTATGTCTCACACTATGGATTGTCATACGGCATTGAAGTCATACGGCATTGAAGTCATACGGCATTGAAGTCATACTGCATGGGCTTTTTGCTACAGATTTGGTGCAGTTGGCGGTGATGCAGAGCAGACTTTTAGAACCTAGTGGTTTGAAACAGGTCCTTGAATCCTTCGCTCTGATTGGCTGTTCACCTGGATGCGTGGCAGAAGCTGAGGGCGCGGGTAGCGTTGTCGTGTGCGATGAAGCAGTGGTAGGGGTATAGGGTGAAGGAGCGGTCTGGAGCACGCACCCGCAGCAGAATAGACTTACTGGACAGGTCCCACAGGGCCACTGTACCTGCAGGGGAAAGACAACAGGACATGTACTTCAGCTGGAGGATTATCTGGATACGAGTCTGTAGGCTCTAGAACACTGACTAATGGGTTGAAGTTGGGGCAAAGGTGACAGTGACACCACAGGACACCCGTTTCACAGTGACACCTCATTGGCATCCTGGACTATGTTGTGTTGTAGTCTCACCATCATAGAAGCCAGCAGCCAAGATGTTGTGAGGTTTGACAGGCAGCCAGTCCATGGAGAGGACCTGGTTATTCTTTTCATCGTGGTTGGTCTTGAAGGAGCCCCGCTTCAGAGTGATCACACCCTGTACCTACACACACACACACACACACACACACACACACACACACGGACGAATGACAATGAGATTTGTACACACCAGCAGGACAAGCATCTCATAAGATTTCAAATAAAACATTTTGTGTGTGTGGACAGTCTTCTCTCGCTCTCATAATTGCTGAGAGTTGAAGATGACACTTGGACTAATTAAAACCCATACATCTGCAGTCTTCTCTATGAGGATGAGAGGTCCGATATTAGCTTACCTGGCAGATCATCAGTGTTGGGCTGGCTCCACCTATTGGGAAAAACATAAATAGTATTTATTAACTTTAGGATTGTTAAAATGGGAAGATAACTCAATACATGAACACAGAATTATTACTGATTGTTATTTAACAAACTGGGCTATGTGACGTGCTATCAACAATCTCATTCCCCCTGCGGTCAGTGCAGTCAGACAACACTGAGACAGAGAGAGACAGAGAAAGGATGCTGAGGAATCACAGTCCCTCTCCAAAGCCAGTCTGGTGTTAAATCGGCTAGCCGTCAGAATCCCAGGCTGTGTCGGTCTGCGCTGCGAGATGGATGTGCAGGGCTGGGGCCCAGAGCCATTCAATCACTGACTGGACATGGCACTGTTTGTCTGTTTGACTACTGTTTTTCAATAGAAGCAGACACTCAAAGAGTCTGACTCTGAACCTTCTTCTCCTGGCATTACACCAGATCTGACTACACCCTTATCTGACTGGCCACTATGCTGGCCTAGACCCAGAGAACCAGTCTCCTTCCCTGGATGTGTGCAGATATCTGGGTACCCTCAGGCTGCTGTTAGGATCCTGGCTGTCAGTTTATCAGCTCAGCCACTTAAACTGGCCTGATACCGAGGCATTTATGTGGCTTAAGCTTTATATATTTATTAAAAAAAGGTTGGAATAACAGCATGCCGCTAGATAGATAAAAGGACATGGACTGTGGAATATGTGCAATACTGGAGAAATGTTCACATTATATCTAACAGGAGGAATACGGCAAAGGTTGGGTGTTGACAGAGTAGTGTTAGTATCAGGTCCCACTACGTCTCATCTCTACCCCACCTCTTCCACCCCCCCTACAGGTCGATGGGGTCGATATAGCATCACGCCTCACTGCCCCCTCACCCCACCTTCAACCCCCTCCACCCAAACCCAGCAGCCTCCCTTCCCCATAGGCTGATTGAGGCCTGTGTTAGTGACAGGTCTGGGGGAGATATGGGTCGGGTACTAGGTTGAAATTCATGGCTTCCAACACTAACAACTGCGTAGCGATGCATCTTCTTTGTCATTTCAATTATAGATCCTTGTCTGATGGAACGAGCTAGTAAATTATCTTCATTGAGCAAGAAGGAGGAGGAGATAGGCTTTCTTTCTTTTTTTTTTTTTACCAGCCAGGTTTTTTTTACGGGCACTCTCACGCACAACAAAAGCTATTTCTAATTATCTTCCCCGAACAGTCTCGCAGATGGTGAGCGCACACGCACAAGCACCTGAACCCTTAACCCTGTCACTTCTGCACAGAGACGAGACTGGATCGCATAAATGCTAAATTACAACGACAGCATTACAGAATAGGATTTTGATTAACTAATTTGCAATTTGCCTTTCATCCAGCCGATGTGGTGTGTTTTCTATCAGTCTTTTAAAAGCCATCCCATCTCTCTCTAGCTCCATGGCTAAAATGTAGACAATTCACTACCTTCCCTCTCCTAGCCTCACACCTGGCCATCCATAAAGGCAGTACAAGGGCCCTAAATGTCACTTGTAACAGGTGTGGCTGTCCCGTCCTGCTGTGACTTTGAGGGGGTCATAGTTCAGCTTAGTGACCCAGCTAGGCTCTCCCAGACTAGCTCTTGGCAGAAGATGAAGGACGTCTAGCCAGGGCCCAGCCTTCCCTCTCAACGGTCCAAAAACCTACATGTAACTTCTCAGGGCACTGACCATGTACGGTAACCTTTCACCCCCCAGCTCGGACAACAATTAACCAATAGAAAGGGCACTAAGAGAGGAAAAGAAGCAATGAAAATGCTGCATCCACAAACTGCTCAAAAAGAGCGCCATAAAAGTTGACCCCTACCTGATATACTGAAGGGAGCATCCTAACCCCATGGTGAATGACTCCAGCTTTCTGAGCTGCCTGTATTAGGGCCGACAGCTGTGACTGTATAAACATAAAGACTGAGGCAGATTGATAAATGACGACCGGTGCTATAGAAAGAACAAGGCTAAAAACGGAAGGTCCTGACGCTAGACAGGTCCATGAATCAGACCCTCTCTGCAGTGCTGCTCTTTTCTCCTGGAGTGAGCCCTGCCCTGCCTGGCTGGATACCCTGTGTGTGTGTGTGTATATAAATAAATAAACATATATATATGTATGTGTGAGTTATGAGTGTATCCTGCTGAAATGGTTCATTTGCTTCTGCTTTGAAAAATATAATTAGAACGTGCATTCAAGTTAACTTCAAGTTGTCACAACGATGAGGGATGCAGCAGGTATTTTCTAGTGTAAATGATGGATGGGACAGATAAACATAACCAACCTAATGGCCGTAGTCTTGATCACATCACCCCCAAGGCGGATGAGCCACATAAGGGAGTAGACTATACGGCAGGTAGCCTAGTGGTTAGAGAGGCCAGCCAGCAACTGGAGGGTTGCCCGTTTGAATCCCGGGTCCGACGGGAAAAATCTGTCGGGAAGTGAGCTGGCAACCAGAGGGATGATGGGATCAAATCACAAAAGCTCCCCGCACCTCTCCAAAACAACTTGTATATGTATCTGTATGCATTTGTGACTTTCGGAGGGGTTGGGTTAAGATGTCAAATTTCGGTTGGACCTTGTGTGACATTGACCAATGTAGTGCTTAACAGGGCAGAGCAGTGTCATCTGTAAAAAAAACTCAGACATTTACCTCTCAGATGCTACGTCAAGTCACTCCTTACGGTCTATCGTAGATTATAAACCGGATGGTTGAGCCCTGAATGCTGATTGGCTGAAAGCCATGATATATCAAACCGTATACCATGGGTATGACAAGAAAATACGTTGTTAAACAGTTTAGAATACAAATAAGGCACCTTAGGGGTTTGTGGTATATGGCCAATATGCCACGGCTAAGGGCTGTATCCAGGCACTCCACGTTGCGATAGCCGTGGTATATTATCGCTTAATTATAAGTTAAATAAATAAAATAAACCAGTGGAGAAAGACTGCTCCTCTCATTGAAGTCACGGAAGTCCAAGGCAGACTGCGGTACTGCAGGCATTGTTAGCAGAAAACTGGATCCCCTATCTTGAGTTGTGCATCGTTCTGGTGATGGGCGACGGAAAGTAACCATACCACAATAAAGCTGGCTTCACCAACAAAAAGTTCCCCCATTATAGTGAACGGGAAAATGGCAATTTTTGTGGTTAATGTTTGTGTAAATAACATGTCTTTGAACTGATTAACACATAAGTTATAAGGATAATTTAGTTCTAATGGCAGCCTTCAGTACCCCAGTCGCCCTTTACCTCAAGTTACTCAATGAGGGGACAGCACAGTGCTAGCCTGCAACGTCACTTCCTGGAGTTCAAACTGCCCATGTTATGTCTCCATGAGATGCCATCTTAAGACTTAAATTTGGCTTCAATGCGCAATGAATGGTGTCATGTGATTGATGGCTTTGTCCATTCATATTTAGTCACTGTGATAAACGCACTGTAATGCAGAGTTTGATACTGCTATGTTGATGGAGTACATTAACTTGTAGACAGATTTATACACTCCAGTAAAATGTCAATGAGGGGGAAATGGGAACTCTTACTGCCAGACAGAAAGCAGAGACAGTGAAGGATGACTCCAGGCAAGCAATTCTATTTTTCTCTCTCCCTCCATCCTACCTTCCTCGCTCTTCTTTCCTTTTGACACCTCCCGCCACTCTACCTTCCCCGCTCTTCTTTCCTTTTGACACCTCCCGCCACTCTACCTTCCCCGCTCTTCTTTCCTTTTGACACCTCCCGCCACCCTACCTTCCCCGCTCTTCTTTCCTTTTGACACCTCCCTCCACCCTACCTTCCCCGCTCTTCTTTCCTTTTGACACCTCCCTCCACCCTACCTTCCCCGCTCTTCTTTCCTTTTGACACCTCCCTCCACCCTACCTTCCCCGCTCTTCTTTCCTTTTGACACCTCCCTCCACCCTACCTTCCCCGCTCTTCTTTCCTTTTGACACCTCCCTCCACTCTACCTTCCCCTGTCTTCCTTTTGTCACCTCCCTCCATCTCTCGCTATACCGCAGAGATGAATAGAAGGATGAGTGCACGCTCACAGAAACATACAGGCGCACACAGTGTTAGTGGTGTGGACAGGCCCAGCCCCAGCAGAGGGACTATTACCTTGGTCAAAGATCATGTGATCTCCAGGGGAGATTTGGAGAGGCAGGAAGTGTAGGGGCATATGAGGAAAATTACAACATGCGCACACACACCTACAACGGAAGATGTCAACAGATTTTTATGGTAAATAGCCTCTAAGGCATATGATTTAATAATAACACATTATTTGTATGTGCCCTACCATAAAAAAACAGACAAAGTGAATATGGATTTATATAACTTTGCTAAAAATATTTGCCACTTCAATGAGCAGCATGAAAATTGATTTTAAAAAGACTTCCAGCTTTTCTGCAGGACCAGGTTCAGTCTGTTGAATGACAATACTGCTCCCTTCTGGAACAGCACATATAACTACAACACCAGAGTAGGTTTGACTCCGACATATATTACTAAAATATAAAATATCTAATACAGATCAATATTCTATCACTAATTACTAATATTCAGTTATGTCTTTATTGTCAGTTGCTTTGGCTCTATCATGTATTAAAAGTAGAACTGATCTTCACCCAGGAGAGAGTCATACATGACATTCCCATCCCTGGTTACATTCGTCCGTTTTTTTGTCCAAAATATTGAGTCATTGAAACTGAAAACAGTGCATCCTGAATGGCTGGAGGAAATAAACAACTTACCAGGCCAGCTGTGATTTACAACCTGATAGCAATATTTGTTGGACTACCAAGAAATGTATTGGTGAATTATATTAATAATACATTGATCTGCATCCATCTATTCTCCCAGCAATGCCTTACCCTACCTCGTGTAAGTTTTAGTCAAACAGAACCTAATTTTAAAACCTCTTATAACGTTGGTTTCGTAGCAGAAACTGGGAATTTGATATTTGTTTTACTGATATTATGATTGTCTGTTTGTTTCATATCTGCAAAGTAGTTAAAACGCTGTCAGTTCCACTTTAGATGAGCATGCTAACCTTTAGCGGTGTGTTTCCTGCGGGCCAGTAGTGTGTTTGGGTGAGGCAGGCTGTAGATGGTGATGTGACCATTTGACGTAGAGGCAGCCAGGAGACCCAGTCTGGGCATGTGAGGGGCCTGCCAGAGAGAGAGGGAGGGAGGACAGACGGAAAGAGGGAGACAAAGAGAGAGGGAGGAGAGAAGGAAAGAGAGAGACCAAGAAAGTCATATTTTTCTATGTTTTAGTGTTTTATACAGTTCTCTTTCACAGTCATGTTGAGCCATTATGCAGTAACAGACATTACTGACGTAGATTTAACACGTCAGGTCCCTGTGTATATCTGTGTTCTGCTGTTCCTACCTTCCTGTTAGTGGTGGGCAGCTCCCAGGCTCCTCCTGGACACCACTTCAGGTTCCACACAAAACCTTTATCCTGGGCAATACCATAGGCCAGCCGTGGAGAGGACTGGGGACTGGGGAGAGTTGAGGAGGGTGAGAGGGAAGGGATGGAGCAGAGAGATGGTGGGGAAAAGGTAGAAGGGATTGGAGTGGTAGATAGAGAAAAATAAAGTTAATTAAGAATAAAAGATACTGATATTACACTGATCCCCATTAACTGGCCATCGCCATGGTTCCTACCTGGTGTTGTACTGGAGTTCTCCCAGGTCCCAGATCTGGATGAGTCCAGGTTTGGTGTACAACTCGTTCATCCTGTGCTGGTCGTCCAGGTTCCTGTGGCAGTAGATGGCAGCGTACTGGCTGGCAGGGGCGCCATCGGGGGTGGGGCACCAGTCCATGGCCCAAACCGGGCCGCCCGTATAGAATAGCATGTCCCAGCGCTCAGGGTCGGGTGGCAGGCTCTCAAACCTGGACAGTAAACAACAGTAAGATACTTAAAAATATATAATAATAATAATTATATATACACTCAGCAAAAAAAGAAACGTCCTCTCACTGACAACTGCGTTTATTTTTCAGCAAACTTAACGTGTGTAAATATTTGTATGAAAATAAGATTTAAGAACTTAGACATAAACCGAACAAGTTCCAAAGACACGTGACTAACAGAAATGGAATAATGTGTCCCTGAACAAAGGGGGGTCAAAATCATAAGTAAGTGGCCACCAGCTGCATTAAGTACTGCAGAGCATCTCCTCCTCATGGACTGCACCAGATTTGCCAGTTGTTGCTGTGAGCACTGATGGAGGGATTGTGCGTTCCTGGTGTAACTCGGGCAGTTATTGTGATGTTCGGATGTACCGATCCTGTGCAGGTGTTGTTACACGTGGTCTGCCACTGCGAGGACAATCAGCTGTCCGTCCTGGCTCCCTGTAGCGCTGTCTTAGGCGTCTCACAGTATGGACATTAAAATGTATTGCCCTGGCCACATCTGCAGTCCTCATGCCTCCTTGCAGCATGCCTAAGGCACGTTCACACAGATGAGCAGGGACCCTGGGCATCTTTCTTTTGGTGTTTTCCAGAGTCAGTAGAAAGGCCTCTTCAGTGTCCTAAGTTTTCATAACTGTGACCTTAATTGCCTTCCGTCTGTAAGCTGTTAGTGTCTTAATGACCGCTCCAGATGTGCATGTTCATTAATTGTTTACGGTTCATTGAACAAGCATGGTAAACAGTGTTTAACCCCTTTACAATGAAGATATGTGAAGTTATTTGGATTTTTACGAATTATCTTTGAAAGACAGGGTCCTGAAAAAGGGACATTTCTAACCAGTCAAAAGTTTGGACACACCTACTCATTCAAGGGTTTTTCTTCATTTTTACTATTTTCTACATTGTAGAATAATAGTGAAGACATCAAAACTATGAAATAACACATATGGAATCATGTAATAACCAAAAAAGTGTTAAACAAATGTTATTTGTTTGATTTTTCAAAGTAGCCACCCCTTGCCTTGATGACAGCTTTGCACACTCTTGGCATTCTATCAACCAGCTTCATGATGTAGTCACCTGGAATACATTTCAATTAACAGGTGTGCCTTAATTTGTGGAATTTCTTTCCTTCTTAATGCGTTTGAGCCAATCAGAACTTTGAAAGTTTCTTCAAGTGCAAACCACCAGCAAAGCTGTCATGAAGGCAAAGGGTGGCTACTTTGAAGAATCTAAAATATATTTTGATTTGTTTAACACTTTTTTGGTTATTACATGATTCCATATGTGTTATTTCATAGTTTTGATGTCTTCACTTTTATTCTACAATGTAGAAAATAGTAAAAATAAAGAAAAACCCTTGAATGAGTAGGTGTGTCCAAACGTTTGACTGGTACTGTATATATATATATATATATATATATATATATATATATATATATATATATATATATATATCAAGGACTTGTTGCTAGCACCACAATTACAAATTACGCTACAAAGGACCTACCTCTTCATTTTGTGCAGAGGAGTCTCCTCCTCGATGCCCTCTCTGGAGAAGGTGAAGGCTGTAGACATCATCTCCTGCGGTAGATACTTCTCAGCCTCACTGGGAGGGGAAACGAATACCAAACATTTGATGTATTCAAGGGTTACTTGATATGCTTTTCTTGAATATCAAATATATATGTAATAATCAAATGTGTAATGATATTTCTACCTGTCCGACAAGCAATGCCAATCCTTCTCTGAAGGTATCCACTCAGCAAAGACCCATTCGTTACAGTGTTCATCACGGCTGCAAAAGACAGCCAGTCAAACAAAACGAGCCAGGACCAAAGACCCAGGAGTGAATAATGTAAATGCATTGAGCACCCCCTACTGGCAGTAAGCAATAAAACCTACTGTTTTATTGCTACAAAGACAGGGTGAGCCACTTACAAGGTCTTGGTGGTTTTGGTGCACATCCAGATGGGTCCCATCATGTTGTTGGTCAGTCCATTGGGGGAAATACCATGGTACCGAGTCTGACTTGACTGAGTGACAAATAATAAAACATGACAACGGTAACACAAATGTCTTCATTTAGCTTGTCATTGGTCTCAGACTGTGGTCGTCTAGTGGGCAAAATCCCTCCCAATATCTCTCTGTTTGTCTGCTAGTCTATTTATCCCAATCTGCTGTTTAAAAAAATGGTACTCACAAGACCTCTGGAAATGCGTCTGGATCTAAGGTCTTTTGGTGGTGTGTGCCTCTGCTCCAAGTCTAAGTCTTCTTGAGTATCTTCATCCTCACTTTCCTCCTCACTGTCTTTATTTTCTGGAACAAAGTCCACATCCTCTGCGGCGTTGTCACTGTCAAAATCAGGGGCCTTCCTTTTCTTGCCCTTGCCTCTGGTCCGTTTCTGGGGCTGGGTTGAGCTGGGGCTGGGGCTGGGGACTCGGCTAGACTCCCAGTCGTTCTTAATAGCATTGTCAGGTTGGTTGTATACCTCCTTGGCCAAGGTATGGAGGTACTGCAATGCACTGAGATAGAACAGAAACATACAACAATGGGTCAATTGAGCATTACTTTTTACAAATTAGATTTGGTGGCCATTTCTGATTGTTTTATAATAGTATCAATTCAAAGTAAATGAGATATTGGAAGCATGGGGAGTCAAAGGTAGCTGTTTAAAACACTGGCCAAACAAGAAGAATGCTACTGAAATCCCCACTAAAAGGCTTACTGTATAGGATCATCGCTTCTTTACCATGGACAGCTTACTAGCTCTAACAGAATCAAAATGATGGGGGACTAGTTGATGTCACATACGCTTTTGCTGCCCTTCGCTTGGGTCTGCCACCAGGGGTAGTTTCAGGCTCCTCTGGGGTCTCTCTCAGTTCCGGGACTGTAGGTGCGGGTGTGAAGTTGACCTGTGGTGTTTCCTGTTGTAACTTCTTGGCAGAGGTCTTCTTGGCCGGGGTCTGTTTGATAAGCCCCTTTTCACTGTCTATGCTCGAAACAGCTGGCTTTTTCTGTGGTACCTTTTTCTGTGGTGTCTTTTTGTCAGATGACTTTTTGGGGGTTTTCGGTTTTGGGGTCTTTTTGGCAGACTCCTGCTGGTCAGTTTCCGTGTTAGAAACTACAGATTTTTTAAGGCCCCTCTTTTTCCTTGGCTTTTCTGTCGAGTCAGGACATTGTACTAGGAGGAAAAAATAGACCAAAATATAAAATCTGAGCAACAAAAGAGGCAAGTTGGTTTGCGCTATCATTTAAGTTCAGGCACTCACAGTCTGAGTTGGTCGTCTCTGGTTCACTTTGATATTTCGGATTAGGGACTCTTTTTCTCTGCAGGCGATTTCCCGGGGTGGAGGATGTTACAGGAAGCTCTCCTGGAGGTAGCTCCTGGCCTGGGGAAACATAGGAACATGGTGGGGTCTGTCCTCCACCACATGCAGTATAGAATGTGAAATTCCCTAAAGACGTGTCACTTCGATACAGCCATAACCGGAAGTTACTTTTTTCGTAGTAAGTTAGGAGAACATGCGCGGCAGGTTAAATGAATTATCGTTGCAGGTTAAGAGAATTAGGTTAAGGTTAGTTAGAGTTAGCAAAAAATGCTCTCCTAACCTCCTACGAAAAGTCATTTCTGGTCATAGCTGTATTGAAGTGGCGTGCTTTTAGGGAATCCCATAGAACACTTAACTTTATTAAACAGTGTCACTCACTCTCTGCTGCTTTACCTTGTTCAGATGTAGCACCAACAGCCTCTCCATTGGTTTCCTGAGGCTTTTCGTGTGGATCAGTCTGCTCCTCTGTCTCCTCTCCATGGGGTAAGCCCATGGACTCGTTACCCTGTTTGCCCAACTTCTGGGCAACGGTTGCCATCAACAGCCTAGACAACCTCACTGAGCAACGCTTTTGCGTCACAGGCAGACTAGATGACTTTACTGAGCAACTCTTCTTTGTCACAGGTAGCCTACACAACCTTACCGAGCACCACTTATCTGTCACAAGAAGCCTTGACAGCCTTACTGAGCACCTCTTCTTTATCACAGAGAGCCTAGACAACTTTACTGAGCAACTCTTCTTTATCACAGAGAGCCTAGACAACTTTACTGAGCAACTCTTCTTGCTGAGAGGCAACCTCAACAGTCTAACTGTGCAACTCTCTGTCACAGGCATACGTCCTACAGCATACCTGAGAGAGAGAGAGAGAGAGAGAGAGAGAGAGAGAGAGAGAGAGTTCACCAGTTGAAACATGGGACAGTGGATAGCTAGTTTATTTGCACATTTCACAGGATGACTGCAGTGCATATTGCATGATACTCTTGCTTGCTAGTTAGCTAAACTGGCTGTCGGCTAGTTAATCACATCACATCACTCATATTTGGCAGATGACTCAAGGGCACATGTAGCCAGCTAGCCTACCCACATGTGGGAGTATGGGCCACTGACTGATTTGCATTGACTGATTGATTGAGTCAAATCGATAATCGACTAAAAGTTTAGTCGATTAAGACAAATATTAATGACAAAACGAATGTTAGCGAACTGGACTTGTATGGCATAACTAGCTACATTTGCTACTTACACACCTGCTACAGCAAGTTTATGTAGGAAGTGTCCGGCATTAGCTAGCTAGATAGCTAGCTAGCTAATGTCAATATGCTACAAGATAGCTAGCTTCATAGATTTTCTTGAGACGTTTGTCATAATACCGTCTAGGACAGGGTCTTTGGTAAAAAAATTAACAAACCGCGCAGACGCGTACAACACAAAAGACACCGGACATTTCTTCCAAGGGTCTATACTATCTTGTGGCTCACGGTTTATAGACCTCGTTTCCCAGTTGGCCTGACTCGCTCTTATCCTCTAACCCCCGGTTCGAGTCCCCATGATCGTACCAATACGGTTCAGTTACGATGAAATACAGATATACGGTAACATACTTTACAAGCTATAGTTACCAATTAAACCTCCTTCAAAGTCCTTATCGCCGCCAACAGCAACAATAACGCACTTTAACAGTAATATTCGCAATCGGTAGTGTGTGTGTATAGCTTAATCTAGCTGGAGACCGCCATATTTGCCGTGACCAAAGAGACGATATTGGCCGGTAGACTGCTGCCCCCTGCTGTCCGATACTAAATATTGCCTTGGCGCATAGCTGCGATACACCTTTCTGACACAAGTGGGGGCCAAAGAGCTAAAGTGGATACAACCATCTGGTGCATCACTCTTTCATTCAACACCTGCAGGCATTAGTAGAATACTGTTTACTGTGTAAGGCAAGAATGGAAAATTAGTAGCATTACGTTAATATTTTATTTCACCTATAGCTAACACTCCTGGTAGTTAAAATAGCAGCGCATTAGGCCTACAGTATTTCAAAAAAAAAAGAAAAAAAGGTATAATGCATTTTGTTTTCTAAAACTTTAAACAATATTTTTTTCCATTAATACAAATGTACACAGATGGTGAATTGAAGTGTAATCCCTTTCATTTTTTGACAAACAGTTGGTTCAAAACAGTGAAGACTGAACACAATTCATCTCAAGAAGCAGTCTAATGCCAGACATGACATATTAGGGCACACTTGTCGCCCTTCACAAGGTTGGGTTATGGGAATGCCTATCATTAGACTGAGCAATTAATTTATATAAATTCCATTCAATATAAAAGTGCATGCACAATGCCTCTTGTTTTGGTCACAGGAATCATGGACCTGAGCAGAACCTTTGAACTTAAAGACATTGGTTGTCTAACATGTCTTAGTAGAATTTTAAAAAGGCATGAAATAGGAAAAACCTATTGTTAACATAATAATTTGTTAGAGATCACTGAAATATTCAAGGGCCAGTTCATTATTCAATACTAAATAAAATAGATATGAATCTATTCAAAACCTAGCTTGAACAGGAGTGCACTGACACAGAAATATTAACAGATGAATAAACAAGATACATTCATACATCTGCTGAAACAGTACAAGGGCCACAAAGGGAGTTCATTAAATTACAACGGCACCTATTTTCATCTGGACTGTGTATATCTACAAACAATGCAGCGGTAAAAAAAAAAAAAACGGACAACTATAACCGACAACCACTGTATCTCAAATGAATCCTGTGTTATCATATTTCACTATCCAATATATAAAATGCACACTACATTAACAGCACATGCTATTGGTTAAATATGCATTGTAAAGAAGAGGTCTGATAACATGTAAGGTATAATTAAGAAGTTGTATGGAATAATAGATCCATACACTAGGCACAGTCTGAATCGAGGAGCACAAGCCAACACATAAACACTTGTCATAATAGGGGTTAAAAGATTAGTCTAAGTAAGCATGTCAGAAAACAAAACAAGAGTTATCAAACGTATTAAAATAATAAAACACATTAAACGTTGGCTAAGACGACCTCATAGTTACAGTTGAAACACACAGACTACACATCCCAGGACCAATGCACAATGCATTTCTATCTGAATGTTCTGTAACGTTGCACCCTCCTGAACAGACCCCTGATCTGAAGTCAGGTGATCAGACGAACTAGGGGTTGCTTCTGGGTTGCTTGGGGTGGGTCTCGATGATACTGGGTCTCTGCAGTGCCCATTGGTCGACGTCGTGTCTCTGGCCCTCAAGCTCCTCTGTCTCTGATTCGCTGCTGGAGCTGCCGCTGCTGCTACTGCTGGAGTGGTCTGTGCCAGTGAAGTCATAGCAGTCCTTCTCCTTCCCTCTCCTCTTCCCCTCTGCTGCCTCAGGGTTGACCTGCAGGGCTGGCTCGGGCACTGCTGGTGGGGGTCCCATCTGCATGTCCTGCCAGGGCTCCAGGACAGGGGTGAAGACATGGAGGGTCTGGTGCTGGAGCTGGTCAGTGGGGTCGTCCACGGTGCTGTTCTCCTTGGGTTTGGCCTTCAGAACCTTATCAAAGTTCTTAGATTTTGAAGTCACCGCAAACCAGTCCTAAGAAAACACAGGAAATTAGTATTGTGTGGCACCAAAAAGCACTACAACGTGTATTTTTGAAATACTGTATTCATATGGCAAACCTTTTAAAATTAATATGATAGAGTAGGTCATCAAGGTGGTGAAAATTCTTTAATTTCTGACCTGGGAGTGGACAGAGTTGATGTGGTACTTAACCCCACTCTCTGAGTTGAACTCTTTCTTACAGATCAGGCATTTATATTTCCCTGCTTCAAAGTCCCCCTGCATCGAGAGAGAAAACATTCTGTTGAATTAGATAAATGAATAATGGGTTACATTTCTGTGCTAAAATGAGATTTGAATGCTAAAATAAAAACTTATTGCTGGTCAGTTTCATCTGAATCATTTTCACTGTATTCTGGATACGTTGTAGTACTTGTAAGTGAAAGAGAGTGCGAGAAGATCTATTCCTTACCCTTCCACAGAGCCCAAGGTGAGCCTTCAGTCCAGACACACTGGTGTAGACCGAGCCACAGCCCTGAGGGAAACCAGAACGTTTCCCAGTCACATTATAAGCAAACTATAGTACAGTGTAGGCCATATGGGATGAAAGATCATTTAGAAAAGTATGGGTCGTACCAGGTTTGGGCACTGCACTTTCTTTTGCAGCTTCACTTCATTTTTCCACTTCCGAAGGACCTCCTGACTGAAGGCAGGCAGCCCTGGGCGTGCATATCTCAGCTGTGGAACCCAAGAGAAAAATAATGGTTAATCTGGAGGTCAAAGTATCTACAGGAATCGATACATGAGCACAGATCTAGGACCATCTTAGTGTTGAAGTGCCTTCACCTTATTATCATCTGGGACCAGGTCCTCGATGACCTTCCTCTTGGGCCACTCCTTGGCTAACTCGTCGTTAGCAATCTCTTGTAGGTGGAAAACAGCCACCTGGGCTGACATGCGTTTGACCCGGCCGCTGGGTGTCCTCTCAGGGTTGGGCTCTCTCTGGGCCTTCACCTCATCCTCCTCCGCATTCTGGGGCACCTTCGGCGGGAGGAGGAGACAGCTGTCCATCATCTCCCACTCAAGCAAAGCTCAAATAAATTAGACTCAAGCGTCTTAAAGGAATGTGGTCTTCTGGTAGAATGAGTGGGTGGGTATACTGAGAAATATTAGTTGGATGTAACTGCTACATATTGTACGCACAATTGCATGTTGTGTGATGGAATGTCTCCCAGTGAATTGTAACCTTGAAAAGACCAACTATCTTATTAGCGGAGAAGTGCATACTATAAAGGCAGTGAAATGGAGAACTCACTGGTGCGTGCTCTGACTTGAGGTGGTACTCCAGGCCTGCCTTAGACTTGTAGACCTTGCCACAGTGTTGACAGTTGAGAAGCAGCTTCTCCAGCTCAGACTCCTCCTTCCCACACTTCTTCATGTGGTACAGGTAACCCATGATGCTGGTGAAACTACCAGTGCAGCCCTGTAATGTAACACACGGTCCTTCAGAATGGAACACATCTATAGTTACCAACAATGTAGTCTTGGAAATTTCAGACCTATGTAAGAACATTGTTATTGTGGGAGTCAACCCATGTGCCTAGGGAGACTACCAACAATGGGTTAAGGTGAAATCTGTTCGAGAATTTGAGATACAGACGCCAGCAAGGAATCATACCTCTTTCGAGCATTTTAATTTGCCCATCCGTTTCAGCACCTTCCTCAGTTTTTCCTTCATGGACTGGTCATCCAGGCCATTTATGTCATCTGGCGAGGGCTGGCAAAACATGACAGTTAAAACCAACATCGACATGAAGCACACCAAAACCAGAGTCAAATGGTGAGAATGGCCTTACCAGGTTATTGTGGTCTGCCATGATGTGGTACTTCATTCCCGTGGAAGATTTCAGTTGTTTCCCGCATTGCTGACACGTGAAGGGATTCTACAAAGAATATATTTGTTTAGTTTTTGAAATTCAGTTGAACCAATGTGAGTGCAACATGGGAGGCTGTTATTGTGAGAACGGCGCAGACACACACCACTCGGCAGCTCTCCATATGTTTCTTCAGTCCCTCCACAGTCTTCCTGCTCACACTTTTACACTTGGGGCACGTGACTCGCCCTTTCCCCAAGATCATCAGCTGCCACCTCTCCTCTTGACTTCCTGTTCAACACAGGAAGTAGAGTAAAAAAATAAATAATAATAATTTAAACATGGGATATGGAACAATCCCTACCCCATTACTATGCAATTATCAAAGTATTACGTAACATGTTAATACAATACTGTTACTAGAGTAATTACAGTGTTCTTACACAAGTATATGCTCAACAACTAAAGTGTTGTCAGAGATCGTGTCCTCTCACCTGCGGGGTAGACAGGAGGTTCTTTCTTGGTTGTCAAGGTGACGACTTTTGATTTCTCTTCCTCGGTTGGCTCTGCTGGGTGACTGTGACTGCTCTGGATAGCTACACCTCCAATCGAGTGACTGCTATGGACATGTCCACCTACAACAGAGTAACTGCTCTGGACAAGTCCACCTCCAATAGGGTAACTGCTCTGGAGATGTCCACATCCAATTGAGTGGTTGCACTGGACATGTCCGCCTCCAATCGAGTGACCGCTTTGGACATGTCCACCTCCAACCGAGTGATCGCTTTGGACATAGCTATGGGCATGTCCACCTCCAACCGAGTGACCACTTTGGACATGGCTATGGACATGTCCACCTCCAACAGAGTGACCACTTTGGATATGGCTATGGGCATGTCCACCTCCAACCGAGTGACCGCTATGGACATGGATATGGACATGTCCACCTCCGACAGGAACTGGAACTGCATCAAAGGAAACATTCAACATTAACCAAAAGTGGAATATCTGTTTGTAAGAGAAAGGGTAATAAAACAAGAGATTGATGCTTGCAAGATACAGTAACTACCTGTCTGTCTCACTTCCGGAGGGAAATTTGTAACAGAAGGTGTGCCGTTGTCCACCTCCACTCTCCTCATTTTCTTCATGGCAAAATCGGAGGGTGGAGGTGGTTCCTGACCCCGGCCCTGGGCCCTGCCTGTGTCTGGGGCCTGGTTGGGCCAACAGTCTTTAGCCACTAGCCTGTGAGGCAGCCTGGCAGAGGGAGGTGGAGGGGGAGGCAGCTCCCCGTTGGCTACAGCCAGGCTGGAAGACACAACAGAGCAGCAGGATGTCTCGCTGGTTGAATCCTCCACACCAGAACCCAGGGAGACATTCTGCAAATCCTCATACCTAGAGGATTGGACAGGTAGGGGTTGATTTCATTACACTGATGGGCAGGAACATTTAGAGAAATGGACAATTAAAATAATGGAAACTCACAGTAGGCCCATTTACCTTTTTCTACCATATGTTCTTTTCATCTTTTGAGTCACCTGGGCATGGGGGTCCTCATTCTAGAATATTCAAGTAGAGAACTGTAAAGCAGATATCCAGTCTCCTACTGGATCTTACATTTTATTTAACTGGTCAAGTCAGTTAAGAACAAATTCTTATTTACAACGACGGCCTACCTACAGGGTCAGCCATTGTAGTACGGCGCCCGTGGAGCAAATTAGGGTTAAGTGCCTTGCTCAAGGACACATCGACACGTTTTGCACCTTTTCGGGCTCAGGTACTCGAACCAGCGACCTTTCGGTTACTGGCCCAACGCGCTAACCGCTAGGCTACCTGCATTTACATGGTTGTATTGTGAAAGGTGCAAAAAGAACCATCATACTATATGTTGATGTAGAAGTGCTTAATGCTAAATAATTTTTAATGGCCGTTATTTCAGTTTTCATATTGAGGACTGGAATGGTGCACCCATGCTTTGGCAAGAACACCCATAATGGCCATGTAGAACTGAAACAAAATACTGTATTACACTAATCAAAAAATCCTTTAGGATTCCAATAAATAAATCCTATTCGAATCCAATAGCAAATCTTATCAGATTTTGGAACGAATCCAATAGGATTTCAATAGGACTGGTTCCAAAATCTGATATACATTTTATTTTGAATAAATTATTAAAAATGTTTAGAGGACAGATATAGCGAGGGGTAAAGAGTGGTTAAGAACACAGTCGGCCCAGAGGATATAATCCTATAAGAGTCCAATAGAACTGGTTCCAAAGTCTGAAATGATATTTCTATTAGATTCTAATTGGATCCTTACATTGGAATCCAATTGGATTTAAATATGTTTGTCTCCAATAAGGATTTCTATACATTTTGAAGAAGGAATTGTATTGATATTTACATTACATTCTAAAGGATTTCTCCAAAACTTGGTTATATTTGACTTGATTTGATTTACACTATAGCTAACTTGGCTGCTTAACCTATGGAGCACCTATCCTCCAACTCATTCAACGCTTGTTCTCCATCTCTTTTAAACAGGGAGCCAATATGTTTTCAGTACTTCTATTTCTATGACATAGTTTTATCTTGGTTTTCTCGTCCCTCTGCAGTAGCCATATGGTGAGCAATAATATCGCAATAAAACCACAGTATTGAGTCGCAATACTGTACATACAGAATTGTGAGTATCGCAATACATATCGTATCGGCACCTACTGTAAGTATCGTGATAATATCGTATTGTGAGGTCCCTGGCAATTCCCAGCCCTACCCTATAGTGGGGAAACGCCGGCAACGCCCCCGCTACCCAGTAGCTATCTCATGCAGCCCCATCCCCCCAAGGTTCAAGGGTCACAACGTAAGTACATTTGCATCTGGTGCATCTGCATCACACATTAAGGTTATTGTGCCAACTGCAACAACAATAGCTGTGAAACTTACTGAGATAGTCCGCAAGTCTGTTTACATTCGTGTCAAAAAGGTGTGCTATGTGGCATTACAGCCAGGCCGTATAGAGATAGAATAACAATTTGACGTAATATTAATGTGACATAGGTCATCGTATTCTTATATACAGTTGAAGTCGGACGTTTACATACACCTTAGCCAAATACATTTAAACTCAGTTTTTCACAATTCCTGACATTTAATCCTAGTAAAAATTCTGTCTTAGGTCAGTTAGGATCACCACTTTATTTTAAGAATGTGAAATGTCAGAACAATAGTAGAGAGAATTATTTATTTCAGCTTTTATTTCTTTCATCACATTCCCAGTGGGTCAGAAGTTTACATACACTCAATTAGTATTTGGTAGCATTGCCTTTAAATTATTTAACTTGGGTCATGCCTTCCATAAGCTTCCCACAATAAGCTGGGTGCATTTTGGCCCATTCCTCCTGACAGAACTGGTGTAACTGAGTCAGGTTTGTAGGCCTCCTCGCTCACACACGCTTTTTCAGTTCTGCCCACAAATGTTCTATAGGATTGAGATCAGGGCTTTGTGATGTCCACTCCAATACCTTGACTTTGTTGTCCTTAAGCCATTTTGCCACAACTTTGGAAGTATGCTTGAGGTCATTGTCCATTTGGAAGACCCATTTGCAACCAAGCTTTAACTTCCTGACTGATGTCTTGAGATGTTGCTTCAATATATCCACATCATTTTCCTTCCTCATGATGCCATCTATTCTGTGAAGTGCACCAGTCCCTCCTGCAGCAAAGCACCCCCACAACATGATGCTACCACCCCCGTGCTTCGCGGTTGGGATGGTGTTCTTCGGCTTGCAAGCCTCCCCCTTTTTCCTCCAAACATAACGATGGTCATTACGGCCAAACAGTTCTATTTTTGTTTCATCAGACCAGAGGACATTTCTCCAAAAAGTACAATCTTTGTCCATGTGCATTTGCAAACCGTAGTCTGGCTTTTTTATGGCGGTTTTGGAGCAGTGGCTTCTTCCTTGCTGAGTGGCCTTTCAGGTTATGTCGATATAGGACTTGTTTTACTGTGGATATAGACACTTTTGTATCTGTTTCCTCCAGCATCTTCACAAGGTCCTTTGCTGTTGTTCTGGGATTGATTTGCACATTTCGCAACAAAGTACATTCATCTCTAGGAGACAGAACACGTCTCCTTCCTGAGCTGTATGACGGCTGCGTGGTCCCATGGTGTTTATACTTGCGTACTATTGTTTGTACAGATGAACGTGGTACCTTCAGGCATTTGGAAATTGCTCCCAAGGATGAACCAGATTTGTGGAGGTCTACAATTCTTTTTTTTGAGGTCTTGGCTGATTTCTTTTGATTTTCCCATGATGTCGAGCAAAGAGGCACTGAGTTTGAAGGTAGGCCTTGAAATGCATCCACAGGTACACCTCCAATTGACTCAAATGATGTCAATTAGCCTATCAGAAGCTTCTAAAGCCATGACATCATTTTCTGGAACTTTCCGAACTGTTTAGAGGCACAGTCAACTTAGTGTATATAAACTTCTGACCCACTGGAATTGTGATATAGTAAATTATAAGAAAAATAATCTGTCTGTAAACAATTGTTGGAAGAATTACTTGTGTCATGCACAAAGTAGATGTCCTAACCGACTTGCCAAAAGTATAGTTTGTTAACATGAAATCTGTGGAGTGGTTGAAAAATGAGTTTTAATGACTCCAACCTAAGTGTATGTAAACCTCCGACTTCAACTGTATGTGTGTGTATATATATCTCCAATAACTGGATCATGTGTGCCAAGAGGTCACTCATTATCTTAGTTTTTCTATTCTATATTAAATGAAAGGAATGCACATATCTTCGTGCCCCATGTAGCTCAGTTGGTAGAGCACGGCGCTTCCAAAGACATGGTTGTGGGTTCGATTCCCACGAGATACGATTATGAAAAAAAGTATGAAAATGTATGCAGTCGCCCTGGAGCGTCTGCTAAATGACTAAAATGATGTAAATAAATGTTACTAAAGATGTATTTCCCTTCTACTTTTTATTTGTGTATATAAGCAACGTAAAGATGCTGTGCATTCTAAGGGGAAGACTCCACAAAATTGTAAAATGTTATATAGCATTGTGTGTCATATCGCAATGTCTAATTCAAAGACAGGAAGTTGCATAAATAAGGATCAAATCAAATAACTCAAGTGAGCTCTTTGTAGAAAAATGTGTACTGTACTGGTGGTCATACTGCAAATGAACGTGCAGCCTTGAATCACTCCCATATTGTGGTGTTGAATTAAACCGAAATGTTGTACTGGAACAAATTACATCAAACTATAAATTAATGGCTTCAATTAAATAACAGGCTTCTGATTGGGTTGACAAAATGCTACAAGATTTATCAAAAACCTATAGGATCCAATAGGATTGAGTTTGTTTTCGCAAAAAAAGGGAAAAAGTAGCCAATAGGATGCTGATAGAGAATCCTATAGAATCCTTTAGGATAACTTTTGATTCCCAATAGGAAAAAAAGTGGTCCAATAATATTCTGATAAAGGTGACAAAAAAATTCTATAGAATTGTGAGAATCCTATAGGATTCTATTGGAAAAATTACTAATATCCGATAGGATTTTTTGAGTAGGATGTTTATTCTTACCTTAGGTGGAGCACCAATCATACTCATCACACTCATATCTGACATCCTCTGGATAGCTGTTGGATTATGGGCACATTTTCATTAGTTCATCTCTTTTCCTACAAAAACACTACAAAAACACTAAGAGTTTCTGAGACAATAAGCATGGAATACATAAATGAAGAATTCACAGGCAATAATAATCAAGATTAAAGACATTTGCGATTGCAACTGGCCAGAGACAGATTTGGACAGAATGTCATTTAACATTCAACTCTAAAGTTTGCTCAGTAAACTGACAACTTTCTAAAACCTCTAGTGATAGTGACAGTTCAGTGACATTTAGATAGATAGATAGATAGATAGATAGATAGATAGATAGATAGATAGATAGATAGATAGATAGATAGATAGATAGATAGATAGATAGATACTTTATTTACCTGGTAACGTTAGAGGAACACCACTTTTTTGTTTGGGCTGTGAAGCCTTCCTCTTCCTTGGCACATATGACGGTGACATGCTTCCTTGTGTGTGATGATGAAGTTGATGATGATGATGATGGTGGTGGTGATGATCATCCATAATTGGAGCAGACCTCACCGATCAGTACTGCAACACACAACACAACACCAGGCCTGAATTATTGTAAGACGTAAGACATACAAAGGACATCATCACTATCTCATAATTGTCAAAAGGGCTTCAATATTATTTACTCTGGTGAACATCTATTCTGGTAGTAGGCCACTGTATTTTGACTTGCACATACTGTATAACACAAATGACGTGGCATACCAACTCGTATGAACACCCGTGTCTTAATCCAAAGGTAATATGAACTCATTGGTTCTGTTTGATGTAGCTCAGCAGTGCAACACTGTAGCCTACTCGAGCAGTGTAGCAGTAACAGTGTGTGACCGGAGTCCCAGCCACCATCATTGTCCACCACGAATAGCCACACACAAAAAAAGGGAAACGTTTGCCTTGCAGCGAACGTTGCAGCAAATCTACACTCTGGATGCTGATACAATGTAAGCATTATAAACGTGCACTACACGCGCTCAAACAACTTGGCTACAATGTAGCCACCTACTGATTTAATTGTTTGATACACTTACATTGTGAAATGTCTACCCGTACAGTACACTCCCATTAGCAAGGTTAGCTGCCATTCCTCCCCGCCTAACAGGTCTTTGCATCGACTCGGTTATTCGAATAGAGACCATCAAATGGCTATGCTGACATTTTCTATAGGCTATTTATTTATGAAAAATATTGTTTAGACAAACAGTACAGTATCAATTCTCTATATTCCATACCCTACGCGAGATTACTTCATTCCCGAAACGCCCTCTTTGCGGAGACAACAAATGAGAATCCCATTTTATACAACACGACTGTGGCAAAGATATTTATAACTAACCCAAGATAGACCACAGCCTGTCGTTTCCATCGGGAGCAAATGAATCATAGTTCTTCTTCGTCTTCTTCTTCCGTGGATTTTTTTATGGCGGTTGGCAACCAACTTTAAGGTGCATTACCGCCACCAACTGGACTGGAGTGTGGACCAGAGACAGTGAAAGTCTAAATCCTACCCAATAATCTCGTCGCCCAAAGGAAACGAAATACATAATTAAATACTACATCCCCCTGAAGATTCCCCCAAAACTAACTTAATCCTGGCTCTTTACTCCTCAAATCTAATAACATTCACTCCCTTTCTCTCACATATGCCTGGCACTGAAATAGAACATGTTTCACTGTCTCCATCTCCTCCTGACAATGATCACACCTCCCAGTCAGATGTTTCCCCACCACTTTCAATGTACTTTTCTTGGATCTTAAATAGGTGTTTTCTTTTACTCTCCCTGTTCCACAACTCTTGCCACTTATTTTTAACCACTGTTCTTATCAATCCTTTGACTTCTGCTTTACTGATTGACAATTCCATCTCTACATTAAGATGTTAAAGAGCCTACTTGGCAATAATATCCACTTCCTCATTCCCCTCTACTCCCACATGAGCTGATACCCAGAGGAACCACTTGAGCTGGTACCCAGAGATGGTACCCCCATCTTTTTCACCCTATACAAACACTGTAAAACCTCATACAATACATCCTGTCTGCTGTGAGACACATGCATTTAAGCTCATCAGTGCTGCACAGGAGTCAGAGCAGATGACTACCCTGTCTGGCCTCACCTCCTCCACCCACTCTGCAGCCAATAGTATGGACAACAACTCCATTGTGTAAACAGATAAATGATCCGTAGCTCTTTTTGTCCCTGCCACATTAAACTCAGGAACACTAAAAGCTGCACCTGTCGTCCCTGTTTTAGGGTCCTTAGATCCATCTGTGAATATATTCAAGAATGCATAATATTGTGTTCTTAAATGTTTAGTTTCAACTGAATCTACTCCTTCCTCAACATGTCTTACCCTCTCAATCAACCCTATATCTATCACTGATTGAGGGAGAAACCAAGGTGGGATAGCAGGAAGAACCACTGAGGGGCTAAACTCCCTCCCAAACAACCCCACCTCTCTCGCCATGCAGTTGCCTGTCCACCCAAAGCTTGTGTTCAGACTTTGTTCACGTTCCCAACACTCTAGGATAACTTTTTGTGAAGTATGTGTAACCTTAGGTCCTTGTAGATTTACCCAATATGTCATGGCTAGCTGTTGTCTTCTTAACTTTAACGGCAAATCTCCCAACTCTACCAGCATTGCTGCCACCGGAGAGGTCCTAAGTGCTCCACGACATATTCTTAAGGCTTGGGCCTGGATAACATATAGCTTTTTTTGAAGATGTCTGAGCTGCTGATCCATATGCTATACTTCCATAATCCATTGAGGACCTTAACAGCGCTATACATTTTCAACGCCATTATATCTGCCCCCCACTCAATTCCTGACAAGCACCGCATTACATTCAATATTTTCTTTCCTTATACAACTACTCTGTTAATATGCTCCGCCCATGTAATTCCAGTGTCAAACCAGACCCCCAGGAATCTGAACACTCCCACCCTCTCCAGATTCCTTCCATACAACTTCAAGTGTATTTCCTCCCCAACCTTCCTTCTAGAAAAAAAACACAGTCTGTGCTTTCTCAACTGAAAACTTGACGCCCAACCTGAGGGACCACTGCTCTACTTCTTCTTCTTCTTCTTCTTGTACTTCGTGCCCTAATCTCTTCTTGTACTCTTCTGGCTGTATGGGTAATATTTCTCCCTCTCTTCCATAGCGTTCCATCATCCGCAAACAATGACCTCCCAATATCAGGTCTCACCTGAGAGAATACATTGTCAATCATAATGGAGAACAGCAAAGGACTAATGACACTTCCCTGGGGTGCACCATTATCCACCTCATAACTTTCTGATATAGAGCTCCCCACCCACACTTGTATTGATCGCCCAAAAATAAAATCCTTTATCCAGTTATACACCCTTCCTCCAACGCCCATGTTATCCAGCTTGATAAGTAGGTCTTCCTTCCACATCATATCATAAGCCTTCTCTACATCAAAGAAAACGGCTACCACCACCTCCCTATTTGCCTGTGCCTTCCGTATGTCTGACTCAAGGCACAGTGCAGGATCCATCGTTCCCCTTCTTTTCCTGAACCCACTTTAATCTGGTGACATTAGTCCTCTACTCTCCAGGAAGTAAGTCAGCCTTTCCGTTATCATCCTTTACTTAAGTTTACATACGTGAGATGTCAACGCTATCGGCCTATAGCTTGAAGGATTAGTAGGTTCTTTCCCAGGTTTCCGTATTGGCACCACTACCGCTTGCTTCTAACTTCCAGGCAGTTTTCCTTCCTGCCACACCGTATTATAAAGGCCCAATACTTTCCCCATTGCAGTGTCACTGCCTCCATTGTACTTGAGATCAGAGTAAGATCCAGAGCAGATTCATTTCCAGTTACTGGGTCAGTCCTGGTTCCCCGGCCGTCATTAAGACTCAGCCCTTTCTCATCCAGTAGTTTCTCCGTTTTCATCAGTCCGTAACCCTCCCCAGAGCGTACTATCAGCATTAAAATCCCCACACCACATTACCTGTCTCCTATCTTGACCTTCTACATTCCCAAGGGCCAGCAACTCATCTCTTACACAGGTTGGAAAAGTTCACTATTACAATTTTTACCTCTCCCAACCACACCTCTACCACTACATACTCCTGTTCAAGTCCCTCTCCCACACACCTATATGGAACACCCTCCTCCTCCCCCTCCCTCTCTATCTCTACGGACTGCAACATAACCTTGTAATACAAAATATAGATGAGTTTTAGCCATGTCACATCAGGTTTGGCTGGTAACTCCACTAGAAACTGTTTGAACTCTTGCCCATTAGCCATCAAACTTCTGGCGTTCCACTGAAGGATTAACACCACAATGGAAATTAACCAATACATGATTCCTGGCTGGACTGATTCTCAATCTTATTGAGGTCATCTTTGTACATTTTCCCATGTCAGTCCTGTGATCCCAAGATGCCTGACTGCCTGCTGTACTTTAACCTTTATCTTCTTAGTCCTCGATTGTAATTTTTCTGTGCAATTGATTGCTGCTATCACAAATGTAACAACCTTCCTCATGTCTCCTTCCAGGCTTGTGTTCTCCCCCATTCTGCTCCCTCCTTCACACCCAACCTGCATCTCAATCTGCCCTGGAATACCTGCTCTTCTAGTTGCCCCGATTGTTTCTCCGTGATCTACCTTCACTGCTTCTGCGTACGAGATGTTACGCTCACTCCTTACATGCTGCACTTCTACCTGTCTTTTCATCACTGAACAACCCCCATACACTACACTATGGGCGCCCCCACATTTACAGCACTTTAACTGGACCCCATCTCCACATGCATGTTCTCCCCCACACTTCGCACATCTCATTTTGCCTTTACACACCGCTGCCACATGCCCAAACCTTTGACAGTTATAGCAGCGCAATGGTTTCGGGAACATATGCTAGCACATAGTAACTCATATACCCAATCCTAACTTTTCCTGGCAATACAAGACGCTCAAAATGTAGTAGCACTGACAAGCTATCCATCTTCTTCCCATCTCGTGTCATCTGGAGGCGCTTTGCCTCAATAAGAGAGCCTCCCTTCAAGTGGTCCTTTATTTCTTGCATGTTAACTATTTATGGTACTCCTGTAATAACTCCCTTCACCCACTTTGATCCGGCATGTTACTTTCAACCACCACTCGTTTACATAACTGCTTGATTTTGAGCAGACACAACCTCTCCTACTTTACCCTCAAACTCCCTAGCCAATGCACCGCCGTGACTCCACCTTGATCCTTAAATTTCACCAACACTTTAAACTCAATTTCTCTCTGTATAACACTGCGACCCGAACCTTCCTCGTCACTACTCTCCTCCGACAAGACCTGCAAAGGATCCTCAGGCTTCCTTTTCTTCTTAATCTTTACTCTTACTATACCTCCACCACTACACTCCATCCCGTCCTCCTCAACTCCCCCTACCTTTCCATCCATCTCTGCTCCAGCCACAGCCCAGTGTTTCTCAACCACCTCCACCTAATCTTCCGCCTGCTTTCAACTCGAAGTCGTCTCCGTCTTGTCACCAGCATCAACTCAAGTGAATCATAGTGGGCAGAACAAACAGGGTGGTGGGCAGAGACAAGCACGAGCTAGCGAGATCCTATTGGCGCATTTTTGTATGTATTTGCATATTCCCGTTAGAGAACGCCTACTATGTGAAGTGCGCATGTGCAATAACACCTTTCACTTCGAAACAACACATTCATTTCTACAGAACTTTGTCCACTCTGTTCGTAAGAGATTCTGGTTTTGGAAACAGAAACTGTATTGAAGAAAACTGTATTGAGATAAAATGTTTCATCCATGAGAAAATTAGTAGAATGTCGTCCAAAATCCATCTCGCTCCATCTTCTCCCACTGCAGGCCACTGGGCTTCCTCTTATCACCATATTTGGATGTGAGTGGGAACGTCAACCGGATGCTTCAGAATTATACATAAAATGAAACATCTGTCTCATTGTTCTATCTGTGACTGTAGGCTCTGCCGAGTCCCCAACAACCGAATGTCCGGTTTTCTGGGGAAATGGAAAGAAAGCCGGGGACGCGACTTCCGGTTTTGAACGGTAACGTTGGCCGTCTTCTAGAGGAACAAAACCGCAATGTAATGTAACGTCACTGGGTTTATAAGCGCGATATAAACCCAGGGTCGTTACAGTATCGTGGGTAAATTATGACTGGCTAACTGATCTACAAATAATAATGAGTCTTTATTTATGATGCAAAGTGATTTGTATATCAGTCAGTCTGCAGTCGCCTGCAGTTGTTTTGATTCTCTCGAACACTGCCAAGGCAACACTCCATCTTAAATCCTCAACTGGATTGGTTGAACAGTGCCGAAGAGAACCTCCCCCAACAGTTATTTTTTTCTCATCAAGACCAGTATCTAGGACAGGGTTCCCCAACTGGCGACCTGCTGTACGAATTTGGCCTAGAGAAAAAATAAGTAGTAATTTATTTAAATGTTTATTGTTGGACATAAAATACTGTAAAAACACGAGTTGACACTTGCAGGGCAAGGGGCGAGGGAATAATGAATGCATTTGAAAGTTGTATGCGCAACCTAACGTTTCCTAAAGCTTACCTAACAAAAACATAATTACTTTTATGATACGTGCCATCATGTGCATCAGTAGCACAATTTCGTTTTTACTTACTTATTAATGTTGGTTTTAAGTTTTGGCTGACTTTTCTTAGCGGATGTACAATCATCGCCAATTGAATTATGGGGTGTTTCAGGCCCTGGAGTGAACATAATTGTACACTCTCAAACTCGATCACGCAGGTTGAAATATCAAAACTAACTCTGAACCAACTATAATCTAAAAGCATTAGACATTTAAGGCAATTTAGCTAGCTAGCTTGCTGTTGCTAGCTAATTTGTCCTGGGATATAAACATTGGGTTGTTATTTTACCTGAAATGCACAAGGTCCTCTACTCAGGTATTTAATCCACATATAAAAGGGTAAACCGAGTTCGTTTCTAGTAATCTCTCCCCTTCAGGATTCTTCTTCTTCTTTGGACTTTATATGGAGGTTGTAAAAAGGGGTGGTTTCTTGCGGACAACCACTATGAACAAGTTTTTCTTGAGCAGACGCAAAACAGATTCCAGATCAACTACTTCTACCCTGGGTTACATATTACCGTGTGACAGGGATGGGTAACTTTGTTGGGGGTATGGGCGACAAAAAAAAATCTGAACTCATCATGATGCTGCAGTTTAACAGCGAAATTCCTGCAATTCTAAACATTTTGCCACAGGGTGGAGAGCAATGTTTTCAGTTTTTAATATGATATCTGAGTGAGAGTGACTAAAAAAATCAATGGGAGCCCCCCGGTCGGTAATTTGACCATGATTACTACAAGTTTAGATAGCTGGCCATTATACTAACTTACCAATCAAACATTGTTTAATTGACATGGGCTAATTGACGAAGGAGAACAGTTCACCAACAAGGATGTAAAAAAATGAGAGCGCTGGACGGGCGTGTCACTCACAATAGCACTCCCATCAATCTACGAGTGTCAGGGAACCACAGCGAGGCAATCCAATTTATGCTGATTAAGTCTCCTCAGGTTCCTGTGGTATTGGGATTCTCTTGGCTCCAGCGAAGTTGCCCCGGACCTCTCCGCCATTCCCTTCTCCCAGGCACCACTCCACCCCGGGGACGACTGTACTCTCTGTCGGGTCCGGAGACCAAGGCTATGGGAGACCTACATTGAGGACTCCCTAGGGTTCTTCTTTGTGGAGAAGAAGGACAAAACCCTGCGCCCGTGCATCGAGTACTGGGGCCTCAACAACATCACGGTGAAGAACCGCTACCCGCTACCCGCTACCACTCATCTCCTCGGCCTTCGAGCCGCTCCAGGGGGCGACCGTGTTCTCCAAGCTGGACCTACGGAACGCCGGGAAGGGGAAGAGTGGAAGACTGCCTTCAACACGGCCAGCGGTCACGACGAGTATCTGGTCATGCCATGTGGCCTTACCAACACCCCAGCTGTGTTCCAGGCTCTGGTTCTCCGCGACATGTTGAACCAGTTCGTCTTCATCTACCTCGACGACATCCTCGTCTTCTCCCTCTCCACCCAAGAACACGTGCTCTACGTCCAACAGGTTCTCCAACGCCTAATGGAGAACCAGCTTTTTGTGAAAGAAATTCCATCACTCCACCATATACTTCCTGGGTTACATCATCGCTGCAGGGAGTGTACAAGATGGATCCCGGGAAGGTGAGAGCAGTGGTGGATTGGCCCCAGCCTATCCAGGGTTACAGCACCTGGCTTCCCTCCTGTCTGCACTCACCTCTCCCAAGGTTACGTTAACATGGTCCCAGCTGCTGACCGGGCGTTCCGGGATCTCAAACACTGTTTCACCACAGCTCCGATCTTGGTCCATCCTGACCCGTCCCACCAGTTCGTGGTGGAGGCCGATGCTTCGGATGTCGGAGTGGGGGCTGTGCTGTCGTTCTGCCCTGGACCTCAATTTACATCCCTGCGCCTTCTTCTCCCATCACCTCAATGCCACGGAGAGGAACTACGACGTGGGAATCGTGAGCTTCTCGCGGTGAAGATGGTGTTGGAGGAGTGGAGGTACTGGCTGGAGGGGGCGGAACATCCGTTCATTGTGTGGACCGACCACAAGAACCTGGACGTTAGGCAACACAAAAATATCCAGGGCTACTACACCACCGCGCGCCCCCCGGGAGAAGCGGGTGGAGGCGGGAACTGAAGCAAAAGTGCTGCCTGCTGTAGTAGCCCATCAGTGACGCCTGAGGGCGGCAGCCAATTGTCAAAATGCCGCCTCCAATTCAAGTGCTGCCCTAGGCGATCGCAGAATCTTGCCTAATGGGCGGGCCGGCCCTGTTCCGAATGCACTGTATGTGGCGCGTGGGAGACAACATATCAATGGTGTGATTGGTAAAATTATTTCCACCTTTTAATGGGTTTATTGTAGTCTAATCGGGTGTTTGAGATTAGTCCGACTGCAATGAAATGAACGTCAACAGGCTACCCGCATCCTCCTCCCTCCCCTCCCTCCCTCCCTCCCTCCTCACTCACATAGTTTCACTTTCTCTTATTATCAAACAGAACAACTGGTAAGAACAGCTACAAGGTAAGCCATGTTTATTTGCTCCAACACACCACCAATTTACATTTAGCTGAGTGATTAATAACAAAGTTACTGCAATTATTAAACATTAGGCTGTGTCTAGGGTTGTTGACCTACGTCCTGGGAAATGTAAAAATTCGATTCAATTAGACATCCTTCAGATCCAAAATGCATATTTTATTAGTTAAACTGTTCCATGTGTTATACATTTGTAAGGGAATAAAGGAGTTATGTTGCAGAAATATAAATCATTTGGTTCCTAGATAAGAGGCTAAATTGGATCTGAACTGATATTGCTTTTACGATTAGGCGTAATATTGAAAGTGAAAGATTCTAGTTGGAAACAGTCATACAGAAACAGTCACTGGTTGTTATACAAAAACGAATACAGTCACTGGTTGTTATGAAAAACGAATACAGTCACTGGTTGTTACACAAAAACTAATACTTTCTTTCTATTTGTTTATTTTTCATACAGAACCACAATGAAAGGTAATTTTCAACAGTACATCATTTCATTTAATAATTTTGTATTTTATACTACCAGCCTATATGTGTAACAGTATTGTAGCGACCCTGTGTAATGACCCAGTGTAATGACCCAAGTAGTGAGTGCGGCCCGAACCCTCAACCTTCTGGCCCGTAGCCCCGCAGAAATCAACTGTGCCACAAAAGCATGCTCCAGTGGCAGATTCGATCTCCGCTCTTATAAACCAGGGTCTCTACAGTATGTAATATATAGTACGTTGCCTAATGTTTGAGGGCGAGCCACGATAGTCTAACTAGGAAACGTGGCTTGAATGTTATCTAAATATGTGTATTATCATGTGGCACTGAATAAGAAGGAACAGTAGAGTAATAATAATACCAGTTGAACGGCCTGCTCACTCAAATACATAGGCTACTTTAATCTAATTTAAAAACGACTATCAAGTGGGGTGTTCAGGAAACCAATCAAAACAGAAACCATCTAAAGTGTTTATCGTGATAGCCTAAGATGAGGCTTGGACATTTGTCAAGTTTATCTATGCATGCTTTTTTTGCACCAGGGATTAGCTATGGTGTGGTTTATTACAGGAACTGGCAAATTACCGTCCTTCCTCCATCGAGGACTGCTTACATAAAAAACAGCACTTGAGAACAGACTAAATTGGTGTCTACTAAGCATCCGAGGTAGTGATGTGTCATGCGCAAAAGATGCGGCTCTGAGAGCCGATGCTTTGTAGTGAATCAGAAGAGCCGGCTCGCATCGAGTGAGAGCCGGCTCCCAGTTTTTTTCCTTTCGCTGCGTGCTTACAGGCAGAACTTTGTTTTGATTGGTCAGCAATCGCATCGCGGCCAATCAGATGTGAGGATATGGGATCATACCATTATGTAAAAACAGAGAGGGGGGTGAAGTGAAGCGGCACTCCACTGCAAGTTAATGAGTCGTAACAACGTTAATAACGACACTGTCTGTCAGATAGCGGTGAGGAGAGTGTGTGAGTCGTAACTATGAGTGACACCCGAAAGAGAAGCAGCATCTGGCTCCAGTTTAAAGACAATGGAAACAACAAAGCAGAGTGCGTTCACTGCAAGATGAAAATTACTTTAAGAGCAGGTTCCACCACAAACCTGCATAGACATATGAGAACTGTCCATCCTACAGTGCAGTTAGAGGAGAGAGGGCAAGCTAGCACCCCATCTACAGATCCTGGTGTGTCTCATCCCCAAAAAACAGCAACTGCAGCAGCATCTACTGGCTTCCCCACACATGCAGGTATAACCTCTCCTACTGCAGCTCAAAGCAAAATAAGCCAGCTTATACCCAAAGTGATGACCCCATCCAAACAGCACAGCATTGATGTAGAGCTAGCTAAAATGATATAGCTACTGATTTCCAACCCTTTTCAACGGGCATTATGGCAAGTAAGGGTGAAACAAGCTCCATCAGTTTGCCTGACAACTGACTGCTGGACCTCCAGAACAACCTGCTCTTTCATGGCTGTCACTTGCCATTTCATTGAAAATTACAAGATGACATCTTGCCTTTTGGACTGCTTTGAGTTCACAGAGAGACACACTGCAGAAAACCTAGCAGATGAGCTAGTAAGAGTGGCAAAAGAGTGGCAAGTAGAGGACAAAGTAGTGTGCTGTGTGAGTGACAATGCAGCAAACATCACCAAAGCCATAAAAATTCTTAAGTGGACCCATCACCCATGTCTGGCACATACACTAAACCTCATGATTAGAGATGCCCTAAAGGTGGTCAAACCAACCGTGGATAAGGTGAAGGCTGTTGTGGAGTTTTTCCACAAAAGCACAGTTGCAACACAGAGGCTAAAGTCCACACAGTGCCAGATGGGGATGCCTGAACTGAGGCCCAAACAAGAGTGTGCCACCAGGTGGAACTCAACATTTTATATGTTGAAACGAATTCTTGAAACAAAAGATGCCATCATCTCCACCCTGGCCCTCATCAACGCACCAGTTGATGCTCTATGTCAAGAGGAATGGGAGCTGGTGAAAGAGGTCTGCACCGTCCTGCAACCATTTGAGGAGGTGACTGTGGAAATAAGTGCAGACAGGTACCTTGGACCATTTTTTTTCACTACTACCATTCAGTCACTATTATACATTGCAGAAACAATACAGTATAATGTGCCACATATAATATGCCACATACTTTAAAAAAAGCTTCATTTTAAAAGTTGCTGTTTCTCTCCCTCAGCTATGTTTCTGCCTCAAAAATGCTCCTGCTATGCAAAGGTTTGCAGCGTGTGACAGCCCAACAGACTGTAACCATGCAGAAAGGGAAAGAATTGGTTGCAGCTCTTTGTTCAGCCATGGACCGGAAATTTCTGCGTATGGAGTACAACACTGTCCACTCAGAAACCACATTATTGGATCCTAGGTTTAAAAAACTTGCATTCAATGACAACAGAGCTGTTGATGAGGCACTTCAGAGAATTAGTGCAGCAGCAAGATGCACCCCTAGCAGCCAGCCAGCTCCGCCATTAGAAGGCCAAGTGTATGAGGAACCACAAACCTCTGTTTGGAGGCTTTTTGATGAAAGAGCTACAGGAGATGCTACAAGAAGAAATCCTACAGCTGATGCGATACTGGAGGTGAGGTCTTATCTTGAGGAGCCCATCATCCAACGAGCAGAAGACCCACTGAGCTGGTGGCAGGCCAAGGCCTCAGTCTTTCCACGCCTGGCGAAGGTGATGGAAGGGAGACTGTGTATTGTGGCAACATCGGTTCCTTCAGAGAGAATCTTCTCAAAAACAGGGCAGATAATCTCAGAAAGAAGAAATAGGATCAGTCCATCAAAGCTGAGGCATCTGATTTTTTTGAATGCCAATCTTCACTGAGGACATTAATACTGTTTGCTTGAGTTTGGTTCTAGTTCTGTTCTAGTTCAATTCTGTTTATTTGCTGTTTTTTTGTTGTTAATTTGTGCAAAAAAATGTTTGATTAAAATGATTAAAAACAAAAGAATGCTTTTGTAACAAAATAAATGCATAAAAACACTGCACATGAAAGGGTTTTCAACACACAAACCATTTTTTTTTTTTAAAGTTAGGGTAAAATAAAGGCCTACAAAAAAATCCTAAATTAAGAGCCGTTCAGGAGTCGAAAGAGCCGGCTCTTCTTTGGGAGCTGAGCCAAAAGAGCCGGCTCTCGGAAAAGAGCCGAACTTCCCATCACTAATCCGAGGGACTGGCCAGTAACATCCCATGGACCACGCTTGTCCACAGACCAGAGGTTGGGAAACACTGCTCTATGTCAATGTCATAGAGCATGTCAGGGTCACCCATCCCCTCTTAAATTTACTCCACTGTATGTCTATAATGCCAGGAAAGAAGAAGTTAATCACTTTTGGGGTTGGGAATACTGGGATGTTTCATGACGACTTTACAAGGCGTCTCACCCAAAGAGGCTTAACTAAAGGGATGTCACTTTCTGTCCCATTGTCTCTCCTACTGGCACTGATATTGAAGCAATTTATACATTCATCAATGTTAACAATTTTCCAATGTGATATCCTTAAAACATAATAACATACAGGACCAGCCAATTGCGTTGTTTCATCTTTCCCACCAACACCGACACAAATTATCTCAAATTCAAAATACTAAATCTAACCTGTAACCACAGTTACTGCTAGCTAGCTATAAAGTTGTTGTTGCACATGTCTATCAAAACAGGCTGTTAGCATTCATAAAATGTTAATTCAAAATCAGATGAGGCAGAGACCGGGATTAGGGTTAAACTCGGAGTTAGAGATAAGGCTGAGACTGGGATTAGGGTTAAACTCGGAGTTAGAGATAAGGATGGGACCAGGATTAGGGTTAAACTCTGAGTTAGAGATAAAGCTGAGCCTGGGATTAGGGTTAAACTTGGAGTTAGAGATAAGGATGGGACCAGGATTAGGGTTAAACTCTGAGTTAAGAGATAAAACTGAGACTGGGATTAGGGTTAAACTCGGAGTTAGAGATAAAGCTGTCCACCAGCTCCAATACAAATGCATTAGTTTTGCATATGTATGCAAAAATGAAAGTTGCGTTATTGGTCTGAATGACTCAGTGAATCTTGTTTACTCAAACATAATATATATATTTTTTTTTTTATTACAATAACTTTGTTGTTGTATAGTAATGGAGTTGAGTGGTTTATGTTGTTACACATGTGGAGTAAGAAACAATTCCATTATAATGCAATGACAAAGCAATTACTAAAGTACTAGTTATGTAACAAAATAATACACTGTGAGGTCTTGAATTTCACTGTGAGGTCTTTAATTTCACCGTGAGGTCTTGAATTTCACTGTGAGGTCTTGAATTTCACCGTGAGGTCTTGAATTTCACTGTGAGGTCTTAATTTCAATTTCAGGTCTTTAATTTCAATTTCACTTGCTATGTGATTATACTTTTGAAATGTATATATTTGTCACCCTAGTTGTGTGAATGCCAGAGTTATAAATATCCAGTCTATGTTCATATTAGCCACATTGATCTAAAATATGGACATTTCCTTTATCTCTGTAGAGCCAAGGATTAAGAGATTCTTCTCTATTTTGTCTGGGAATACTCTGGGGTCTCATGAGGAATTCATTAATAGTCTCACTGCCAAAAGAGGCTTAACTAAAGTGACATCACTAGAGGAGAGTGATGTCATCCTGGCTTTCTGTCCCATCGTCTCTCGTGCTGGGACTGATATTGAAGCAGCACTGCAGCAGATTCCAAGTAATCTATATTCATGCATTTTTTTATGTTAATGATTGACACTTTCATTTACTGTTTACAATAGTTAGTACTCAATACAATTACTTATTATTGTTTGTCCCTCACTCTCTTGACAGCTGATAAACCTGTCATCCTGGTAGTGCTTCATCACACCTTTGATCCAGACTACACTGTACCTGACAGTAGCAGACTAGTGACCAGAGGTGATGTAATACTCACAGTGGACTGTCTCTTCCATGATAGCAAAGGACTACTGGAGTGTCCTCGCAATAAGAAAGCGATCAAAAAGATTCGAGAGAGGCGAAACAAACGGCCAAAGGTAGTTAACTCTTATTGTGTTTAATGATCATGTTTAGTCATTACATACAGGCCTACAGTTGAAGTTAGTCTGTTTTGTCGACCCAGAATGAAACCACTTACAGAAGCCTCATTATATTTAATAGTCATACATGGCTTTGTGTTTTTATTCAAAATGCATTCACAGGTGAATGATGTCTAGAAAATTACGATATGATATGTATTTATATTTTACAACTTAAATTTTACTTCTCATCAATTTGATGAGATGACCAACAATTCTACAATATCTACAGTGATAATTGGTATCTAAACACTGGGTTTCCAGATTAACCCTGATCCTTTCAATAGTCTAATGAGCTTTTTAGTCCAGAAGGCTTAATCTGGATCTGGGAAACCAGCCCTAAGGGTTTGTAATCACTTTCATAGGTAAATGATACCATGGAAATTGCTGGGCCGAAGACCTTTGTGATGGTACAGATCTTAATCTGAGCCAGTTTGCTACAGCAGGAAAAGAATCCAGCAGCAACAGGAAATGTCAATTATTATGTGGAATTATAATTCATGGACATTTGCGATTCCATGAAGACCAAGGAGCTCTCCAAACAGGTCAGAGTCAAAGTTGTGGAGAAGTACAGATCAGGGTTGGGTTATAAAAAAATATCAGAAACTTTGAACATCCCTCAGAGAACCATTAAATCCATTATTAAAAAATTGAAAGAATATGGCACCACAACAAACCTGCCAAGAGAGGACTGCCCACCAAAACTCACGGACCAGGCAAGGAGGGCATTAATCAGAGAGGCAACAAAGAGACCAAAGATAACCCTGAAGGAGCTGCAAAGCTCCACAGCGGAGATTGAAGTATCTGTCCATAGGACCACTTTAAGCCGTACACTCCACAGAGCTTGGTGTTTGCCAAAAGGCATGTGGGAGACTCCCCAAACATATGGAAGAAGGTACTCTGGTCAGATGAGATTAAAATGTAGCTTTTTGGCCATGTCACCCCGAGAACACCATGGTGGTGGCAGCATCATGCTGTGGGGATGTTTTTAATCGGCAGGGACTGGGAAACTGGTCAGAATTGAAGGAATGATGGATGTTGAGGGAAACCTGTTTCAGTCTTCCAGCGATTTGAGACTTGGACGGAGGTTCACCTTCCAGCAGGACAATGACCCTAAGCATACTGCTAAAGCAACACTTGAGTGGTTTAAGGGGAAACATTTAAATGTCTTGTAATGGCCTAGTCAAAGCCCAGACCTCAATCAAATTGAGAATCTGTGGTATGACTTAAAGATTGCTGTACACCAGCGGAACCCATCTAACTTGAAGGAGCTGGAGCAGTTTTGCCTTGAAAAACGGGTGGCTAGATGTGCCAAACTTATAGAGTCATACCCCAAGAGACTTGCAGCTGTAATTGCTGCAAAAGGTGGCTCTACAAAGTATTGACTTGGGAGGGTGAATAGTTCTGAATGCTCAAGTTTTCTGTTTTTTTGTCTTATTTCTTGTTTGTTTCACAATCAAAAATATTTAAATATTTATTTAAAAATATTTAAAAATCTTCAGATAGATAGATAGATACTTATTTCTTAATTTCAAAGGGGTAGGCATGTTGTGTAAATCAAATGATACAAACAATACATTTGAATTCCAGGTTGTAAGGCAACAAAATAGGAAAAATACCAAGGGGGTGAATAGTTCCGCAAGCCACTGTACTAGTAGTGTTTGATTTCTGTTGGTCAATAAATGCTTTCCAAATAAGGTTGACCTTTATACTCTCTTCTAAGGTGAGAAAAGAAAAGAAAGAAACGAAAGGATTTCTGCAGCATGTCCAATGAAAGGTCCAAGAAATTAGGAAGTACACACTCACACCTGAAGACGAAAAGACGACTGTTATTTTGGCATTAATATGTGTCACATATCAGTTTGCAAACAATGTAAAAATAAATAAATCACTGAGTTAATAAAACCGCATACAAACATGGTCTCTTTTTTGCTTTCTTGAGTAAGGCAGCTCCAAAATGCTGGTGTTTCAGCCTAGCTCAGTGCTTTCTGTGGTGGTGGGGCAGCCAGCGGAAAATACTGAGCGTAAGGGTTGGTAATGTTCTCTAGTTGCACCGTGATTGGCTCAGTGTTCTGTCACTCACGGGGAACCTACATCACTGCAAAATCTACATGGAGAGCTCGAAAATAGAGTTACATTGGAAGTGCCCATCCAAGAAGGCTCAAGGTCATTGGCCACAGATAAAATTACGTCAAATCACATTATATCTAAAGTAGCTTTGATTGGACTGATCATGTCAACATCATACTTTTCCTCACCAAGATTTACATGCTAAAATTGCCACTGCTCATGATACCTAAATAAAAAACATGGCTTGGATAAACAAGATTTTTACAGGTACCTGCAGGTTTGACGCTACTAATTAAAATAAATACAAGTGATTGACCCTCGAGCTGGAATGGATCCCAACACATACAACTTGGGGAGTATAAAAAAACCCGATTTCAAATATTTATCCTCTACAAAATATATTAAACAGAAATGGGAGGAGCAACTTAACATTGAAATAACTGATGGTTGAACATATTTATTACTTAATTAAGCTCTACCAACTCACAGTCTTGGAGAGAATTCTGTTGGAAGAATGTTATATGTTTCATCATAACACTTAAACTGAAATCCAAACAGACTGGCTCCCAACACCCATGTTGGGCAGATCACTTTCATATCTTTTGGTCCTGTCCCACTTTGAAACTTACTGGGGAGAAATAAGAAAAAGGAATGATAACGCTAACTCGGCTGTGCCTCACAAGAAAAATAATGGGTTTTGACATAGATCAAACATTTATTTATTTGTATTTGGGTGAAATACCTGATAACTTATACAATAGAGACAAGCACCTGTTGAAGGTCCTACTGGCAGCCAGTAAAAAAAGCGATCAGTATGAAAAGGCTACATTGTTAAAGAAATACATTATATAGAACATATGACCTTTGCTTTAAGAACTCATGAGGAGAGAGGCCAGAATACTGGGAAAAATGTGTTTTGTACTTGAAAATGGTCTAATTCAAAGATGGTGTTACTGTAACTAATCTGATGTATGTATGATGTGTGCTGTACCTGCCAGACCTGCCAAAGAAGTATATACAAAAAAATACATGCTCATGATTTATAATACGAGCTCACAAATTACTAAAACTTGTGCATGAATTTATATAACATGCTCATGATTTATAAAATGAGCTCATGAATTACTAAAACTTGTGCATGAATTTATATAAAACGTGCTTACAAATTGTAAAACGTCCCCAAGAAGCTAGAGAGACACACCACCATCACCCATTCCCGAATCCCGACCAACATGAACTCACTTAAGACATTGACACACAAGACAAAGACAAGAAAGTGTAGGCTATTACATTTAACTTTCCATTTAAATGTTTAAGTCCCGTTAGCAGTTAGCTAAAGTTCTTATTTCACATTGACATCATCACCAACATTAGCTAATGTTAGCTAGATTATCAAAGGGCCAGTGTGGTGAGATAACTCCATCTGTTGGAATAAAGCAGTGGTCACCAACCCAATGATAAAGCCTTGCGCAGTGGTCACCAACCCAATGATAAAGCCTTGCGTTCCTAGTTTAGATTTTTTAATTTTTTGGGGGCTGTTGGCAGGAGGTGCACTTGATTCAGCAGCTCTAGCGCCGGGAAGGCAAAGTGTTCCCATTTTGAACCATTTCATGTGCCTAAAGGTAGAACTCTGCCTACCCGGCAGGCCCGGAGAACAAATCAAGTGCACCTGTAGGGCTACCGCTGGCCAGTCAGATAGCACAGATCACCATGTCTGCACAATTTACTTGAGCCATAGACTGTAAAAAGAAGCCTAGAGCGCACAGCAAAGTTGATACTGAGATTTCCAAACTTTTGAAACTATTACTAGATAGAGACTCAACGAATACAGTAAAGAGCTGCTGTTTCTACGAGTAAGTTAATGTTTAAGTTGTTATTCAGCACCGTCTACACTTTGTTAAACACTTTTATAAGCCATAAAATGCGTGTTCTCCTCACTTCCACTCACGCTACAACCAGCACTGCAGCTGCAATGAATAACTATAGCAAAGTGTTTTGTGGAATATTTCACTTTCTCTGGTCATAGGAGTAACAACATGTAACAACATGGATTGGTGCATGAGGCAGAAATATGTCCCCTTTTCTCAGATGGAGGGAGACTGACCATCAGATGCAGGCCATCAGTCCAGCAAAAAAATAAAGCTAATGATGACGCCAACTCGGCTGTGCCTCACAAGTAATACAACAACTTATCTATTACCAGTGTGATCATATACCTACGTTTCAGTGGAGGCTACTGAGGGGAGGAAGGCTCATAATAATGGTTGGAATGGAATCAACGGAATGGCATGGTTTCCATGTGGTTGATACCATTTCATTGACTCCATTCCAGCCATTACTATGAGCCGTCCTCCCCTCAGCAGTCTCCACTGCTACATTTTTTAAATATAATTTCAAAATTGTCTGAGAAGAACAACAATAGCAGGGCAATTCAAGCATACCCAATTCAAGCATCGGCAATATGCACTGATAATGTATTGGGCCCTATAGGATACTGGGTAACAATTTGTTTTAAGAGGTCCTTATTACATGTGCAATTACACTGTAACAAGTATTGTAGTTAACTTTATCAACAAGTGGCGTGTATTCATGGATGCCAAGGGAAGCCAGCCTTCACAAAAAAAATTGACCAAAAAAGAATACTAAAAAAATAGAACAAATATTTAGGCTCTGTGTTTCATAATGTTTCTTCAATTGAATGTATCTCACAAGAAAAAACATTCTGAGGGAGTGAAACAGCGCTCCTCTGTTTCTTTACGTGTGGGCCATCTATCTGATGCTGTCTGGTAAAAACGTTGTGTTGTTGTCCTCCGGTGGCTAGCTAGGCAGCTAGCTAAAATCGACCCTTTCCTAAATTAGCCATGGATCGAGATAGGGATTTGGACCTGTGGTTTTATTTAAATTCTCCATACTGGCCAATGATTATAATGGCAATTCTGATCCAACCATTAATTCATACATTGTTGTGCCCCTGGCCTGGAATGATGGAAGTTCAATATGTAGCTAGATGTAGAATGCTAATGTTAACTAGCTAACGTTGCCCATGAATGGAAGTTAGGCTAGTGAGCAAGCATTTTAGCCAGGTAGCCTAGGACAACAAAAAATAAAAGCATGTACTGTATGACCATTTAGTCAACATGAAAGAGAGGTGGATGGCATTGGCGTTTCTCTACAAGTAGGGTGAGTCAACATTTTTTTTCTACTTGTATGAACGTGCACGCACACACACACAAACACAAAAATCTGAATCATGGACAGCCACATCATATTTAGCTTACGTTGATTGGACTAAATTGTTTTTGGTATCTTTTAGTTGTCACTGTATTAGACTAAGCAGAGGTGATTTGATTATGTTGACATATTAGCGGAGGCAGCTCCTGTTTTCTTTGCGATTTGTGGTAACTCTCTGTGGTTCTAAATCAATAGTTGTTTAGTGGTCCAAAAATTTCGGAAACGTTCACATCCTTGACCATGCTGTAGGTCATGTAACCGTCTGTTACTGTACATGCAATATGCTTTGTGGACTTCACTGGACAGAGGTTTCTATCCGGTTTTGTGATAAAACAGGTGTGGTTAAATGTAGGCCTATATATCACAGTAGCTATTGTAATTCTGTAATTACAGACGTGTAACAACAAATGGTTGTTGCCATGCTTTTTACAAATGGGCAGGTTTCCACTAAATTCACCAACGTATTGTTTCGCCTCTCAGCTGCATCCAATTTGTATCACAATCGGGCCGTGATTGGGAGTCCCATAGGGCGGCACACAATTGTCCCAGCGTCATAAAGATGTCATGGTGAGTGATGGAATCCAAGTTTCTGGGTGGGGAGTCAGCAACTTGAGGGGGAAAAAAGAACCAGTGGAGGCAGCAACAGGCAGGTAGCAGGTAAAGGGGGGCCAGGTGGATTGGGCCAGTCACGTCCAGGTGTCAGGCCAGGGTTTACTCAGTTGCGGCCCAAGAGCCTCAGGCTCTCAGGTAGGGGAGACAGAGAAAAGATGAGGGTTAGTGAGAGCATGCACTGGGGGTAGAGAATAATCAATAGTGTTGCTGTGGACACTAGATAATATGACTAACACACACACACACACACACACAATAATGCTACTGTCACTAAGCAGTACATCGGTTCCACCGGTGGGTCCTGGTGGAAATACATTCATAAAACCAAAAGCTTACCTTGACTTGGAAGAGTTCCAGCGTTGTGTTGGATAGTCATAGCCAGCTAGCTAACATAGCATCCTTCTGAGCAGGGTGATTTAAGTAGGCTAAACTAGCTAACTGCATTCACTAGCTAAGTGAAACTGAAAGTGAAAATAAATTACGAAATCTCTCTCGCTCGCTCTCTGTCTTGCTTCTCCTTCATTTTTCAAGAAATGAATTTGTTCAAAACTGTTCAACTATTGTCTTTCTCTCTCTTTGAGTCAACTACTCGCCACATTTTATGCCCTGTAGTGCTAGCTAGCTGTAGCTTGGGCTTTCAGTACTAGATTAATTCTCTGCTCCTTTGATTGGGTGGACAACATGTCAGTTCATGCTGCAAGAGCTCTGATAGGTTGGAGCACGTCCTCCGGAAGTTGTCATAATTACTGTGTAAGTCTCTGGCTACACAATGGTGATACCCTACAGAGTGCTGTTGAGGCTACTGTAGACCTTCATTGCAAAACAGTGTGTTTTAATCAATTATTTGGTGACATGTAAATATATTTAGTATAGTTTAATCTAAAAAGGATAACTTTTTTAATGTTTTACCATTTTACTGAGGAGGATGGTCCTAACCTTTCTCCTCTGAGGAGCCTCCACTGTGTACACATAGTTTACACTACAGTTGTACACATATTAAACACTATCCTGACAATTATATTTATTTTGATTTGTTTAACACTTTTTTGGTTAGTACATGATTCCATGTGTGTTATTTCATCGTTTTGATGTATTCACTATTATTCTACGATGTAGAAAATAGTAAAAATATAGAAAAAGCCTTGAATGAGTAGGTGTCCAAACTATTGACTGGTGCTGTATATGATATGTATATTTTGTGACATTAGGGAGAAATTGATGGGCACATGAAAGGCATCAGACACCTGTGAAATCATTAAATAAATTAAGTCAATAAATGAGTAAAATGTTGACATATTGTCACGATCGCCATGAGACAGGACCCGAGGCGCAGAGCTGTAGTGTGAATACATTCCTTTAGTAAGTAAATAATCCAAAAACCGAACAAAGGCGAGACAGCGATCTTGAACTGGCGCGCAACCAAACTACAACCAACACACACAAAAACCCACAAACACAGGCAAAACAACTCAACTTAAATAGAATCCCCAATTAGAGACAACTCAAGACAGCTGCCTCTAATTGGGGATAAGACCCAACAGAAAAGAAACACCCAGAACTATTGTCAGGTCCTGACTGTGGCCACCCAACTCCCACTAGGGGGAGCTAGAGACCTGGCCTCAGTCAGGGCCTGACAAATATCAGTTATTTTCTTACATGGCTCAACCCTCATAACATGATTGCTCTTAATCCAAGGCAATGGCATTGTAAGGTCAATGACTAAATTAAGCATATTCTATTGTCACCATAGCAATATGCAATAAATATACAGCAACTGTAATGATATGTAGTAAATGTAATTGTAACATTTGACCACTAGGTGTCTAATATGAATGGTTGTTCTGATTTAAAGGTTTTACGACAAGTCATAAGGAGGTTGATGGCAGTTGGTAATGGAGATGCATACTGGTCGGTTATTAAAATAAATCACTAGTTCAAAGCTAGCTGTTCAATACGTATCAATGACTAATCATTGAAGTATATGAATGTTACAGAAACATTAAACAATCTGTTCTATCAGAAGCAGTATGAACTTATCATTTTTTATAGAAGTCTGCTGGGTTATTTTAATGTAAATCCACGTGATATACGGACCCTTTTAGTTTCACTTTCTTATTATAAGAATTCAGTGAGTTCAGAGAATATTTAAAGAGTGAAAGTAGATGCTGCGACAGACACGGTTAAAAAGTAGGTTTGTTCGTTCGTTCATTGAATCTCTTTTTATAAATGTTAAAATTGTCATTGGTTTGTCTATCTTGGGCTCATTGACATTGACAGCATTTAAAAGTTCAGTTTGCACCTTGATGTTCTGTATTAGTGCACACTGTATATGCCGAACTGTAATTTTAGCGTCTTGGTTGTGTTCTCACTCATCTGTTTCCGTATTACATTGAAGATCAGATGATATTTGTGAGGCTCTGCAGCGTAAGCTAAAATTGAAATATGAGCAACAAGGTAAAGAATAGGCCTAATATAAAATCAATAATTCATAATAAATCAGATAAATGTTTACTTTGAATAATGGTTCGAACCAGCACTTAAAGTAGACCTATGGGTTTCTCTTTCCAAGGTAAACTGTCTGCCACGTGCAGATGCGGATGCACCCCAAGGTAAGAACAATGACGATGCATCTGACACCTTCACAATCTTACCTTATTCAAGCAAAGAGGAAATTCAGCAGCGCTTGGGAGGACAGTGGAAGTTGATAAAAGTGTGCCTTTACTGTTTCAGGAATGTACATACGGATTAAAGAAGGAGGATTTTATATCCTATTTAAAAATGGGTGGCTGATGGTTTGTAGGCACTGGTGGTTTGTTTACATAGCAGGTTAGAATTAACGTAGCATGTTAGGAACATTAGGTTGATGTTAGGAAAATGGTTAGCGTTAGCTAAAATGCAAAAAAAAAAAAGACAAAAGCTGGAACCCTTCTAGACATGACCGTGCTGCCGGTATGATAGCAAACTTGACTTTGGTTGAGGTCCAAACACTTAAAAGACACAAACTATCCCCTCAGCCCCCTATAACGCACACACAAGTTACCGTTGGCTGAAAACACAATCAAGCAAGTGACGAATTTCCAGGCAAGTGTGGTCCATTTAAACAAAACAATTCCTTCCTCCCTTACCCCTTGCATTAAACGTCATCAGAAGTGTCCACTTAATTTGAGGGCTGAGGGGATAGGGTGTGTCTTTTAAGATGTTTTTTTTCTCCGTGACCAAAATATGGAAATTAATATACCAGCAGCATATCAAACTGGGATAATGTTTTAGGTTACACTGGCTAAATCTGATTATTTCACATAAAGACGTGGAAAGATAAAAAAAAAAAAAAAAAAAAAAGCTATGTTTTTAGCCAGGCTGTCAATTACCTACAAGGAAGGATTACTAGTTATTGTTTTTAGATGCGATTAACGAGGCTACTAACGACGACACCGGACTTCACAACCTTACAAGAGCAGATGGAAACCATCCCCCAGATACCAAGAATGTTGAACATGAAAGGAAAACTAAAGAGGTAGGTTACAGGCTAGATGATTAAAAATTTTCTAAGAGGTGCTGTAGATGTTTGCGATTGGAGTTTATATCAATAACAGATTTTTCCATTGGTACAAAAGTTTTTGGAAATTGTGACACATTGGATTTTTACATACATTCAATCAAGCGATTTATTTGATGCAAAGATATTTGGTAACTCGTGCACGGGCTCGTTCCTTCAGCTCTTAGGGAGTCGTCCGGAACAAAAGAGGACCCCTAACCATGTGGCACACATACTTATACAGAGCAATAGTAATAAAATGACGTAGGTAGATTCACACTCCTGACTGGTCGTTGTTATGGAGGGCAGTCCCTCCTCGGGCAGTATCGACTTCCCATTGGCTCTTGGCAGTGTTCTTTGTCCTCGGAGTCCAGCCCTCATAAATCTGTGTGTGTTTAGGATTAGATATTCTAAAAGATGTGTGTAATACAGGTTGTGTAATGTTTCGAGCTAATGTGTGTAATACAGCGTTGGTAATAAGCGACATCAAGAATATATTTATTACAATAGGAAACATGTAGAATGTTCTGGACCAATAAAATGTCAACTTTTCCTTCCTAGAAAAATATGACTAGTGCTCCAGAGATTACCAACCAGCTTCTCCTATCTGCAACACAAACGCCTTCAGGTATCTAAAGTGATTCAATTGGACACTATGCATTGTCATCCAATTCCTGCTGAATGCTGCGTTTCCTTGTTGGTTAGATACTACTAACAAGGACACACTGTGGTTTGACTCCACAACGAGCGGAAACAAACATCCCCCAGGCCCCAATATGTGAGCAGGGCTTAAAGATCTGACAATCCTCTCTAGTTTACCTCAGACATTTCCTGTATCTCTATAGGGTTGACGATGGACAAATTCTTCACAGTTCTGACTGGGAATACTCTGGGGTCTCATGAGGAATTCATTAATTGTCTCACTGCCAAAAGAGGCTTAACTAAAGTGACATCACTAGAGGAGAGTGATGTCATCCTGGCTTTCTGTCCCATCGTCTCTCGTGCTGGGACTGATATTGAAGCAGCACTGCAAAAGATTCCAGGTAATCAATATCCATGAAGAACATTTTCAAAACGTTAATGATTAATGAATCATGTTTGTTTACGTGATTGTTGTTATTTTTACCCCCTCTCTCTTTGACAGCTGATAAACCTGTCATCCTGGTAGTGCTTCATCACACCTTTGATCCAGACTACACTGTACCTGACAGTAGCAGACTAGTGACCAGAGGTGATGTAATACTCACAGTGGACTGTCTCTTCCATGAGAGCGAAGGACTACTGGAGTGTCCTCGTAATGAAGAAGCAATTAAAAAGATTTTGGACATGCCAGAAATGCAGCCAAAGGTAGTTCCGTATTCTTGTCACTAAACAACTTACTATTAAATACAATACACGTGCAAAAGCAGAGATTTCACACCGAAAACATTTTGTTAGGGAATGTGTCTTTAATATTAGTAGTAATTTAAAACTAGTATTTTAATAAAATATAATGAATTGGTCGTTGTTTTGGATCAATGAGTAACAACCTCTCCTTTCTAGACAAGTAAGCCTGTTGCTCCAGAAAAGTCTAGACAGAACCCCCCCGCTGCTTCAAATCCACCTGAAGGTACAGTCAGCATATGGGGATTCATTCTGACACTGTTTAAGCAATGCATTGTCATTCAGTCCTGACTCACTGCTGGTTTTTGCTATTGTTTTTTAGATGCAGTTAACGGTTCTAACATCAACACTGGAGTTGACAAATGTCCTCCAGGTCTCAAGAACTCTGCGATTACAAGCCAACCTAAACAGGTTGGTGTAAAGGCTACAGCTATGGCCATTTTCTTCTAGGCATTCTGTTGATGTTGGATAACTAATAGTTACGTCATAACTCATAGACATTAGATATCACATTGAATTAAACATAAGTCTGCCAATCGCAAATAAAACATTTTTTTAGAGGGAACTAAACTTTCCTTTCTGTTGCAGCAGGACTTTACAAAAAGTAAGTACTGTTACGAATGTAACATTAATATAATATGTTACACAATAAACAGGTGTCCTAGGGCCTTTTGAAACAGTTATCTACTGTCAATTTAGGTGTTCTTGAAGGGAACACCTTGCTTAACGGTAGATAACCGGATAATCAATATCCATGAAACCATGTCAAAAGTGGTTATCACGGAATAGGCTGAGGGTTCATCCAATGAAGTGAATACTTGTGGGTTAATCAGAGTGAGCAGGGCTTAAAGATCTGACAATCCTCTCTAGTTTACCTCAGACATTTCCTGTATCTCTATAGGGTTGAGGATGGACAGATTCTTCACAGTTCTGACTGGGAATACTCTGGGGTCTCATGAGGAATTCATTAATCGTCTCACTGCCAAAAGAGGCTTAGCTAAAGTGACGTCACTAGAGCAGAGTGATGTCATCCTGGCTTTCTGTCCCATCGTCTCTCGTGCTGGGACTGATATTGAAGCAGCGCTGCAGCAGATTCCAGGTAATCAATATCCATGAAGAACATTTTCAAAACGTTAATGATTAATGAATCATGTTTGTTTACGTGATTGTTTTTATTTTTACCCCCTCTCTCTTTGACAGCTGATAAACCTGTCATCCTGGTAGTGCTTCATCACACCGTTGATCCAGACTACACTGTACCTGACAGTAGCAGACTAGTGACCAGAGGTGATGTAATACTCACAGTGGACTGTCTCTTCCATGAGAGCAAAAGACTACTGGAGTGTCCATTCAATGAAGAAGCAATTAAAAAGATTTTGGACATGCCAGAAATGCAGCCAAAGGTAGTTCCGTATTCTTGTCACTAAACAACTTACTATTAACATTTTGAAGAAGCTTGATAAACGTCCTGAGGTACTGTATCATTTAATCACCATTTTAAATGTTTTAATTCAGTACTGTATCACCCTTTAGATAATGTACCAGAGAAACTAACAGACTAAAAATGAAGCACGAGTCAGTAGGCAAACTGTTCAGCCATTACTTTTGTTATATTCTACATTCACTCTACACTTGTATGTTTATTATTAATATGAACATTATGAACTAGAAATCAAATACTTTTGTATTTGATTTAAAAAGAGATCTAATTCTTTCCAAATGAAGTTGAGACGCAGTATCTTAATCTCTTCTCAGGAGACAAACTACTCACGAGTCATTGGAATTTTCCTCAGCTGCTGCTGCTGTTGTCTATCCTCCAGAATATGTCCTACAGATGACCAGAAAACTCCCCTTGTCCAAGACAAGATGACAGAGGACCCATCATACATTTAGAAAGGTGTAAGATAAAAAAAAGTGTATGAAAAGTATTGCATAAATACTGATAATGCATAAATACTGATAATGCATAAATACTGATAATGCTTAAATACTGATAATGATTGTGATACTTTCCATGTTTCACTGTGCACCACACACATGGTGTAGTCCTCTTCTAATGCATCCAATGAAGTACATTTTCTGATGATTATGACATTTTGTGGGAATGGACACGAGTCTCAATCCTCTGAAATTAGGCTACTATAACATGTAGTGGTATATGCTCTTTCCAAGCTGTGTACCTGTATATTTACTCTTATGTGTAGGCCTAGGCTACAACATCAAACAAAAACAAAACACGTGTGCTTAAACAAACCTGATATGGGAGTTTGATTCTAAGATAAATTATACTTAAAAAAAAAAACAAATGGTTATACCTGTGCTAAAACAATCTATTCAATATTATAAACTGGGTAGTATGGTTCCTGGATGCTGATTGGCAGAAAGCTTTGGTATATGAGACATCTTTGCCGCTTTCACGTGCTGGTCGGAACTTGGAAATGTCCGACTTGCAGCACGTGCATAACTACAACCAGTTAGCAGATCGAAAATGTCCAAGTTTCTTAGTTCCGACTAACGTGAAGGCGTCATGTAAACTGGGTAGTCTGGGTCCTGGATGCTGATTGGTTGAAAGCTGTGGTATATCAGACAATATACCACGGGTATGACTTGTTTACTATTGTAATTATGTTGGTAACCAGTTTATAATAGCAATATGTCACCTCATTGAGTTTTGTGGTATATGGCCAATATACCACGTCGAAGGGCTGTATCCACTTTGCTCTGTGACTAAAAACAGCCCTCTTGCTGCGTTCGTAACCAAGTTGGAATTTAACACATAAGATTGGGAAAAATCCTTCCAACTGGTCATCACTAGTGGGGAAACTCATCCATCATCCCAAGATCCCACTTCTACCACATGCTGACCTCTGTAACAGCATATTCAACAGTTGAATGCAACAACAAAACAATTTATAAAACGCTATCTTGTAATATGATTTTTTAAACTATAATTTGTTTACAAGCATATCTGTACTTGTTGTATATAGTTTACACAGCTTGTTGGACATTAGTCAATCTGCGTTTCTAAACGAGTTCAAAGCACGTGAATGCATCCACTGGTAAATGTCCCCCTCCCACTTGGTTATGAACACAGCATCAGCTGTGGAATTTTGGCCATATGCCAAACCGTCTCAGGCATTATTGTGTTAATAATATAATGTACATGCCTTAGACATGCCTTATACATTACTATGCCTAATATACGAGTCAATGAACTCACAAATGCATGCAGATTATTGTTAAGCCAATCAATACTTGCATTATGTAATGCTATTTGACCTTTACTTTGTCAGAAAAGTGTATTGTTATGACAAGACTGACCTGTTGTGCAAGAAACCAATAAAAACACATTGATAAAGGAGGCTATTTATTTTGTCAGAGGCATAGACGGTTTATGAGTCGATTATGAGTTAAACGTTATCCCCGACCAACCAACAGGATGTGATAGCCTACTGACACTTTCACTTTCTGATTACTGTAAATCAGGAGGACGTTTCAAGAGTGAAAGTACAGACAACGTGTTTACGTTACAAGTTAAGACAATATTACTTTTGGTATGTGACGACCATCTCGTCGTTGACGTCGTGACAGTATTATGCGGTAAGTAGACTACGAATTGATAATCTTAATTTGTGTATATTTTTCTAGCCTGGGCAGCCGAAATGCACTATTGTCTGTCTAGGATTGATGTGCATAAGGCGCGTCAGGCAGGGGACCGATCAGGCAGAGTTAAGAAAGTGCAGATAAAACAGAATAATAAAAGACAAGAATGCCAGTTTGACACAGGTGCAACATTTAATGAGAGAACAACACCAAATACCCCACTACAGGCAAGCAACACTCAACTGAAGCTGTACTCCGGAGAGTACATCGGATCAATGGGCAGATATCACACAGACTGGCCCTTTTTTTTGCTGGATCTTTGTAGAATTTTGACCCATGTTGAGTCATCTATTTTTGCCCTTGGAAACGCAGAAGCACGAGAGCAGTTTGGTAGAAATGATTGACTAACGTATGTGTACATTTATTTTTGCTCCGCTCCTGCGGGCAACGCGGGCGGTGTGGTCAGCGTGTTAGGGCAGTGGTTCTAAATCCTGGTCCTGAGGACTGAAAGGGGGGCACATTTTTAGTTTTTGCCCTAGCACTACACACCTGATTCTATGATTTAGCCAGATGTAAAAAAACAAATAGCTGAGTATGGATTCACTCATGTCACCTCCTCCCCTCACCATCCACGAGCCAATGGAAAGGCAGCCAGTAGTCAAGAGTTAAAGGCTTATGGAAGAGGGCGAAGCTGGACGGTATGGACGTATGGTCAGCTATACTGCAGTGGTGCAACACGCCCGGACAGTGAAAATATATATATTGTCTCTCTGTGTTTCATAATTTTCCTTCAAATCGCAAGAGGCTGAATGTATCTCACAGGAGAAAGCATGCGAGTGAGTGAAACAGCGCCCCTATGTCTCTCTACGTGTAGGTCATCTATCTGATACTGTCTGGTCCAAACGAGTATGACATTGTTGCCGCCCGTAGCATTGAATTACCAAATTGCTCATCAGCGTTGAGCTAAACTGTTTCTGGTCTTTGCAAAGAAAAAAAAGTGTCAAGGGAAGCCATCTTGGATTTGGCGTTCCTCCTATCAAATCGCTTTGAAAGCTACGTCATTAACATAAACAACTTGAATTGTCCTCCGGTGGCTAGCTAGCTAAAATTTTCCCTTTCCTAAATTTGCCATGGATGGAGATAGGGATTTGGACCTGTGGTTTTACTTAATTCTCTGTACTGGCCAATGATTATAAAGGTGATTCTGATCCAACCATTAATTCATACATTGTTTTGCCCCTGGCCTAAGAGGATGGAAATTCAATAAGTACAGTAGATAGATGCAGAAGTCTAATTTTAACTAGCTAACGTTGCCCATGAATGGAAGTTAGGTTAGTGGACAAGCATTTTAGCCAGGTAGCCTAGGACAACATCAAATAAAAGCGTGTACTGTATGACAGTGATAGACTGTTTTGTCAACATGAAAGAGAGGAGGATGTCATTGGCGTTTCTCTACAAGTAGGGTTTTATTTAATTAATAATATAATAAATTGTTGTTATTTAACTAGGCAAGTCAGTTAAGAACTAATTCTTATTTACAATGACGGCCTACCAAAAGGCAAAAGACCTTCTGCAGGGACGGGGGCTGGGATTAAAAATATAAATGTCCTATATTTTTATTTAGGTTAAAACATCACAACAAGAGAGACAACACAACACTACATAGAGAGACCTAAGACAACATAGCATGGCAGCAACATAACATGACAATGACATGGCAGCAACACAACATGGTAGCAGAACAAAACAGGGTACAAACATTATTGGGCACAGACAACAGCACAGAGGGCAAGACGGTAGAGACAAAAATACAAAACAATACATACATTGAGGACCTTTTAAGGTTGCAGTGACACATCCATAACCAGAGCGGAAACCAGATTGCATACCAGAGAGAATACTATAGACATCAAGAAAGTTGATTATTGACAAGTTTTTCAACACTTTTGATAAACAGGGCAAAATAGAAATTGGCCTATAACAGTTAGGATCAGCTTGATCTCCCCCTGTAAACAAAGGACGAACCGTGCCTGCCTTTCAAGCAATGGGAACCTCCCCAGAGAGGAGAGACAGGTTAAAAAGGTCTGAGATAGGCTTTGCGATGATGTTTAAGGAGCTCCTCTAGCACCTCGGACTCAGTGACCGCATGCAGGGAGAAACTTTGTAGCCGAGCAGGAGAAAAAGAGGGAGGAGCATCAGGGCTAGTGGCATTAGAAGGGGTGGGAAATGAGGAAATGTTGGAAGGGCAAGGAGGCATGGCTGAGTCAAATAGGAATCCTGACTTAATGAAGTGGTGATTAAAGAGCTCAGCCATGTGCTTCTTGTCAGTACCAACCACATCATCAACTTTAAGGGGCATGGGCAGCTATGAGGAGGAGGGTTGATTTTCCAGGTCTTTAACTGTTTTCCAGAACATCTTGGGGTTAGACCCACAGAGGGAGAACTGCTCCTTAAAGTAACTAACTTTGGCCTTCCGGATAGCCTGAGGCACTTATTTCAGTAACAGGCAATCCTGTGTGTGTGTGTGTGTGTGTGTGTTTGTGTGTGTGTGTCTCTGTAGCGTCAGTGAAATACAGTCATTAACGAGGTAACGATGCTGAAAATGTTCAATCTAACCCTCTTTCCTAGATTTGTATTCCTCTGGAGAATTTGCAGTATTTGACGTCCCACTCATCCAACACTAAACAGTGACTGTTTCTCAGTGGGTCTTACCTGGGCAGCGTAATAAAGGTAGATAAATAGCAGCAGGTGAGTTTATATAATGACTCTTACATTGCCCCAATCAGTGAATTCGGAATTTGATTGCCCCGGGCTTTATTGAATTGTGCAAAACATTGATAAGGAAGGTTTATTTTCCAGGTCTTTAACCGTTTCCCAGAACTTATTAGGGTTAGACCCACAGAGAGAGAACTGCTCCTTGAAGTAACTAACTTTGGACTTGCGGATAGACTGAGTGCACTTATTTCTCATTTGCCTGAACGAGAGCCAGTCAGCATGAGTACGCGTGTGCCGAGCCTTTCGCCAAATGCAATTCTTGAGGTGGAGTAACTCTGCAAGATCACGGTCGAACCAGGGGATGAACCTGTTTTTAATTCTAATTTTCCTTATGGAGGCGTGTTTGTTAACAATACCACTGAAAATATGGCCTAATGAATTACTATTATTACCCTAAATTATATCATACACACATTTAGCTATTTAAGTATCTCTTCCTGTCATTTACCTGTACTGTACAGTTAATTTAACCATGCAAAATATTCACTTACGTGTGCATTTAACCAGTCTGTCTATTAAGTAAACTATTATCACCCTAACTCATATAATACTCAGTATTTCTCTGCCATCGACCTGTATAGTATAGTTAACCATGCACCATCCACCAATGTATAGTGTACATATTCAGCCAACCACCCATACTATGCAATGTCTTTTTATAGCTTTTTTGCACTCCAGACTTCTTGTATTTCTATACCTTTTCATACTGACACTCTATGTATCATGTATCTGTCTTTTGTGTATTTTTGTTCTGGCATTTTGCACCTGCCCTATGTTTTGTTGTAGCTGCTTGACAAAGAAATTTCCCCTCAGAGATCAATAAAGTATCTATCTATCTATCTATCTATCTATCTATCTATCTATCTATCTATCTATCTATCTATCTATCTATCTATCTATCTATCTATCTATCTATCTATCTATCTATCTATCTATCTATCTATCTATCTATCTATCTATCTATCTATCTATCTATCTATCTATCTAATCTTACCTTACCCCAATCAGTGAATTCGTAATTTGATTGCCCGGGTTTTATTAAATTGTGCAAAACGTTGATAAATGTACCTTTTACAGAAGGAAAGGTAAGGAAAATGTATTCTCTATCTGAAAGTGTTGTAACTTTGAGTCAGAATAAGTCGTCCTGAATCTGTTATCTTTTCCAGATCAGAGCAGAGGACATTAAATCCTGTTTCCCTACAGCAGCATCAGTGTGACAATACGAGTATGAGTCAGGTAACTACAGTACAATGAAATGATACAGTTGGCAGCCTGTGAACAATAATAAATAGCCTATCAATGTCTTCCTCCTAAGTTATATCTCACTGAGCTTTATGCATTGTATCATCAGTCGTTGTCAACTGTGTTCCTAATTACATCATATTTGTTTTCAGGAGCTGGAATGAAATAGGATATTGATATTCAAGAGTTAACAAGAGATGATCTGAAAGAACTTCTGCCAGGCCTTGAGCATTTCAAACTTAGAAAGAAGATCAGTGAACTTCTAACCAAATCTAAACAGGTTGGTAAAAGGTTGCCCCAAAAGCTTATATTGTTACTCTACCACTTTGTGGGATCATTCAGTATAGTTAAAATAATGAAGGTTTTTGATTCAATGTGAAATTCCATTGTATGTACTAATCCCCCCACGTTCTTTTTTATTTATTTTATTTATTTTATTTCACCTTTATTTAACCAGGTAGGTCAGTTGAGAACAAGTTCTCATTTGCAACTGCGACCTGGCCAAGACAAAGCAAAGCAGTGTGACAAATAACAACACAGAGTTACACATTAAACAAACAGTCAAAAACACAATAGAAAAATCTATTTTTGTTTCTTAGGACACAGCTAAACCTATTGATTTAATTCTTAACAAGCATAGGGACTTCATTTCAACTGATGTCATGAAGAGTGTCAATTTTCAAGGACTTTCAGCATAGTGGTCACCCAATACATTTGTGGTGTCTCTTTGGTTGTAATTGTATGCACTGGTCACTTTCTCCTTACAGATGCACTAGTTCCTGGGGGAGTGTTACATGGCTACATCCCTATTCTTAGAGATTTGGAGAAGCAGATAGCCAAAGCCCTGAATGTCAACCAGGCACACATTGAACTGCTTGAGAGCTACAATAAAGAAGAGCCCATGGATGCTGAGGGCAATGCTGTGTCCCCAGCAGGAAACCAGCTATCCAATGTTGCAAGTAAATTACATAAATGCTGTCTTTGTTAGTTGCATAACAGTGGGTCTCATCCCTCATCCTTCATCAATCAAAAGACATAGATAATGGTATAAACATTGTAAACACCTAGATTTCATGAATAGTATAGTTTTGTTGAGAAGATAAACATTCAAGACATTCACTATTGGGACTCTAATGGTGCTCGAACACCGTAATTCCTAAAGGTAATGTTAACTGACTGATAGTATCTCATAAGACAAAACGTATAAGCTCTCCTAAGTCTGTGTTGACCTCAGACCTTATTTACGGTGTTTATCCGAAAACCCTATTCTTTCCCCATTAGGAATGTCTGAACGAACCAAAGGTAAGTAATTTCAGTTTTTAATGGACTACAATCTAGCGAGCTCTATATAGTTTGTGCTGATCGCGGTGCTGACCATGGGGCTGAAAGTTTGTGCGTCAGTAGAACAGTGTCCCCAGTTGGTCAATTGCACCGTAATATCACCAGGATTTTACAGAGTTCCGCTATCTCCAACATTTTGCATCGCTCTGTACGCTAAACTTCTCTATTCGTGCATCCGCAGGACAGAAAAGCTATGTCTGGTAACAGGGGGGGCGTCTATTTGTCAATAACAGCTGGTGTGCGATGTCTAATATTAAAGAAGTCTTGAGGTATTGCTTGCCGGAGGTAGAGTACCTTATGATAAGCTGTAGACCACATTATCTACCAAGAGAGTTCTCATATATATTATTCGTAGCCATCTATTTACCACCACAAACCGATGCTGGCACTAAGACCGCACTCAACGAGATGTATAAGGCCATAAGCAAACAAGAAAATGGTCATCCATTTTCTTTAATGCAGGGATCTTAAATTCGTTTTTACCTAATTTCTACCAGCATGTCACATGTGCAACCAGAGGAAAAAAAACTCTAGACCACCTTTACTCCACACACAGAGACGCATACAAAGCTCTCCCTCGCCCTCCATTTGGCAAATCTGACCATACTTCTATCATCCTGATTCCTGCTTACATGCAAAAACTAAAGCAGGAAGTACCAGTGACTCGCTCAAGACGGAAGTGGTCAGATGACGCGGATGCTACGCTACAGGACTGTTCTGCTTGCACAGACTGGAATATGTTCCGGGATTCATACAATGGCATTGAGGAGTATATCACCTCAGTTATCGGCTTCATAAATAAGTGCATCGATGATGTTGTCCACATAGTGTACGTACATATCCCAAACAGAATCCATGGATTACAGGCAACATCCGCATCGAGCTAAAGGCTAGAGCTGCCGCTTTCAAGGAGCGGGACACTAATCTGGACACTTATAAGAAATCCCGCTACACCCTCAGACGAACCATCAAACAGGCAAAGTGTCAATACAGGATTAAGATTGAGTCGTACTTCACCGGCTCTGACACTCGTCGGATGTAGCAGGGCTTGCAAACTATTACGGACTACAAAGGGAAACCCAGCCGCGAGCTGCCCAGTGACTCAAGCTTACCAGACTAGCTAAATTCCTTTTATGCTTGCTTCGAGAGAAGCAACACTGAAGCATGCATGAGAGCACCAGCTGTTCCGGACGACTGTGTGATAACGCTCTCGGTTATCCGATGTGAGCTAGACCTTTAAACAGGTCAACATTCCCAAAGCCACAGGGCCAGACAGATTACCAGGACATATACTCAAGGCATGCGCGGACCAACTGGCAAGTGTCTTCACTGACATTTTCAACCTCTAACTGACTGAGTCTGTTATACCTACAGTGCTGCTTGATAGTATTTACACTGAAATCTTTGTTTAATCAAAACAGTCTTTTTGATCTGACATAACAGGTTTATATTTACCAGTACCATATGTTGGTGTAGTGGAAATCATGTGTGTAGTAGAATAAAAGAAAATAAAATGTAATCAGTGCAAGTGCATAAATAAGTGAACCCCAAGTTGCATTGGTTAAATCAAGTAGGTAATTAGAATCAGGTGCGTAAATAATTAGCTGCCAAATGAACCAATCAAAGGAGAGATCGTTAGGAAAGAGTTTGGGTGGGACTCTGATAAATAGAGATAAGAAACCTGGTCAGTTTGGTGTTACCCATCCAGGTGCACACCATGCCGAGAGGAAAGGAGATCTCAGAGGACAGCAGGATGAGGGTAGTGAGAGCACATCAGTCTGGGGAAGGCTATAAAACCATATCAAAAAGATTTGAGCTCCATCAGTCCACAGTGAGACAAATCATTTACAAATGGAGAGCATTTAACATGACAGCAACTCGGCCTAGAAGTGGACGCCCTTCCAAAATATCCCCAAGAGCCACAAGAACAATAATAAATCAGGTAAAAGCCAACCCAAACATAACATCTAGAGATTTGCAGACCTCCCTTACTGCATCTCAGGTAACTGTGAATGCTTCAACAATAAGAAGAACACTGAATCGAAATGCTATTCATGGGAGGGTTACTAGGCAGAAGCCTCTACTGTCAAAAAATAACCAAACTGCCCATCTTAACTTTGCCAGAGGCCATCTGGACAAACCTGAAGGTTTCTGGAAGTCCATTCTCTTGAAACATTGAAATTTTTGGTCACAATCAACACTGCTATGTTTGGTGAACCCAACACTGCCTACCACCAAAATAACCTTAATAACAGTCAAGTATGGTGGTGGAAATGTCAAGATCTGGGGCTGCTTTTCCTCCTCTGGACCTGGATTACTCCACATCATTATGGAACCATGAGTTCTGAGGTATACCAGGAGATTCTTGAACAGAACATCAGGCCATCAGTCAAGGAGCTAAAGCTGGGCTGAAAATGGGTCTTCCAACAAGACAACAACTCAAAGCATTCAAGAAAATCTACCAAAGAATGGCTCAGGAGAAAGAAGATTTGTGTTTTGGATTGGCCAAGTCAAAGTCCTGACCTAAATTCAATCGAGAGGCTGTGGCAGGACCTGAAGCGGGCAGTTCATGCCAGACACCCCTCAAACCTCACTCAAATGGCTGAGTTCTGTAAGGAGGAGTGGGCAAATCTCCCTCAAAACAGATGTCAGAGACTGATTACTGGCTATAGGAAATGTTTAGTCCAAGTTATCGCTGATAATGGAGGTAATAGTTGTAGGCCTGATCACAGACAACGATAAGACAGCCAATAGGGAGGAGGTCAGAGACCTGGCAGTGTGGTGCCAGGACAACAACCTCTCCCTCAATGTGAGCAAGAGAAATGAGCTGATCGTGGACTACAGGTAAATCTGGCCGAACAGGCCCCCATTAACATCGACTGGGCTGTAGTGGAGCGGGTCGAGAGTTTCAAGTTCCTTGGTGTCCACATCACCAACAAACTATTGTGTTCCAAAGACACCAAGACAGTTGTGAAGAGGGCACAACACATTTCCCCCCTCAGGAGACTGAGAAAAATTGGCATGGTTCCCCAGATCCTCAAAAAGTTCTACAGCTTCACCATCGAGAGCATCCTGACCGGTTGCATCACTGCCTGGTATGGCAACTGCTCGGCATCTGAGGGTAGTGCGTACTGCCCAGTACATCACTGGGGCCAAGCTTCCTGCCATTTAAGACTTATATACTAGGCGGTGTCAGAGGAAAGCCCCAAAAAATTGTCTCACTCCAGTCACCCAAGTCATAGACTGTTCTCTCTGCTACCGCACAGCAAGCGGTAGATTTCATGAATTGTGCAGTTTTGTTGAGAAGTTAAACATTCAAGACATTCACTATTGGGCTTGTAAGTAAGCATTTCACGGTAAGGTCTACACCTGTTGTATTCTGCGCATGTGACAATTTGATTTAATGAGAATTTGCTTACAAATGTTCTGAATTATTCTCATAGAATGACAAGTGTTGCATAAAATATTGAATAAATTAGTAATAATGACATTGATAAGATTTTCCCCAAAAACTTTTTTGATATCATATACAGACTTATTCATTTGTGTTGAGGAATTTCTGTCTCTGCAGATGGACTAAGTACCAATCTATTCGAAAGCTAAACAACAAAATAAAGATGCAGGTGCTCATAAAGTTATTATTTTCATAAAAAAATCAAGTGTACACATGCAACAATTAGGTCAAATATTTAATATTTTCATATTTATCACAAGCCTTGGTAAGAAATGTCATTGATTAGAAAAATTGAAACCAGATATTTTTCTTATATAAATCTTTATATAAATATAAAGATTCTTCCGATAATATAAACATGCATATCGGCATTCATTTCTAAACATCCTTCTAGAAATTACTAAAGGCACATTTGCATTTATATTCACACCGGAGCGCACAGTGATTTAGGAACACTTCTCTTGCCTCAACCGTCATTCCATCAAAAAGTAAATACAGGCTTTAATGACAAAAGAGCAGTTAGGTTTTGATAATTACGGATTAAAGAAGGAGGATTTTATATCCTATTTAAAAATGGGTGGCTGATGGTTTGTAGGCACTGGTGGTTTGTTTACATAGCAGGTTAGAATTAACGTAGCATGTTAGGAACATTAGGTTGATGTTAGGAAAATGGTTAGGGTTAGCTAAAATGCAAAAAAAATGACAAAAGCTGGAACCCTTCTAGACATGACCGTGCTGCTGGTATGATAGCAAACTTGACTTTGGTTGAGGTCCAAACACTTAAAAGACACACCCTATCCCCTCAGCCCCCTATAAAGCACACACAAGTTACCGTTGGCTGAAAACACAATCAAGCAAGTGACGAATTTCCAGGCAAGTGTGGTCCATTTAAAAAAAACAATTCCTTCCTCCCTTACCCCTTGCATTTAAACGTCATCAGAAGTGTCCACTTAATTTGAGGGCTGAGGGGATAGGGTGTGTCTTTTAAGACGTTTTTTTCTCCATGACCAAAATATGGAAATTAATATACCAGCAGCATATCAAACTGGGATAATGTTTTAGGTTACACCTGATTATTTCACATAAAGACGTGGAAAGATTAAAAAAAAAAAAAAGCTATGTTTTTTGCCAGGCTGTCAATTACCTACAAGGAAGGATTACTAGTTATTGATTTTAGATGCGATTAACGAGGCTACTAACGACGACACCGGACTTCACAACCTTACAAGAGCAGATGGAAACCATCCCCCAGATACCAAGAATGTTGAACATGAAAGGAAAACTAAAGAGGTAGGTTACAGGCTAGATGATTAACATTTTTCTAAGATGTGCTGTAGATGTTTGCGATTGGAGTTATATCAATAACAGATTTTTCCATAGGTAAAAACCTTGTTGGACATTGTGACACATTGGATTTTTACATAGGAAATATGTAGAATGTTCTGTACCAATAAAATGTAAACTTTTCCTTCCTAGAAAAATATGACTAGTGCTCCAGAGATTACCAACCAGCTTCTCCTATCTGCAACACAAACACCTTCAGGTATCTAAAGTGATTCAATTGGACACTATGCATTGTCATCCAATTCCTGCTGAATGCTGCGTTTCTTGTTGGTTAGATACTACTAACAAGGACACACTGTGGTTTGACTCCACAACGAGCGGAAACAAACATCCCCCAGGCCCCAATATGTGAGCAGGGCTTAAAGATCTGACAATCCTCTCTAGTTTACCTCAGACATTTCCTGTATCTCTATAGGGTTGAGGATGGACAGATTCTTCACAGTTCTGACTGGGAATACTCTGGGGTCTCATGAGGAATTCATTAATCGTCTCACTGCCAAAAGAGGCTTAGCTAAAGTGACGTCACTAGAGCAGAGTGATGTCATCCTGGCTTTCTGTCCCATCGTCTCTTGTGCTGGGACTGATATTGAAGCAGCACTGCAAAAGATTCCAGGTAATCAATATCCATGAAGAACATTTTCAAAACGTTAATGATTAATGAATCATGTTTGTTTACGTGATTGTTGTTATTTTTACCCCCTCTCTCTTTGACAGCTGATAAACCTGTCATCCTGGTAGTGCTTCATCACACCTTTGATCTAGACTACACTGTACCTGACAGTAGCAGACTAGTGACCAGAAGTGATGTAATACTCACAGTGGACTGTCTCTTCCATGAGAGGGAAGGACTACTGGAGTGTCCTCGTAATGAAGAAGCAATTAAAAAGATTTTGGACATGCCAGAAATGCAGCCAAAGGTAGTTCCGTATTCTTGTCACTAAACAACTTACTATTAACATTTTGAAGAAGCTTGATAAACGTCCTGAGGTACTGTATCATTTAATCACCATTTTAAATGTTTTAATTCAGTACTGTATCACCCTTTAGATAATGTACCAGAGAAACTAACAGACTAAAAATGAAGCACGAGTCAGTAGGCAATCTGTTCAGCCTTTACTTTTGTTATATTCTACATTCACTCTACACTTGTATGTTTATTATTAATATGAACATTATGAACTAGAAATCAAATACTTTTGTTACCCTAAAAAGAGATTAAATTCTTTCCAAATGAAGTTGAGACGCAGTATCTTAATCTCTTCTCAGGAGACAAACTACTCACGAGTCATTGGAATTTTCCACAACTGCTGCTGTTATCTATCCTCCAAAGTATGTCCTACAGATGACCAGAAAACTCCCCTTATCCAAGACAAGATGCATTTAGAAAGGTGCAAGATAAAAAAAAGTGTATGAAAAGTATTGCATAAATACTGATAATGCATAAATACTGATAATGCATAAATACTGATAATGCATAAATACTGATATTGATTGTGATACTTTCCATGTTTCACTGTGCACCACACACATGGTGTAGTCCTCTTCTAATGCATCCAATGAAGTACATTTTCTGATGATTATGACATTTTGTGGGAATGGACACGAGTCTCAATCATCTGAAATTAGGCTACTATAACATGTAGTGGTATATGCTCTTTCCAAGCTGTGTACCTGTATATTTACTTTATGTGTAGGCCTAGGCTACAACATCAAACAAAAGAACACGTGTGCTTAAACAAACCTGATATGGGAGTTTGATTCTAAGATAAATTATATAAAAAAAAAAAAAAAAATGGTTATACCTGTGCTAAAACTATCTATTCAATATTATAAACTGGGTAGTATGGTTCCTGGATGCTGATTGGCAGAAAGCTTTGGTATATGAGACATCTTTGCCGCTTTCACGTGCTGGTCGGAACTCGGAAATGTCCGACTTGCAGCACGTGCATAACTACAACCAGTTAGCAGATCGAAAATGTCCAAGTTTCTTAGTTCCGACTAACGTGAAGGCGTCATGTAAACTGGGTAGTCTGGGTCCTGGATGCTGATTGGTTGAAAGCTGTGGTATATCAAACAATATACCACGGGTATGACTTGTTTACTATTGTAATTATGTTGGTAACCAGTTTATAATAGCAATATGTCACCTCATTGAGTTTTGTGGTATATGGCCAATATACCACGTCGAAGGGCTGTATCCACTTTGCTCTGTGACTAAAAACAGCCCTCTTGCTGCGTTCGTAACCAAGTTGGAATTTAACACATAAGATTGGGAAAAATCCTTCCAACTGGTCATCACTAGTGGGGAAACTCATCCATCATCCCAAGATCCGACTTCTAACACATGATGACCTCTGTAACAGCATATTCAACAGTTGAATGCAACAACAAAACAATTTATAAAACGCTATCTTGTAATATGATTTTTTAAACTATAATTTGTTTACAAGCATATCTGTACTTTTTGTATATAGTTTACACAGCTTGTTGGACATTAGTCAATCTGCGTTTCTAAACGAGTTCAAAGCACGTGAATGCATCCACTGGTAAATGTCCCCCTCCCACTTGGTTATGAACACAGCATCAGCTGTGGAATTTTGGCCATATGCCAAACCGTCTCAGGCATTATTGTGTTAATAATATAATGTACATGCCTTAGACATGCCTTATACATTACTATGCCTAATGTATGAGTCAATGAACTCACAAATGCATGCAGATTATTGTTAAGCCAATCAATACTTGCATTATGTAATGCTATTTGACCTTTACTTTGTCAGAAAAGTGTATTGTTGTGACAAGACTGACCTGTTGTGCAAGAAACCAATAAAAACACATTGATAAAGGAGGCTATTTATTTGGTCAGAGGCATAGACGGTTTATGAGTCGATTATGAGTTAAACGTTATCCCCGACCAACCAACAGGATGTGATAGCCTACTGACACTTTCACTTTCTGATTACTGTAAATCAGGAGGACGTTTCAAGAGTTAAAGTACAGACAACGTGTTTACGTTACAAGTTAAGACAATATTACTTTTGGTATGTGACGACCATCTCGTCGTTGACGTCGTGACAGTATTATGCGGTAAGTAGACTACGAATTGATAATCTTAATTTGTGTATATTTTTCTAGCCTGGGCAGCCGAAATGCACTATTGTCTGTCTAGGATTGATGTGCATAAGGCGTGTCAGGCAGGGGACCGATCAGGCAGAGTTAAGAAAGTGCAGATAAAACAGAATAATAAAAGACAAGAATGCCAGTTTGACACAGGTGCAACATTTAATGAGAGAACAACACCAAATACCCCACTACAGGCAAGCAACACTCAACTGAAGCTGTACTCCGGAGAGTACATCGGATCAATGGGCAGATATCACACAGACTGGCCCTTTTTTTTTGCTGGATCTTTGTAGAATTTTGACCCATGTTGAGTCATCTATTTTTGCCCTTGGAAACGCAGAAGCACGAGAGCAGTTTGGTTGAAATGATTGACTAACGTATGTGTACATTTATTTTTGCTCCGCTCCTGCGGGCGGTGTGGTCAGCGTGTTAGGGCAGTGGTTCTAAATCCTGGTCCTGAGGACTGAAAGGGGGGCACATTTTTAGTTTTTGCCCTAGCACTACACACCTGATTCTATGATTTAGCCAGATGTAAAAAAATAAATAGCTGAGTATGGATTCACTCATGTCACCTCCTCCCCTCACCATCCACGAGCCAATGGAAAGGCAGCCAGTAGTCAAGAGTTAAAGGCTTATGGAAGAGGGCGAAGCTGGACGGTATGGACGTATGGTCAGCTATACTGCAGTGGTGCAACACGCCCGGACAGTGAAAATATATATTTTGTCTCTCTGTGTTTCATAATTTACCTTCAAATCGCAAGAGGCTGAATGTATCTCACAGGAGAAAGCATGCGAGTGAGTGAAACAGCGCCCCTATGTCTCTCTACGTGTAGGTCATCTATCTGATACTGTCTGGTCCAAACGAGTATGACATCGTTGCCGCCCGTAGCATTGAATTACCAAATTGCTCATCAGCGTTGAGCTAAACTGTTTCTGGTCTTTGCAAAGAAAAAAAAGTGTCAAGGGAAGCCATCTTGGATTTGGCGTTCCTCCTATCAAATCGCTTTGAGAGCTACGTCATTAACATAAACAACTTGAATTGTCCTCCGGTGGCTAGCTAGCTAAAATTTTCCCTTTCCTAAATTTGCCATGGATGGAGATAGGGATTTGGACCTGTGGTTTTACTTAATTCTCTGTACTGGCCAATGATTATAAAGGTGATTCTGATCCAACCATTAATTCATACATTGTTTTGCCCCTGGCCTAAGAGGATGGAAATTCAATATGTACAGTAGATAGATGCAGAAGTCTAATTTTAACTAGCTAACGTTGCCCATGAATGGAAGTTAGGTTAGCGAGAAAGCATTTTAGCCATGTAGCCTAGGACAACATAAAATAAAAGCGTGTACTGTATGACAGTGATAGACTGTTTTGTCAACATGAAAGAGAGGAGGATGTCATTGGCGTTTCTCTACAAGTAGGGTTTTATTTAATTAATAATTAATAATATAATAAATTGTTGTTATTTAACTAGGCAAGTCAGTTAAGAACAAATTCTTATTTACAATGACGGCCTACCAAAAGGCAAAAGACCTTCTGCAGGGACGGGGGCTGGGATTAAAAATATAAATGTCCTATATTTTTATTTAGGTTAAAACATCACAACAAGAGAGACAACACAACACTACATAGAGAGACCTAAGACAACATAGCATGGCAGCAACATAACATGACAATGACATGGCAGCAACACAACATGGTAGCAGAACAAAACAGGGTACAAACATTATTGGGCACAGACAACAGCACAGAGGGCAAGACGGTAGAGACAAAAATACAAAACAATACATACATTGAGGACCTTTTAAGGTTGCAGTGACACATCCATAACCAGAGCGGAAACCAGATTGCATACCAGAGAGAATACTATAGACATGAAGAAAGTTGATTATTGACAAGTTTTTCAACACTTTTGATAAACAGGGCAAAATAGAAATTGGCCTAGGATCAGCTTGATCTCCCCCTGTAAACAAAGGACGAACCGTGCCTGCCTTTCAAGCAATGGGAACCTCCCCAGAGAGGAGAGACAGGTTAAAAAGGTCTGAGATAGGCTTGGCGATGATGTTTAAGGAGCTCCTCTAGCACCTCGGACTCAGTGACCGCATGCAGGGAGAAACTTTGTAGCCGAGCAGGAGAAAAAGAGGGAGGAGCATCAGGGCTAGTGGCATTAGAAGGGGTGGGAAATGAGGAAATGTTGGAAGGGCAAGGAGGCATGGCTGAGTCAAATAGGAATCCTGACTTAATGAAGTGGTGATTAAAGAGCTCAGCCATGTGCTTCTTGTCAGTACCAACCACATCATCCACTTTAAGGGGCATGGGCAGCTATGAGGAGGAGGGTTGATTTTCCAGGTCTTTAACTGTTTTCCAGAACTTCTTGGGGTTAGACCCACAGAGGGAGAACTGCTCCTTAAAGTAACTAACTTTGGCCTTCCGGATAGCCTGAGGCACTTATTTCAGTAACAGGCAATCCTGTGTGTGTCTCTGTAGCGTCAGTGAAATACAGTCATTAACGAGGTAACGATGCTGAAAATGTTCAATCTAACCCTCTTTCCTAGATTTGTATTCCTCTGGAGAATTTGCAGTATTTGACGTCCCACTCATCCAACACTAAACAGTGACTGGTTCTCAGTGGGTCTTACCTGGGCAGCGTAATAAAGGTCGATAAATAGCAGCAGGTGAGTTTATATAATGACTCTTACATTGCCCCAATCAGTGAATTCGGAATTTGATTGCCCCGGGCTTTATTGAATTGTGCAAAATGTTGATAAGGAAGGTTTATTTTCCAGGTCTTTAACTGTTTCCCAGAACTTATTAGGGTTAGACCCACAGAGAGAGAACTGCTCCTTAAAGTAACTAACTTTGGCCTTGCGGATAGCCTGAGTGCACTTATTTCTCATTTGCCTGAACGAGAGCCAGTCAGCATGAGTACGCGTGTGCCGGGCCTGTCGCCAAATGCAATTCTTAAGGTGGAGTAACTCTGCAAGATCACGGTCGAACCAGGGGATGGACCTGTTTTTAATTATAATTTTCCTTATGGGGGCGTGTTTGTTAACAATACCACTGAAAATATGGCCTAATGAATTACTATTATTACCCTAAATTATATCACACACACATTTAGCTATTTAAGTATCTCTTCCTGTCATTTACCTGTACTGTACAGTTAATTTAACCATGCAAAATATTCACTTACGTGTGCATTTAACCAGTCTGTCTATTAAGTAAACTATTATCACCCTAACTCATATAATACTCAGTATTTCTCTGCCATCGACCTGTATAGTATAGTTAACCATGCACCATCCACCAATGTATAGTGTACATATTCAGCCAACCACCCATACTATGCAATGTCTTTTTATAGCTTTTTTGCACTCCAGACTTCTTGTATTTCTATACTTTTTCATACTGACGCTCTATGTATCATGTATCTGTCTTTTGTGTATTTTTGTTCTGGCATTTTGCACCTGCCCTATGTTTTGTTGTAGCTGCTTGACAAAGAAATCTATCTATCTATCTATCTAATCTTATCTTATCTTACCCCAATCAGTGAATTCGTAATTTGATTGCCCGGGTTTTATTAAATTGTGCAAAACGTTGATAAATGTACCTTTTACAGAAGGAAAGGTAAGGAAAATGTATTCTCTATCTGAAAGTGTTGTAACTTTGAGTCAGAATAAGTCGTCCTGAATCTGTTATCTTTTCCAGATCAGAGCAGAGGACATTAAATCCTGTTTCCCTACAGCAGCATCAGTGTGACAATACGAGTATGAGTCAGGTAACTACAGTACAATGAAATGATACAGTTGGCAGCCTGTGAACAATAATAAATAGCCTATCAATGTCTTCCTCCTAGGCAAGGACAATGAGTATGGAAGAGCAAATCAGAGGCCTCTCACCATTTGCAGCACATACCCTTGCAAGTAAGTTATATCTCACTGAGCTTTATGCATTGTATCATCAGTCGTTGTCAACTGTGTTCCTAATTACATCATATTTGTTTTCAGGAGCTGGAATGAAAGAGGATATTGATATTCAAGAGTTAACAAGAGATGATCTGAAAGAACTTCTGCCAGGCCTTGAGCATTTCAAACTTAGAAATAAGATCAGTGAACTTCTAACCAAATCTAAACAGGTTGGTAAAAGGTTGCCCCAAAAGCTTATATTGTTACTCTACCACTTTGTGGGATCATTCAGTATAGTTAAAAGAATGAAGGTTTTTGATTCAATGTGAAATTCCATTGTATGTACTAATCCCCCCACGTTCTCTCTATTTTTGTTTCTTAGGACACTAAACCTATTGATTTAATTCTTAACAAGCATAGGGACTTCATTTCAACTGATGTCATGAAGAGTAAGTCAATTTTCAAGGACTTTCAGCATAGTGGTCACCCAATACATTTGTGCTGTCTCTTTGGTTGTAATTGTATGCACTGGTCACTTTCTCCTTACAGATGCACTAGTTCCTGGGGGAGTGTTACATGGCTACATCCCTATTCTTAGAGATTTGGAGAAGCAGATAGCCAAAGCCCTGAACGTCAACCAGGCACACATTGAACTGCTTGAGAGCTACAATAAAGAAGAGCCCATGGATGCTGAGGGCAATGCTGTGTCCCCAGCAGGAAACCAGCTATCCAATGTTGCAAGTAAATTACATAAATGCTGTCTTTGTTAGTTGCATAACAGTGGGTCTCATCCCTCATCCTTCATCAATCAAAAGACATAGATAATGGTATAAACATTGTAAACACCTAGATTTCATGAATAGTATAGTTTTGTTGAGAAGATAAACATTCAAGACATTCACTATTGGGACTCTAATGGCGCTCGAACACCGTAATTCCTAAAGGTAATGTTAACTGACTGATAGTATCTCATAGGACAAAACGTATAAGCTCTCCTAAGTCTGTGTTAACCTCAGACCTTATTTACGGTGTTTATCCAAAAACCCTATTCTTTCCCCATTAGGAATGTCTGAACGAACCAGAGGTAAGTAATTTCAGTTTTTAATGGACTACAATCTAGCGAGCTCTATATAGTTTGTGCTGATCGCGGTGCTGACCATGGGGCTGAAAGTTTGTGCGTCAGTAGAACAGTTGGTCAATTGCACCGTAATATCACCAGGATTTTACAGAGTTCCGCTATCTCCAACATTTTGCATCGCTCTGTACGCTAAACTTCTCTATTCGTGCATCCGCAGGACAGAAAAGCTATGTCTGGTAATAGGGGGGGCGTCTATTTGTCAATAACAGCTGGTGTGCGATGTCTAATATTAAAGAAGTCTTGAGGTATTGCTCACCGGAGGTAGAGTACCTTATGATAAGCTGTAGACCACATTATCTACCAAGAGAGTTCTCATATATATTATTCGTAGCCATCTATTTACCACCACAAACCGATGCTGGCACTAAGACCGCTCTCAACGAGATGTATAAGGCCATAAGCAAACAAGAAAATGCTCATCCAGAAGCGGCGCTCCTAGTGGCCGGGGACTTTAATGCGGGGATCTTAAATTCGTTTTTACCAAATTTCTACCAGCATGTCACATCTAGACCACCTTTACTCCACACACAGAGACGCATACAAAGCTCTCCCTCGCCCTCCCTTTGGCAAATCTGACCATACTTCTATCCTCTTGATTCCTGCTTACATGCAAAAACTAAAGCAGGAAGTACCAGTGACTCGCTCAAGACAGAAGTGGTCAGATGACGCGGATGCTACGCTATAGGACTGTTCTGCTTGCACAGACTGGAATATGTTCCGGGATTCATACAATGGCATTGAGGAGTATATCACCTCAGTTATCGGCTTCATAAATAAGTGCATCGATGATGTTGTCCACATAGTGACCGTACGTACATATCCCAACCAGAAGCCATGGATTACAGGCAACATCCGCATCGAGCGAAAGGCTAGAGCTGCCGCTTTCAAGGAGCGGGACACTAATCTGGACACTTATAAGAAATCCCGCTATGCCCTCAGACAAACCATCAAACAGGCAAAGTGTCAATACAGTGTCGTACTTCACCAGCTCTGACACTCGTCGGATGTAGCAGGGCTTGCAAACTATTACGGACTACAAAGGGAAACCCAGCCGCGAGCTGCCCAGTGACTCAAGCTTACCAGCCTAGCTAAATTCCTTTTATGCTTGCTTCGAGAGAGCACCAGCTGTTCCAGACGACTGTGTGATAACGCTCTCGGTTATCCGATGTGAGCTAGACCTTTAAACAGGTCAACATTCCCAAAGCCACAGGGCCAGACAGATTACCAGGACATATACTCAAGGCATGCGCGGACCAACTGGCAAGTGTCTTCACTGACATTTTCAACCTCTAACTGACTGAGTCTGTTATATCTACAGTGCTGCTTGATAGTATTTACACTGAAATCTTTATTTAATCAAAACAGTCTTTTTGATCTGACATAACAGGTTTATATTTACCAGTACCATATGTTGGTGTAGAGGAAATCATGTGTGTAGTAGAATAAAAAATAAAAAATTTAATCAGTGCAAGTGCAAAAATAAGTGAACCCCAAGTTGCATTGGTTAAATCAAGTAGGTAATTAGAATCAGGTGCGTAAATAATTAGCTGCCAAATGAACCAATCAAAGGAGAGATTGTTAGGAAAGAGTTTGGGTGGGACTCTGATAAATAGAGATAAGAAACCTGGTCAGTTTGGTGTTACCCATCCAGGTGCACACCATGCCGAGAGGAAAGGAGATCTCAGAGGACAGCAGGACGAGGGTAGTGAGAGCACATCAGTCTGGGGAAGGCTATAAAACCATATCAAAAAGATTTGAGCTCCATCAGTCCACAGTGAGTCAAATCATTTACAAATGGAGAGCATTTAACATGACAGCAACTCAGCCTAGAAGTGGACGCCCTTCCAAAATATCCCCAAGAGCCACAAGAACAATAATAAATCAGGTAAAAGCCAACCCAAACATAACATCTAGAGATTTGCAGACCTCCCTTACTGCATCTCAGGTAACTGTGAATGCTTCAACAATAAGAAGAACACTGAATCGAAATGCCATTCATGGGAGGGTTACTAGGCAGAAGCCTCTACTGTCAAAAAATAACCAAACTGCCCATCTTAACTTTGCCAGAGGTCATCTGGACAAACCTGAAGGTTTCTGGAAGTCCATTCTCTTGAAAAATTGACATTTTTGGTCACAATCAACACTGCTATGTTTGGTGAACCCAACACTGCCTACCACCAAAATAACCTTAATAACAGTCAAGTATGGTGGTGGAAATGTCAAGATCTGGGGCTGCTTTTCCTCCTCTGGACCTGGATTACTCCACATCATTATGGAACCATGAGTTCTGAGGTATACAAGGAGATTATTGAACAGAACATCAGGCCATCAGTCAAGGAGCTAAAGCTGGGCTGAAAATGGGTCTTCCAACAAGACAACAACTCAAAGCATTCAAGAAAAAAATCCCTCAAAACAGATGTCAGAGACTGATGGGAATGTTTAGTCCAAGTTATCGCTGATAATGGAGGTAATAGTTGTAGGCCTGATCACAGACAACGATGAGACAGCCAATAGGGAGGAGGTCAGAGACCTGGCAGTGTGGTGCCAGGACAACAACCTCTCCCTCAATGTGAGCAAGAGAAAGGAGCTGATCGTGGACTACAGGTAAATCTGGCCGAACAGGCCCCCATTAACATCGACTGGGCTGTAGTGGAGCGGGTCGAGAGTTTCAAGTTCCTTGGTGTCCACATCACCAACAAACTATTGTGTTCCAAAGACACCAAGACAGTTGTGAAGAGGGCACAACACATTTCCCCCCTCAGGAGACTGAAAAAAATTGGCATGGGTCCCCAGATCCTCAAAAAGTTCTACAGCTGCACCATCGAGAGCATCCTGACCGGTTGCATCACTGCCTGGTATGGCAACTGCTTGGCATCTGAGGGTAGTGCGTACTGCCCAGTACATCACTGGGGCCAAGCTTCCTGCCATTTAAGACTTATATACTAGGCGGTGTCAGAGGAAAGCCCCAAAAAATTGTCTCACTCCAGTCACCCAAGTCATAGACTGTTCTCTCTGCTACCGCACAGCAAGCGGTAGATTTCATGAATAGTGCAGTTTTGTTGAGAAGTTAAACATTCAAGACATTCACTATTGGAACTCTTAATGGCACTCGAACACAATCTTGTCTTAGCCTGGAATTACTCAGTTAACAGCCCCAAACAATTTGTTAATGGTGCTTCAGAACAATCAGGTAACTCAAAACCTTATCAAAACGTAATAATTCTATAGATGTTATTAAAACATTTTACATCTGGCAAAGCCAACCAGAATGACTTGTACAGACTCACAAGACAGTGCTGCAAAAACATTGGATTTTAATTCATAGTACTTTGTTGTCCTCAGGCTTAGAGACCCACCCCAAACGACCAAGAACAGACGTGCCACAGAACAGGCAAAACTTCAAGGAAACCCCAGATGAGACCTCATTATCATACGCTCATACTTCAGGAGCAGCTGGAATACCTCCAAGTACCACTGGTAGTGTGCAGGGTAATTTATTTATAAGTACAAAAAATGGATGTAGCAATCACAGATTGCCCCTTTTAAGAAATTGGAAACAATAATGTTTTGAAAGTTTGATTTGAATTGCTACTTTCAGATAGGTCCTCATCCGTAGATGGTAGCATCCAGGCCCAAAAAGAAAAGGGAGGAAAAATATCTGGAAGTTTTTGGAAGATCTACCATTCTTTAAATGCAACTGTATTCGGAGGAAATGAAACAATACATTTGCCGGGTGAGATTCTTGGGATATGCTTTGTACTAATCGAAAATCATTTGTTCATGCATTTCCTGTCAGTCCACCGTTCGTATCAATCTAATTGCCATAAATCACTCCTCCCCTCTCTGCTGTGATAGCGGATGAGCTTTCTAGCATGAAATGTCTGCAATGGAAATCCACCACTTTACTTTTGTATGCAACCTCTTGGGGATATACTGTATGTAGCGTTGTAATTTAATGTTTTGTTTCAAGCAGTTCAGGTGCATTCACAAGTGTGTGGAAAAACCCTGAACACTCACCTTGCACTCATGAAACAAGTGGATAATCTGGGACTTGAGCGAGAGGAGACCAGTGCAGAGGACTGCCAAGTCATGATGGTCTTCTGTCCTGTTACATCTCATGTGGGAACTGACATTAAGGCTGCCATGAGCCACGTTCCAGGTAGGGAAACCTTTTGAGATTACACCATGAAAGTAAAAGATTTCTAGTCCCGAATCATGAGATTATATTTTACTCAACAGGATGTATTGGTCCATGTCGTAGAATGACCTTTTGTCTCTAATTATTTTTGTTTTGTGGAAGTACTTTTTCTAAAGCTTGCATCATTTTGTCTCTTACCAGGTAACAGAGATGCCATTCTAGTGGTGATGCATCATACTTTTGATCACTACTTTGTTACAAGCCAGAGATCTGCATCTCACTACAAAAACATAGTGGAGAAAGTTGATGTTCTCTTCCATGACTCTATGGGACTTCTGGATTGTAAAACAAATGATGAAGCAGTGACTCTCATACATAAGGCCTTACAGAAATACAACAGAAGTACTTAGACATTAAGTGCCCCATTGTGGCAACACAAAGAAAGTGTCTGAAGTCTGTAACAAGATTACACCGTCAACATTATTTATAAACCAAAAATTTGACAACTTCCACCCAGGGCAATGGTGACTCTTTTTAGTTTAGAATAAAACATATCACAATCTGTGTAGTGAACCAAATGAAAGATTATCTTGATACTCAATAAGGACAAAATTAGACTTCTCCCTGTAGAACCTCTGGTGTGAGTGAATCTTCGAAGATGGGATGCCTCATATGTATTTGAATTTCAGCTTGTTCTAACTTTCGTATTAGAAGCACTTATTTTTTTAGGTGTTGCTTACTTTGTGACATTATGCTTCAATCATTGAAAATTTGTACCTACAGTATATAGCCTCGTTATTGGTATTTAGTGTTTTTTAATTTTTATACTTTAGTTTATTTAGTAAATATTTTCTTAACTCTCTCTTGAACTGCATTGTTGTTTAAGGGCTTGTAAGTAAGCATTTCACGGTAAGGTCTACACCTGTTGTATTCTGCGCATGTGATAATTTGATTTAATGAGAATTTGCTTACAAATGTTCTGAATTATTCTCATAGAATGACAAGTGTTGCATAAAATATTGAATAAATTAGTAATAATGACATTGATAAGATTTTCCCCAAAAACTTTTTTGATATCAATATACAGACTTATTCATTTGTGTTGAGGAATTTCTGTCTCTGCAGATGGACTAAGTACCAATCTATTTGAAAGCTAAACAACAAAATAAAGATGCAGGTGCTCATAAAGTTATTATTTTCATAAAAAAAATCAAGTGTACACATGCAACAATTAGGTCAAATATTTAATATTTTCATATTTATCACAAGCCTTGGTAAGAAATGTAATTGATTGGAAAAATTGAAACCAGATTTTATTCTTATATAAATCTTTATATAAATATAAAGATTCTTCCGATAATATAAACATGCATATCGGCATTCATTTCTAAACATCCTTCTAGAAATTACTAAAGGCACATTTGCATTTATATTCACACCGGAGCGCACAGTGATTTAGGAACACTCTTCTCTTGCCTCAACCGTCATTCCATCAAAAAGTAAATACAGGCTTTAATGACAAAAGAGCAGTTAGGTTTTGATAATTACTATGATAGTTTTATCAACTGATGCTAACCCTGCTGTTGTCACTCCCCACTGTTAATAAAGGACACCATAGTCAAAATGTCATAAGCCCACCAGGCCACAAGATAAACACTTTATTGCAAAACAAATCACTCCATGTTGGTGCTACAGGCCCGTGGTAAAGTAGATCACTCAAATGAGAATACATGTTCTTATTTCCTCAAGTCACTGGAAGTAAGGCCATGTCCCATGATCTATTCATCAACCAGAAATAACTGTGTCATGACAAAGTGTAAGGCCATGTCCCATGATCCATCCATCAACCAGAAATAACTGTGTCATGACACAGAGTAAGACCATGTCCCATTATCCATCCATTAACCAGAAATAACTGTGTCATGACAAAGTGTAAGGCCATGTCCCATGATCCATCCATCAACCAGAAATAACTGTGTCATGACACAGTGTAAGGCCATGATCCATCCATCAACCAGAAATAACTGTGTCATGACAGAGTAAAGCCATGTCCCATGATCCATCCATCAACCAGAAATAACTGTCATGACACAGAGCAATAATATGTCATGACAGAGTGTATATCATTGATAAATCTATGATGATATTTCAGGTAACCCAAATGTAATGTGTTTATAGGGACAGGCTTAACAGGAGATTGTCCTCAAATCTTCTCCCCAACAGGAAATGGTCTGTACCCTGGTAACGTGTGCACTATGCATAAGTGCGATTTAAAAACTTGAAAAACGCCCTTTTACACTTCTGTATGCATCACATGATAATTTGTTTTGACACTATAACTACTGCCACATGCTGGAGAAAATAGGTAGTTAACAGTAAATCACTGTTCTTTAACATACAGTATTTCACTCGTCTCTCATCACCACCACTGGGTTTATGCCCATTAGACAGTATCATACCCCCACGTTACAAGAAACCAACGGTCTTGATTTCACAATAGCTGTACAATTCTCTCTCAGACACACATCATGGCATTTATCTCAATTAACTCAACTTACACCTACAGTATACAACCAACCATCTGATACGTCTTGTGAATACGTTAACTGGACAGCCATGGTTAATATACTTCGAACACACACACACACACACACACACAGTCGGAAGTTTACATACACTTAGGTTGAAGTCATTAAAACTCATTTTTCAACCACTCTACAGATTTCATGTTAACAAACTAGTTTTGGCAAGTCTGTTAGGACATCTACTTTGTGCATGACACAAGTAATTCTTCCAACAATTGTTTACAGACAGATTATTTCACTTATAATTCACTATATCACAATTCCAGTGGGTCAGAAGTTTACATACACTAAATTGACTGTGCCTTTAAACTGCTTGGAAAATTCCAGAAAATGATGTCATGGCTTTAGAAGCTTCTGATAGGCTAATTGACATCATTTGAGTCAATTGGAGGTGTACCTGAAGTTCAACTCAGTGCATCTTTGCTCAACATCATGGCTGATTTCTTTGGATTTTCCCAAGACCTCAGAAAAAAAAAAAAAAAAAAGTGGTTCATCCTTGGGAGCAATTTCCAAACGCCTGAAGGTACCACGTTCATCTTTACAAACAATAGTATGCAAGTACAGAAATATCCCATGGGACCACAGTCGTCATACCACTCAGGAAGGAGAACAACGTACTTTGGTGCGAAAAGTGCAAATCAATCCCAGAACAACAGCAAATGACCTTGTGAAGATGCTGGAGGAAACAGGTACAAAAGTATCTATATCCACAGTAAAAGTCCTATATCGACATAACCTGAAAGGCCGCTCAGCAAGGAAGAAGCCTCTGCTCCAAAACCTCCATAAAAAAGACAGACTAAGGTTTGCAACTGTACATGGGGACAAAGATTGTACTTTTTGGAGAAATGTCCTCTGGTCTGATGAAACAAAAATAGAACTGTTTGGCCATAATGACCATCGTTATGTTTGGAGGAAAAAGGGGGAGGCTTGCAAGCCAAAGAACACCATCCCAACTGTGAACCACATGTTGTGGGGGTGCTTTGCTGCAGGAGGGACTGGTGCACCTCACAAAATAGATGGCATCATGAGGAAGGAAAATGATGTGGATATATTGAAGCAACATCTCAAGACATCAGTCAGGAAGTTAAAGCTTGGTCGCAAATGGGTCTTCCAAATGGACAATGACCCCAAGCATACTTCCAAAGTTGTGGCAAAATGGCTTAAGGACAACAAAGTCAAGGTATTGGAGTGAAAATCCTATAGAAAATGTGTGGGCAGAACTGAAAAAGCGTGTGCGAGCAAGGAGGCCTACAAACCTGACACAGTTAAACCAGTTCTGTCAGGAGGAATGGGCCAAAATTCACCCAATTTATTGTGGGAAGCTTGTGGAAGGCTACCCAAAACATTTTGCCCAAGTTAAACAATTTAAAGGCAATGTTACCAAATACTAATTGAGTGTATGTAAACTTCTGACCCACTGGGAATATGATGAAAGAAATAAAAGCTGAAATAAATCACTCTCTACTATAATTCTGACATTTCACATTCTTAAAATAAAGTGGTAATCCTTTCTGACCAAAAACGGATTAAATGTCAGGAATTGTGAAAAACTGAGTTTAAATGTATTTGGCTAAGGTGTATGTAAAGTTCCAACTTCAACTGTATATATACATACACACATACATTTAATAGTGTGTGTTGTTCGGAGTATATTAACCATGGCTGTCCATGGTTCAACACACACACACACACACACACACACACACACACACACACACACACACACACACACACACACACACACACACACACACACACACACACACACACACACACACACACACACACACACACAAGTTCGGGGGAGGGACGAGGAACAAAGTGCCATCCATATACATGAAATTAACAGCAGAGCAAGTCTGGCTAGGGCCAACATCCCTCCTCTTATAGTCCACACCCCCTCTGCGACCCTGCTGCCGTAGCCCTGCGATTGGCCCTCTGCGGTGTCCGTCACTGGCTTGGTCGGTTGGGGCGGTCCCTCCAGTAGTTGTTATAGGCCTCCTGGAACATGTTCTTGCAGCCGAGCTTGGCGTCGAGGCGGGAACAGATGAGGAAGGAGCCGCCCATCTTGCGGTGGAGGGAGTAGGTCTCCTCGGGGGGCGGGGTGAGGCGCTGCTTCAGCATCACGGGGATCAGGTTGTGGATGCGCTCCGTGGTGCTCTGGGCTCCGAAGTTAAAGGGCTCCGTGGAGGCAAAGGCCTCGCCCAGGATCATCACCGCGTCCACATGGGCGTTCACCATGGACTGAGGGATGGGCAGAACATACTCAGAGAGAGTAATAACCTGTGTGTGTTTGTATGTTTTTTTTGTGGGTTCAGGGTGAGCCATTCAGTTATGGGTATTCACTACTCAGTTTATGCCATGGTGTAATGGAGAGCCTTCTCAATTCATTGTCTACGACTAAATGAACTAGTATGTGGCATTGTTGATTCATGTGTTGAGAAATAATGAAGTGACTCACCTTTGACTCATAACCTGTGAGGAACTTCATGTCTACTGATCTCTTCCGAACCCCTTCTCTGTCTCCCTCTGCTGCGGACTTGATGAGCTGATTAAAACAATGAATGTCACACACAACAAAGAAATCATTCTGATCAGTTATGTTTTGTTGTGGGATAAAAGCCTAATATCTTACCTCAATGTAGATGTCAGTGAAGTCCTCACTAAATCCCCTCGTGGCTCCGAAATCCAACAACGCAACCTATGGATGGAACAGTAGCAATGTTAAGTCATTCTAAGCATTCAGCAACTTCGTGCTACTGGAGGTGGCTACTGTATAGGCTTGGCATGCTCTACAGAAGACACCAAGAAGGCGGAAGACCTATTTAAAACACAGACAACCTTCAGGAGGGTCATCAACATTAGTTACAGACCTCTAATGATGAAGTTGACAACAAGGGTTAAAGGCAGACTCACCCTGTGTGTCTGTGGGTCGTAGAAGAAGTTGGACCAGTTGGGGTCAGTCTGCATGTATCTGAACTCAAACAGCTCCCTTAAACAAAGTTGCAGGATATTCTCACAGATCTGACACACACATAGAGAGAAAGAGGCAGAGAGAGAGAGAAACATACTTTAAGAACACACGTTTTCAGTCTGCCATTTCACCACTAGGCGGCAGTAATACACTGTAGCAGGTGTTTTGGTGGGTGAGGTGACAGAAATTAGGTTGTAGTGGCATTTGTCTTATACATGTAAACAAGCTTGTCAAGCAGAAAACACACATCAAAATCCCCATTTACACAATGTACAATAAGTAAGTACGTAGTAAGTACCAAAATACACAATGGTGGCCTTTGTTAATGAACACAGTTGCAGCATATACGGACCTCGTTCTTGAGTTCCTGGGAGAGTTGTTCAGCCTGGTCCAGAGGGAAGCCGGGGACCAGCTCTGTGGTGAGGACGGCGTTGCTGCTCAGCTCGTCTATTACGTCTGGTACGTAGAAGAACGGGTGGTCTTTCAGCAGCTCCCTGTACCAGTCACATAATACTCGTCAGACGCCGGAACAACACACAGCTCTGAAAACTACAGCTGGACAACGCAGCACTTAGGACTAAAAGGGAGTATATGTACATTATTTATGTCATGACAATTCACAGGATATTTCCAGTGTTTTCAAATAGAATTATGTTACTGTATGAACGTATAATAACACAGTATAATCTTCTCTTCAAACTCCAGTGTCTACACTTTAACTCCAAGGGGAAAACACATACTGTATGAACATGTATAGAAGGGGAGTTTCACCGGCCACAGTCAAGGTGAAAAAAGCATGTCATCCACAGCTGGTGCGTACCGTGTGTAACAGGAGTCTCCTCTCTGGACATAAACCATATCTCTCACCCTTGCCCTGCCTGCCTGCCTGCCAACATACCCGGGGTTCATGGAGCGGGGCTGGGGGGGGGGGCATGAGGAGGGGGGGTGCTTGTTGTCTCCTTGTATTATGTCCAGATCTGCTACATTTAAAATGTTGGCTGCAGGCGTATGATGCACCTTTATATAAAGTCATCAAGCCCAACGCTCCCCAGAGGGATAGAGTGGCTATTCTTAGACCCTACAGGCTACAGTTAATTTCCTGATCTGGAGTCATACAATGATATGTTGTGTTGTCTTCCCACCACGATCTGGAAAAGGCACTGTGTTTAAGAGATTAATTTACCTTGGCCCCCTTGGGAGAGATGCTCACTAATCACAAATTCCTATTGCTTGGCTACATCCAACTTCATCCAAAATATAAAGCAATCTTTCCCCATTTACTTCATTTCTGGAGCTTGCAGTGACGGTTAGATGATAAAAGGAGTTACGGGGAGGAAGCTCATCTGGTTGTTTTGATCACTCACTGGAATCTCTTGGCACATTTGGCCTCTCTTATGTAATCACATTCCAGTGCCAGTTCTCGGCTCATCACCTCAATCAGATGCTCAGGGAAGAGACCTGCACAAGATGTTAACAGAGGGAGAAAGAGAGAGAGAGAGAGAGAGAAACAGATTGATTATGGTTGACTGAGGTCTCATGTAGAGGGGGATGTGTGCTCAGATCATTCCCAGAGTATAGGCTCAGTGGAGGCCCAGGCTGATGGGTATTAGACACCATCAATGTTAATCTTCTGGCTGACTCTCTGACAGCAGTATAATTGGTAAATGGACATTCCCCCTTTCTCTTTACATTCTGTGTTTTTCCAGCTCCTGTGAAAAGTTTGGATGTCCGTTAAACATTGTATAGTCTACATTGTCTTAGGCCTAATATACCCACGGGGAACAATTATGGTAACTAACTGTATTTAGACATAGCCTATTTAAAACAAGTTCTTATCAATAGTCAATTTAATCTTGCTTATTTTTTATTTAACCTTTTAACTAGGCAAGTCAGTTAAGAACAAATTCTTATTTACGATGGCGGCGTACACCAGCCAAACTCGGACGACGCTGGACCAATTGTGCGCCGCCCTGTGGCACTCCCAATCACGGCCGGTTGTGATACAGTCTTGATTCGAACCAGGTTGTCTGTAGTGACGCCTCTAGCAATGAGATGCAGTGTCTTAGACCACTGCGCCACTTGGGAGCACAACATTTGGAACGTCCATGGCTCAGACATAATGCATCACAGTAGGTCCATGTCAGTGCGAATGCTATGTTAACAATATACAGTATTTCCATATTTAAGCCATGCATATTTAGCAAATATGGAATAGGCCTGTATTGTTATTTTGTTTCTGAAGGCTATTTAACAAACTAGGCTATAACATTCGAATTGGAGCTGATGACAACGTAATACATAAAAGACCATAAATACACAACTTGAAGCAACCACATATATAGCCATGGAGCACGATCTGATTGGCCAGTGAGGGGTCAAGCCTCAACACGCCTGCAACTTGTTTATTCATCAAAACCCAACCATTTCGTGCCATCACCAGCTACTGCGCCCATAATTCTGGTTGTGAAAATAGCAAAAATACTTCTGACCTATAGCGTTACCACCTGCTCTTAGATTTACCATTGCGGGGCGGGGCGTGGGGGAGGATTATATACCCCATGTTATGTTGTTCTGCATGTGTGATTTACACTATGTCATAAATGTGATTACTACGTCAAGCTACAAATAAAAATCGAATTCTAGAAAACAAATCTGAAATCCGTTCAGGGGTCGTCACCTTCAGGCAGTGCGTTGCTCATGGTGAGGAGAGTCATCAGGTTGTTGACGTCACTGTCGATGCTCTTAGCCACTCCGGGGTACTGCATGGGACAAACAGAGCGGGAGAAAAAGCATGACAAAAACAACCACGTTCACCAGTTTGACTCTCTGACAGCAAAAACCAGCCCTGACGACAAGCTCTGACGTGAAAACAAAACACTGCCAAAATAAGAGAGATGCTAATGGAGACGTTCATTTAAACTTCTGAAAAGCAATAAGAGCCATGTCTATATACAATTTTGGAGATAAATCTCTACAGTTTACGACAACAGAGCTTACTCTAAAGTATTGTAAGATAAACAATACAGAGTTGACACACAACACATTCCCATGTGTTTCAAAAGGTCATGAATAAAAGCTACAGACTTGTTTTTATCTCTTCAAGGAAAGACAAGCATTGCCTTAAATGGAGCCATGGGGGTGGTCACTGCTGACATTCGTTCTCTCATTCAACATTGGTCATTTCTACATTTTGGACCATTACGCGAATGCAGCAGATGAGGCCTTTAATGTAATAACACAGGATATTAAATGCCTATACTGTGATCTAACTGAACTCCTACCAGAGGTTTGTTCAAGAGGGTGCAACACTACAGAATGTTCAGATATATATTGGTCTGTCATCGTGTAGAATAAGAAATCCTGTCGGAACTATTAATTACATTCTATAGCACGGTCTACATCTCACCTGGATCTTCATGGCCACCTCCCTGCCGTCCTTCATCTTAGCCAGATGGACCTGTCCGATGGAGGCTGCAGCAAACGGCCGCTCCTCAAACGAATCCAGCTTGTCCCTCCAGTTAGGGCCCAGGTCGTTGTTGATGGAATTCTATACAGGGAAAGGGAAACACACAGATACACTGTTGAGGGAGCTGCCATTAGGTATGACTGTTGAGGGAGCTGCCATTAGGTATGACTGTTGAGGGAGCTGCCATTAGGTATGACTGTTGAGGGAGCTGCCATTAGGTATGACTGTTGAGGGAGCTGCCATTAGGTATGACTGTTGATGGAGCTGCCATTAGGTATGACTGTTGAGGGAGCTGCCATTAGGTATGACTGTTGAGGGAGCTGCCATTAGGTATGACTGTTGAGGGAGCTGCCATTAGGTATGACTGTTGAGGGAGCTGCCATTAGGTATGACTGTTGAGGGAGCTGCCATTAGGTATGACTGTTGAGGGAGCTGCCATTAGGTATGACTGTTGAGGGAGCTGCCATTAGGTATCACTGCTGTGGGAAATAGCCTTGAATGATGGTACCTTAATAGAAGACTGGGGTTACAACAGATCTGTTAGGTATCTGTTCTTCACATTCATTGTCTAGTCCTGACTGGCTGACTTAAAGGCAGCTTGGTACTAATTTGATTTCTAGACCTCACCTTTATAGCCACTTGCTAAAGGGCTAGTAATGAGTGGACGTAAGAGCAGGTTATTAAAGGTGAGACATTACCGTCATCTGCTTGATAGGCATGAAGTCTGCACTCTGTCTCACACGCTCAAATATCTTGGCCAGCTGGGGGTTGATAAAGGCATCATCTGAAACAGAAGATAAGGAGACAAGCTGTCTTGTTCCTGTCTGTCAACTTGTTCATTACACCATGTATCAACAAAGGAATAGAAATGACACGTCTTAATCACAATGTCTTGTTCAGTTCAAAATGACCAATCAATAGAAAATCATATCTAAGCCTTTGGTACTTCTGGGCATTTAGACAGAGTTCATCACAGTTTACAAGTCCTTGCCAGTGTTCACTAAATGTCTCTGGGAGGCCAAGACGTTTGGCACAGCAACCACCTTCACATAACTGAAGCTGGTAGTGCCGTAAAAGGTCCCTTAGATTTGTTTTCGCAACGGCGATGTCTGTGCATGTTAACCAAAACAAAGCGGTGTGAGCCGTGCAGCAGGGCAATATGGGTAAGATCTACAACAGTATAAACATTCTGACAACAAGTGGGAAAAAGCACCGGAGGAGAACGGGAACAAAACACATTAAATAGAACCCCAGAGGAAGAGATTCCTGCCAGATATGGCTGATTGAGAATGAGGGTGATTTTACTCAGTATTTAGGACTAGTTCAGCCTGTTTTCTAAGCTGAGAATGACCGAAGTGGTGATTTTACCGGTCTTACTTTAAATGACAGTGATTATTATGGATGTTCATCATAACTTGTCTGAGGAACAGACACATTTATCTGTTATGATTAGACAGCCATTGAGTCAATCATTAAAAAGAGATTCTCCGGGTTCTTTTGTATACTTTTTAGCCAGTAGTTCTGAAAGTAGCCAAAAGGTCCCTGAAAATTGCATACGCATCACATATGTGCAGATATGTGACCACGTCATTGTGCTCTCTGCTGTGTGTGCATCTTGCTAGCTGTCACTCAAATGGCGAGTGGCTGAAGCTCATTGGCTGGAAATAATTGCTAGGGGCAGCGTCCAGAGAAACAGTCACTTTCAAACTAGGGATTTCGTGGCTAATTAGAAAAATAATACTTAGTAGTCGCCAAAGTTCCAGAGCATCTTTAACCCTTTAAATGTAGAAAGTAGCCTAAATGAATAGGGACGAAATGAAACGATTCTAACAGAAGAAATATAAAAAAAAAAACATATACATCACCATGGTAACAATTTAAAGAGAACACGTTGGAATTCACGAGGTAATTATCAGACCCAAAGGTGAGGACAAAACAGTTAATCTGACAAGACTGAATCCAAACATTACACTGTTGATTTTATGTGCGTTTCACATTTACTGAACATTTCACAGCATTTGTCAATAATGAAATCTGCAAAACACTCTGGATACATTCAGTATCATCAGAAGAATATTCATAGGAATGGGGTAAGTGCAAAAACACACACACACACACACACACACACACACACACACACACACCTCTCCAAAACTGTGCACAGTTCCTAAGTAATTTAAATCCACTTTTATGACTCAAAGAAGAATCTTCAAATATATGGTGCTTTGTTGAACACTCCTAGCTTTGTCATTGAACTGAAGCAAGCACACTTGTAGGTGTTTTGTTTGGAACAGCCCAGCGTCCCCAACGTCACTGTTGTTAACACAATGCAAAAATGTTCCCTTATAAATCTCAATCTGGGTCAGGTGGGCATCATTTGAAAGCTTGTTCAATTGCCAACATGACTAGCTAACTTATAAAATATTATCTTACCGTGTTAGGCTTTCACAAGGCACTTCAGACAAACAGATTGTAATTTTAGTGCAAATAGAATGAAGTCAAATGTTATTGTAAATTATAGTTTACAATAACGGAAATTATTTTTCCGTTATTTTCAAATATGGAAATCTGAACTCATGGGTGTGTGGTTTGCTTGTAGGACATCAAATCAGTATTTTTTATAATCCTCCTAGCGGGAGGGATGTACAAAACTATAAAAACAACTTCCTAATATTGAGTTGAGCACCTCACCCCCTTTGCCCTCAGAACAGCTTCAGTTCGTCGGGGGCCTACAAGGTATCGAAAGTCTTCCACAGGGTTGCTGGCCCATGTTGACTCCAATGCTTCACACCGTTGTGTGAAGTTGGCTGGATGTCTTTTGGGTGGTGGACCACCATTCTTAATACACACGGGGAAACTGTTGAGTGTGAAAAACCCAGCAGCACTGCAATTCACTGCAATACCATACCCCGTTCAAAAAGGCACAAACCTTTTGTCTTGTCTATTCAATGTCTTGCCATACACAATTCATGTCTCAAGGCTTAAAAACCCTTCTTTAACCTGTCTCCTCCCCTTCATCTACACTGATTTAAGTGGATTTAACAAGATATCAATAAGAGATCACAGCTTTCAATTGGTCAGTCCATGTCATGGAAAGAGCAGGTGCTCATAAATGTTTTGTACACTCAGTGTATGTCCCAAGTTGACAACAATAACTACTGAAATTCTACTACTAAATCTATTACTGAGCTTCTGTATACAGTTAAATACCTACCTGTATGCAACACCTTCCTAGAATACCAAGCCAGTTTGAAAACCAGTTTTGTCTAAAAACAGCAGAGGACACTAGCTTAGTCACCTCTGTTTACATAGGGAAATATCAGCTGTTTTCTAACAAGCAGCGATTATGGAGCTTTGGTAGAGACCGGGCCACTTCAAAACTCAAAGGTTGCAGGTGGCTTATTTTGAGCCCTGGCTTTGCCTTGGCTGTTGCTGTCCCTCAATAGTAAATGTGGTATGTGTCACACAACTGACATGACAATGGCATGAGAATGCCAGTTCCCTGTGCATTGAGTTGCATTCATCTTATGCTGTGATGCTGTTTACCAGCTAGCTGGAGCAGTTGGAAAATAAAGATGGCCGTTTGAAATAATTTGAAATAAAAAGTGCTGTGTGCTGTCGTGACGTGACCTGAGGTGAACTAGGCAAATAGATGCCAGCGAGGTGGGAGAGGGCCAGAAATAACTCCCTGTCCCCGTCACAGTCATCTACAGAGGCTGGAGGAAGGCCTCACAGTATCAGCCCAGTAGAGGTTATGAAAATGACTCATGACTGCCCTGACACTGGGGGGAAAGGGTCATGAAGCCTGGCATGCTGCAGCACAGTAGACGTAAGAATACGGTGTGGCAAAGACACAAACAACCACAGACAACAAATAACCATAAGTCAACAGAGCAGCATAGAGGGGTGACTGGGGTCGAAATGAGAGAAACTGTTTTGAGAACAGGGAAGGTGCTACTGGAGGTGTGTGTTACAATGCAGGATCCCAAAGTAAGCCAGTTCTCACCTTGAATGCTGAGCATCTGGCCCAGTTTGAGTGCAGCTCCACGGACCTTACACAGTGTCCTAACGATCCGCTCTGCGTTAGCCTCTGATAGGAACGGACTGGAGTCCAGAACGGCCTTCTTGTCAGCTAAGGGGAGAAATAAAATAAAAAAACAGCTCTATGCTAAACTCTGAGGTTGGCATGGAAAATGTGATTTTCCTGGCGAGAGGTAAACTAATGTTGAATCTCATGGGTTTAGTGGACAGGTAGTACAGGTATGGCTTAAGGGAGATAACTCTTTAAGAATTTATATGTAACTGTAACTCGAGTTGGGATCATATGAGGTAAAATGGGTCAAAGCAGTGATATGTTAACTCCTGACAATCTCAAAACATGGTCTGGAACACCAGCACTCTTCTTCACATAGAGCACCCCATATTCCCATTAAAAAACTAAAACGTGTTTACTAGAAGAGGGCCGAGGCCTGACGTGTGAATGTCTTTCCTGGCTATGCTGTAGTGTGTTCAGTGCATCAGTCTGTATGTGCTCTGTATTCCTGGGTTTGTTGGTATAGCGTAGTCTCTGGCTCTGATTAACTCATTAGGCTCCATGTGTGGCGTTTACACTGGGGATCACCTTACTCCTCCTTCCTTCCCTCCCTACCTCCCTCCCCCTGCTCTCCCTGGACGAAGTTACACCAGGGCACAGGCTGGACACAAGCCAGCTTAAAGCCTACCCACAGAAGCCCTCCAGCAGAGAAAGAGAAAGGGGCCCGCCTGCCAGGCAGCCTAGGTAGAGTGAGTGGGAGAAGTTGTGTCAGTGGGCAGAAGGAGATTTAAAAAGGACTGTTAAGGTATCTTGAGCCAAGATTACCTCGGACACACTACTGCTGCTACACTATATCCCCCAGGACAGTTTTGATTACCATACCATCAGAGCGCAATGCACTGGAAGAGTAGACCAAAGTCCCCTCTAGTAGATCTGCTCTGATGACGAAGTATACTCTACAACTACATACTCACTCTGTATGTATTGTGCAGCAATTGTGCTCATTTGAGAATATATGTGTACTTGTATACTATCTATGACTTAAGTTTGATTTATAAACAATTTCTTTATTTGTTTTGTATTTTACCCCCCTTTTCACCCCAATTTCGATCGTCTCATCGCTGCAACTCCCCAATGGGCTGGGGAGGCGAAGGTCGAGTCATGCCTCCACCGTGCTTTTTAACACCCGCCCGCTTAACCCAGCCGCACCAATGTGTCGGAGGAAACACTGTTTAACTGACGACCTAGGTCAGCCTGCAGGGGCCCGGCCTGCCACAAGGAGTCGCTAGAGCGCGATGAGCCAAGTAAAGCCCCCCCGGCCAAACCCTCCCCTAACCCGGACGACGCTGGGCCAATTGTGCGACGCCCTATGGGACTCCTGATCACGGCCGGTTGTGATACAGCCCAGGATCAAATTCGGGTCTGTATTGACGCCTCTAGCACTGCAATGCAGTGCCTTAGACCACTGCGCCACTCGGGAGGCCCTTATCAATCATTTCTGATCCATGGATTAAAGTTGGATCTCCATTCAAAGCCCTAGATTCAATGTACTTGTCTCTCTTCCAGGGTATTAAGTAGACAATGGCTCTGTGAATAGCTGTATAATCTTACCACCTCCAGCGGTCCAGCCGTGGCATGGCGGAAGACCAATTTAAGAGTGTGCTGGAAAGGTCAGCTCAATAAACGGCCCGCTCCAATTTTTCCACCGACAGCTGCAGGCCCAGTTGTTAAAGACTTCTGGAGACTTCACCTGTCCTCTGAGTTACAGCAGGCCTTGTGTAACATAGAGCGGGGTTTCCCAAACTCCGTCCTGGGCCCCCTGGGTGCACGTTTTGTTTTTTGCCTTAGCACTGCACAGCTGATTCAAATAACCATCTATCATCAAGCTTTGATTATTTGAATCAGCTGTGTAGTGCTATGGCAAAAACTTACACCCAAGGTGGGAAACCCTGCCACAGAGCACCCTTTCAAAAAATATCATCACAGAGGGCAGAGGGTAATATCACGACAGAGGGTAATATCATGACAGAGGGTAATATCATGACAGAGGGTAATATCATGACAGAGGGCAGTTTCTTTAAGGGCTCTTTGTAAGAGCTAAGACCACACACATCAACTGAACCTAACTATAGCAGAGTCTGGTCTAAGAACTATTGCCTAGTGTGTTTAGCTACGCTGAATGACGAATGATTGATTTTGATATGAATTATTATGCCTCTGCATGTCTGTATAGATTCATCATCATCATATCATGCCCTTGTCCATTGCATGGAAATTAAAGGTTACAATGTCATTCCTAGACGGGTTACACCCTGCTAGAAATGTCAAAAGGGGCATTGTGTGCATGTTACTGCTGGGTAAGTGTTTAGTATGCAAGTGTGCATGCATGTACACGTAACGTCAAACATAAACCTGCTTTCTGTTACCGCAGGAAACAGTTTATGTTAAACAGTCACCGTTATCCTCACTTGGCCTCATACTCTTCTTGGCTACCTCAGCCAGCATCCCGAAGCCCAGTCCTACAGCCAGACCTGTGAGGACACAACACACAGTGTAAATAATCAAACACCGCATCCTGTCATAACATGATGTTAAGCTCTGGGTCGTTCAGTAGGGTACAACGTTATGGAACGTTCAGATAGAAATATATTGTGTAGAACAGACATGGTTCTCTGTCACAAAGCGTAAGGAATCGTGCCAGCTCTATACATGGTCTTTCTATCTATAACAATCAGATTATTGTGCCTTCCAAAAGGCTAATAAAACGAAACTTTGATATTTTCATTTTCTTAAATATTGTACAGTACAACCCATTGGGTAAATTGCTTCCCCCATGATACATCAGTCAGGTCAAATATGTTCCTGCTAGCTCTAGGAACAGACAAAGATGGAGTTCAGTTCAGTCTTTTAGTTAGACAGATGTTATCTTAACACTAGAACCACCGAGACGGTCAATATGGCTGTTTGCCATTTTGTAATTTCAATAAAAACCTAGAACCCACCTGTCCCTGACTTGACCTAAATAATAGCCGGGCCTCAAGGAGTACCAATATCCACCAGTCTATATAAATCCGTTTAACTAGAAAAGCCTGGCCTCATTGGACCCCCTTCATACAAATGTCATTTGGTTGTGTTTATAAAGGTGTTAGGTAACATTAGAATACGAAATGTAAGTATTTGAAAGAACATAACATTTTCATTAGTTTGTTACTGTGGGCTATATGTAAAAATGATTTTTTTTAAAACAGTAAAAACACAGAATTAAGTGTAAAATCCATTATATTAGTGGAGTCCCTTTATTACAACTATGTAACAAAAAGCATGTACATTGAAACACAGTAGAATGTTATTTTTTTATAACGACAAAACAAATAAAAATACCCAAGCCAGACACGCAGTCAATGAAGAAAATATCAGTAGCCTAAACACAAGTATAGACACCAAGCATGCTTGTGAATAGTGAAAAATCAGCACAAAAGCAATAATGGGATTTTAATTAATATAAGTGTTGATATAACCAATAACTGATTAATTGTCAGTTATTGGTCACATTATTTGTGGCCTCACTCGTGCTTACAATATGGTGTGAGTCCCAAGTGGCGCAGTGGTCTAAGACACTGCATCTCAGTGCTAGAGGCGTCACTACAGACAACCTGGTTTGAATCCAGACTGTACCACAACCAGCTGCCCAGCGTCGTCCGAGTTTGGCCGGTGTAGGCCGTCATTGTAAATAAGAATTTGTTCTTAACTGACTTGCCTAGTTAAAAAAATATATACATATAATTCACACAAGAGTTAGAGCTCATTTAGCTGTTATCCCTTGTCCGAACAGTCACCACAAATCCTTGTCGCTTTCACTTGATTGCAACACTTCCCACAAACAAGTCGATTACAGCTGAAACAGGTGTCGTGGGTTCTGTTCCTAGTGCATCCGCCCAGCTGGCGGTTTCTCCTCCCCGGGAGGTGTGCTCAATGGCTCGCATGGAATCATATGTCTCTCACGTAGCCCATGTGCCAGACTCATCATGAAGTCTCTCCTGCTCAGTGTTGTTCATGTGCTGCTTGAACAACACGTGTGCGTTGATAGCAGCCAAGTCAAGCATGTTGTAGAACACAGTAACAGGCCAGCGGGAGAGTTCTTTCTTTCACCTAGTACAGCCGTGCCATCTGATCAGAACATTATCCGACACTTGCTCACCTGGTGCCTGATTTGAATCCTTTCCCAGATGTAGAAAGCCGTTCAGCATGAATCAGAATAATTAATCATTTTTAATGCGTATGATAATTTTTTTTTAAAGATAATTCCACCTTGAAATTATGGGGTATTGTGTGTAGTACGCCAGAGACAAAACATCTCAATTTAATACATTTTAAATTCAGCCAGTAACACAACAACATGTGGAAAAAATTTAAGGTGTGAATACTTCCTGAAGGCACTATATATGCGCTTCTGGATCAATCAATACAATACTGATTACAGTTAGAATTTGGTGTCCTGAGGTTTCTTATGACCCATTTTAACATAATGCATAACATAACACACCATTGCAATTTTCAGGGTCCACTTTTGGCTCATGAACTACTGGCTAAAACCTATACGAAAGTACAGGAAAATCTCTTAACAAAATTAACAAATATAGTTTAAAAAAATTGGTCCCGTGTAGCTCAGATTGTAGAGCATGGCGCTTGCAACGCCAGGGTTCTGGGTTCGATTCCCACGGGGGACCAGTATGAAAAAAGTATGAACAGGTCCACTAACTAACTAAGTAGCACTGGATAGGAGCGTCTGCTAAATGACATAACTGTAACAGCAGAGCAGTTACAACACTGACTGGATCAACCCTTTGGTGTTAATTCTGACATATGTTGTTCTCTACTTGTCACTAGGCTAGAATTTGGGCACAGAAGAGTAATGTGTCATTGTACTGAGAATATGATCTGGGGCATCCTGTAAATGCTATCCAAGTAATGCACCCAAAACAACATTTAATAGTGCCGAGCTCAGCACATGTTGTGCCACAACCCGCATGGCACAGAAACAGAAACAAGCTTGGGCACAGACAGTACCGCCGTACCACACTACAGTAGCGTGTTACATAACTCCGCTACTACATAATACTCTACATTTGACAAATGTAGGATTATAAACTGGGTGGTTTGAGCCCTGAATGCTGATTGGCTGACAGCCGTGGTATCAGACCATATATCAGGAACAATACAACTCTGGACTTGTTATATGCTAATGTGAAGGATGTATACAACTCCACTGCACTCCCTCCCCTCGGTAGATCGGATCACAACCTTGTCCACCTCACCCCACTCTACAGGCCTATGATCCAACAGCAGCCTGCGACCACTAGGACCATTAGGAGATGGTCCCCGGAGGCGAATGAGGACTGCTTTGAAACAACAGACTGGGATGTGGTCTGTGAGGCTCATGGGGAGGACATCGATGGACTTACTGACTGCATAACGGACTATATACATTTTTGTGTAGACAACACTGTACCCACCAGGAAGGTACGCTGTTTGCCAAATAATAAACCCTGGGTCACCAGTGGAGGACCTGCTGAATGAGAAGAGGGCCTTCAAGGAAGGGGACAGGGACAAATTGAAAATGCATCCAGAGGGAGCTGAAGATGCAGATTACTGAGGGGAAGAGAAGGTATAAGGAGAATATGGAGGACAAGCTGAGGCAGAGCCAGGTGAGAGAGGTGTGGAAGGGTATGAGAAATATCACTGGCTTCAAAAAGTCAAACAGTGGGCAGACGGAGGGGACCCAGGACAGAGCCAATGAGCTGAACCAATTTTTTTAAAAGGTTCAATACTGGCCCTGTCCTCCTCCCCTCCAGCTCCCCAGGCCACACACCCTCAAGGCTGTCCCACCCTCACAACACCTCTGTTGAGACAATCAGCGACCCCACATCTGCCCCTGCTCCCTCTGGACTGATCCTCAACACCCCCCTTCCCCCCACCTGGGCTGACTTTCACCACCAACCAAGTGAAGAGAGAGCTGGAAAGACTACATCAGTGGAATGCGGCGGGCCCTGATGGCATCAGCCCAAGGGTGCTTAGGGTCTGGGCTGACCAACTGTGTGGAATACTCCAGCGACCCTTCAACCTTAGCCTGAGCCTAGAAAGGGTCCCTGTGCTGTGGAAAACATCCTGCCTCGTCCCAGTGCCCAAGAAGGCGACCCCACTGTCCTGAATGACATCAGACCTGTAGCGCTTACATCCCACATCATGAAGACCCTGGAAAGGTTAGTCCTCGCTCACCTCAGACCCCTGGTGTGTACATCACTGGACCCCCTGCAGTTTGCATACCAGCGCAACATCTGGGTAGATGATGCAATCTGCAGAGGGCCTACTCTCACCTGGACAATGCAGGTTGCACTGTGAGGGCTATGTTTTTTTACTTCTCCAGTGCCTTCAACACCATTCAGCCCCTGCTACTGGGGGAGAAGATGAAGAGGATGAAAGTGGAAGCACCCTTAGTCTCCTGGGTTACGGACTACCTGACCAGTAGGCCACAATTTGTGCGGCTACAGAGCTGTGTGTCAGAACTGGCAGTTAGCAACACAGGGGCCCCCCAGGGAACGGTCCTGTCCCCCTTCCTGTTCACCCTCTACACCTCGGACTTCAGATATAACTCTGAAACATGCCACCTACAGAAGTTCTCGGATGACTCCGCAATTGTAGGGTGCATCAGGGGTGGGCAGGAGGAGTACAGGAGCACAATCAGTGACTTTGAGTTCTGGTGTGAGCAGAACCACCTTCAGCTCAACATCAGACTGATCCCACCACGGTGTGCCAGAGAGTGCTACAGGAGGTCCTTCCTACCGGCGGCTATTAGACTATTTAATGCCTCACCGGGGGTGCCGTGCCATCGTCAACATAGACCTGGAACTGTTGGGGTGTTAGGACCTAGTTTAACAATTATCGTAGTAGTCATTCACTCAGGAATGCATATTAGTATCCTGTCAGTTGTATCTTTTTTCATTGCTTTTAGTATATTGAATGTGCATTTATCTGTATTTAAACCCTGCGCACTAAGGACTGTATTTTAAGGGAATTACTATTATTACCCTAAATTATATCATACACACATTTAGCTATTTAAGTATCTCTTCCTGTCATTTACCTGTACAGTTAATGTAACCATGCAACTATTCACTTACCTGTTCATTTAACCAGTCTGTATATTAAGTAAACTATTATTACCCTCACTTATATCATATGCACTTTTAGCTATTTAAGTATTTCTCTGCCATCGACCTGTATAGTATAGTTAACCATGCACCATCCACCAATGTATAATATACAGTGGGGAGAAAAAGTATTTGATACACTGCCGATTTTGCAGGTTTTCCCACTTACAAAGCATGTAGAAGTCTGTAATTTTTATCATAGGTACTCTTCAACTGTGAGTGACGGAATCTAAAAAAAATATCCAGAAAATCACATTGTATGATTTTTAAGTAATTAATTTACATTTTATTGCATGAAACAAGTATTTGATACATCAGAAAAGCAGAACTTAATATTTGGTACAGAAACCTTTGTTTGCAATTACAGAGATCATACGTTTCCTGTAGTTCTTGACCAGGTTTGCACACACTGCAGCAGGGATTTTGGCCCATTCCTCCATCCAGATCCTTCAGGTTTCGGGGCTGTCGCTGGGCAATACAGACTTTCAGCTCCCTCCAAAGATTTTCTATTGGGTTCAGGTCTGGAGACTGGCTAGGCCACTCCAGGACCTTGAGATGCTTCTTACGGAGCCACTCCTTAGTTGCAATGGCTGTGTGTTTCGGGTCGGTGTCATGCTGGAAGACCCAGCCACGACCCATCTTCAATGCTCTTACTGAGGGAAGGAGGTTGTTGGCCAAGATCTCGCGATACATGGCCCCATCCATCCTCCCCTCAATACGGTGCAGTCTTCCTGTCCCCTTTGCAGAAAAGCATCCCCAAAGAATGATGTTTCCACCTCCATGCTTCACGGTTGGGATGGTGTTCTTGGGGTTGTACTCATCCTTCTTCTTCCTCCAAACACGGCGAGTGGAGTTTAGACCAAAAAGCTCTATTTTTGTCTCATCAGACCACATGACCTTCTCCCATTCCTCCTCTGGATCATCCAGATGGTCATTGGCAAACTTCAGACGGGCCTGGACATGTGCTGGCTTGAGCAGGGGGACCTTGCGTGCGATGCAGGATTTTAATCCATGACGGCGTAGTGTGTTACTAATGGTTTTCTTTGAGACTGTGGTCCCAGCTCTCTTCAGGTCATTGACCAGGTCCTGCCGTGTAGTTCTGGGCTGATCCCTCACCTTCCTCATGATCATTGATGCCCCATGAGGTAAGATCTTGCATGGTGCCCCAGACCGAGGGAGATTGACCGTCATCTTGAACTTCTTCCATTTTCTAATAATTGCGCCAACAGTTGTTGCCTTCTCACCAAGCTGCTTGCCTATTGTCCTGTAGCCCATCCCAGCCTTGTGCAGGTCTACAATTTTATCCCTGATGTCCTTACACAGCTCTCTGGTCTTGGCCATTGTGGAGAGGTTGGAGTCTGTTTGATTGAGTGTGTGGACAGGTGTCTTTTATACAGGTAACAAGTTCAAACAGGTGCAGTTAATACAGGTAATGAGTGGAGAACAGGAGGGCTTCTTAAAGAAAAACTAACAGGTCTGTGAGAGCCGGAATTCTTACTGGTTGGTAGGTGATCAAATACTTATGTCATGCAATAAAATGCTAATTAATTATTTAAAAATCATACAATGTGATTTTCTGGATTTTTGTTTTAGATTCCATCACTCACAGTTGAAGAGTACCTATGATAAAAATTACAGACCTCTACATGTTTTGTAAGTAGGAAAACCTGCAAAATCGGCAGTGTATCAAATACTTGTTCTCCCCACTGTACATATTCAGCCATCCACACATACTATGCAATGTATTTTTATACTTTTTCATACTGCTGCTCTATGTATCATGTACCGTGTATCTGTCTTTTGTGTATTTTCGTTATGGCATTTTGCACCTGCCCTGTGTTTTTTTCGTAGCTGCTTGACAAAGAAATTTCCCCTCAGGGATCTATCTATCTATCTATCTATCTATCTATCTATCTATCTATCTATCTATCTATCTATCTATCTATCTATCTATCTATCTCTGGTATGACAAAACATTTATTTTTACTGCTCTAATTACATTGGTAACCAGTTTATAATAGCAATAAGGCACCTCAGGGGTTTGTGATATATGGCCAATATACCACGGCTAAGGCCTGTATCCACACCTTCTCGTGCCTTATTGCTTAATTAGACCACGGAGAGGAAAATGTGGGGAAATGCTGTTAACTTAATGCTGCCAACGTGTTTGCACCATTTAAACCACTGAGCTTCCATAGATATCCAAAACAAGCAGTCTTTTCCCCTCTGTTAGGGAGAATTCTAGGTCATATCCTGCCAATGATTAAACTACGAACCTGTTTTTTCCACAACACCAGGAGAAAGCCTTATCAGTCAGTCAGCCAACCATTCAGCAAAACACCATGTGTATTGTGTACTCGTCAATGATTGAGTAGCACTTCCTACACTGGTGAGATCTAGGGCCGGGAAATCCGATACAACACTCACGATACTTAGGTGCCGATACGATATGTATTGCAATTCTCACGATTCCATATGTATTCCGATTCTGCGATTTTGTTGCAATTCGATGTTACAAACATATGTCTACTTTAGAGAGACGAGAGAGCATGAGAAAATTTGTTTTGATCAGTGCTGAAAAGATGTTGGCTCACTACTTAAAAAGATGGAGAACAAGCTACAGGATGACAAATGTTTAAAGCAGGTACAGCAGACTAGTGCAACTGTATATACAATGAGTACACAAAACATTAAGAACTATTTCCATGACAGACTGACCAGGTGAATGTTATGATTCCTTATTGATGGCATGTGTTAAATCCACTTCAAATCAGTGTAGATGAAGGGGAGGAGACAGGTTAAAGAAGGTTTTTTTTTTTTTACCTTGAGACAATTGAGAATGTGTGCCATTCAGAGGGTGAATGGGCAAGAAAAAAAGATAAGTGCCTTTGAACAGGTATGGTACTAGGTGCCAGGAGTAGGGCCGTCGCGGTGGCCATATTACCGCCACACCAGAGTCACGACCACAGTCAAATTCCATGTGACCGTTGGGCACGATAATCCCAATCCAAAACTGATGGGTAGCCCACCGAACATGCTAACAGCAATCACTCTAAACACGTCATGATTGAATAATGAGGGAAAAATGGTGACGGAGTTAGTATTCCTGTTCCGAAATGGACCCAATAACCCGTTCCTAAAGGAACACCGGTCTGATCTGAGTGAAGGAAGTAACAGAAAAGCTAATTGATTTGCTACTTTATTAAACCAGAGCATAGAAAAAGGGTGAGGGAGAAAGAAGCAAAGAGCAAGCAGCTGTAGGCTATTAGGGAGCAGAGGCCGTGAGGTGTGTGAATGTGTGAGTAAGACAAGTCTCAGAGCACCAAGAGCAGGCACAGAGGGAGAGACCGCAACCACCGTTATCTGGCGTTAGACTAACTTCTTGCTAGTTATTTATCATGCCATCTGATTACATAGTACCCATCTTAACTGCATCAAACCGAGAGAAGCAAGCTAACTAGGCTAATTGAGGCCAGCCATAACTTTACTGTGCTTCCCACTATCTGACAGTTAGAAGATGGTGCCGTACTGGATGGCCGATGTTTTGCAAGCTCCGAACCAAAATTGCTATTTTGTGATTATTTTCACGAAATGTATCCGCTATTATTTCTCACAACCGACAAGAACATCAGATCGGCAGTTACTTACCCCAATTCCGGCTTCTTCTTGGACTCATCTGCCCTGGGCTCTCTCTGTAATTTCAACCCAATTTTCGTGCTACCCAAGAGGAAATGCAGGCGTTAGAGGCGAGATTGAGATTAAGGCGAAGGGAAAACCGGCCACCTCTTCCCTCCGTTCTACTGGCACTTAATAATAAGATGGATGACCTCTGATCGCGGATTTGCTACCAATGGGACTCTCGCAACTGCAATATTCTTTGCTTTTTCCCCTCGGACAAGATACCCCCGGCTATCCAACTCGATGGATTTTCCATTCACCGGGAGGACAGGACAGGAGTCGGGGGAATTGATGAGGGGAGGGGTTTGTCTTCATCAACTCCAACTGGTGTGCTAATTCCAGCGCGGTGGAAGTGTCGACCCACTGTTCACCCGTCTTGGAATACGTGATGGTCAAATGCCTACCCTTCTGCCTCCCAAGTGAGTTTTCAGCTGTGACGCCCCACATTTCTCCAACGTCACTAGGGGCGATAAAGTACTAGACCACTGCTATTCTACCCGCAAGCAAGCATACAAGGCCCTCCCTCGTCCACCATTCGGCAAATCAGATTATGACTCTGTACTCTTGCTTCCTGTTAACAAGCAGAAGCTGAAACAGGAAGAACCCGCAATTCACCAGAATCAGAGGTTATGGTACAGTGCTGTTTTACTAGCGCTGATTAGAATATTGTTTCGAGACTCCGCCGATAACATTAACGAGCTAACCACCTTCGTCACCGGCTTCCTTGGAAAATGCATCGGCGATGTTGTACCCATGGTAAGGGTTCGATGCGTCGCCAATCAAAAGTCCTGGATTAACACAGAGGTTGGGTCTAAACTAAAGAGCAGGGCTACCACATACAGAGCTATTGTAGACAACCCTGATGCTACGGCCAAAGACAGGAATAAGTACAAGAAGGCCCGCTATGACCTTTGCGGAGTCATCAAACGAGCAAAAAAGGACAATATAGGAGTAAGGTGGAATCATATTACACAGGCTTCGACGCCCGTCCCATGTGGCAGGGGCAACAGTCCATTATGGAATACTAAGGAAGACCCATCCGTGATCTGCCCAACAATGTCTCTCTACCAGACAAACTCAATGCATTTTATGCACGCTTTGACAACAACAAGCCGGATGTGAGGGCTGTCACAGACCCAGAAGACTGGGTGATCTCGCTCTCAGAGGCTGACGTGAGAAGGGTCTTTAAAAATCAAAATTCAACATCATTGCCCCCTCCAAGCTCGTCACCAAGCTTAGGACTCTGGGTCTGAACACCTCCCTCTGGGTCTGAACACAGGGGCCCCACAGTGGATGTGCTTCGTCCCCTCCTGTAGTCCCAGGACTGTGTGGCCACGCATGACTCCAACACCATTATCAAGTTCGCTGACGACACAACGTGGTAGACCTGATCACCGATGAGTCAGCCTACAGGGAGCATGCCCCCAACCACATTGACGGGGCGGCAATGGAGGTAGACAGCTTCAAGTTCCTCTGTGTCCAAATCACTAAAAATACTTTAAATGGTCCAAACACACACACACACACACACACGGTCGTAAAGAAGGTGCGACAGTCCCTCTTCCCATTCAGGAGGTTGAAAAAGTTTGACATGGGCCTACAGCTGTACCATTGAGAGCACATTGACTAGCTGCATCACTGCTTGGTATGGCAATAGCACCGCCCTCGATCGCATGGCGCTACAAAGGGTTGTGCGGACAGCCCAGTACATCACTGGGGCTGAGCTCCCTGCCAGACCCCAACCACCCAAGCCATAGACTGTTCTCTCTGCTGCCGCACGTCAAGAGGTACCGGTGCATCAAATCTGACACCAACAGCCTCTTGAACAGCTTATATCCCTAAGCAATACGACTGAAAAATAGCTAACAAAATAGCTACACGGACTGAGTTTATCTTTATCGACCTTTTATTTCAATATTTGCACTCTATGCACACTCACAGGGCCCTAAAACACTGTCAAGCTGCTGCTATTCGACTTCTTATATCCTGCTAGTCCCCTTACCCCTATACATATCGACCTCCATCACTCCACTAGCCCTACACATGTAAATATGGTATTGCATCTGATATAAATAACATCTCAAGATATCAGTCAGGAAGTTAAAGCTTGTTCGCAAATGGGTCTTCGAAATGGACAATGACCCCAAGCATACTTCCAAAGTTGTGGCAAAATGGCTTAAGGACAACAAAGTCAAGGTATTGGAGTGGACATCACAAAGCCCTGACCTCAATCCTATAGAACATTTGTGGGCAGAACTGAAAAAGCGTGTGCGAGCAAGGAGTCCTACAAACCTGACTCAGTTACACCAGTTCTGTCAGGAGGAATGGGACAAAATTCACCCACCTTATTGTGGGAAGCTTGTGGAAGGCTACCTGAAACGTTTGACCCAAGTTAAACAATTTAAAGACAATGCTACCAAATACTAATTGAGTGTAACTTCTGACCCACTGGGAATGGAATGTGATGAAAGAAATAAAAGCTGAAATAAATAACTACTATTATTCTAACATTTCACATTCTTAAAATACAGTGGTGATCCTAACTGACCTAAGACAGGGAATTTTTACTATATATATATATATATATATATATATATATATATATATATATATATATATATATATATATATATATATATATATATATATATATATATATATATATATATATATATATATATATATATAAATAACCGTGTAGAGCTGTTATTGTCTTACCACGGAAGTTAGCATACCATGTTGTTTAAAACCACTTTTGACTGGTTATTAATATATATTAATAACCAGTCAAAAGTACTACTCATTCAAGGGTTTTTCTTTATCTTGACTATTTTCTACATTGTCGACTAATACAATGTAGAGAATTGTCAGAAATAGGGAATTGTGTTTATTAGAAATAGGGAATTGTGTTTATTGTTTGGAGATTACAATAATACCGGGGGTATTCATAAAAAGACAACTGGTTGGACACATTTTAAACAACATGGTATGGTAAGTATTCTGAAGCATGTGTACCTGTCAAAGGGAACTGAAACTCAGAGAGCATGGTGTTAATTTATGTATCCATGTTCCAACCCAGAATAACATCCAGGAGAGAACAGAACAGGAAACATGCATGGCTAGGTATTCCCTCGCATCATTACACCAACATCAGGAACTGGATAGTCTGTCAGCAACTCTATCTCAAGGTGAGACCAATTTATGTTCAATCTTTAGGTGACAGCACATCACTTTTCACCTGGAGGAGAGGGTCCTGGGGGGGCCTACTAGGTACTCCCCTGAGCGATGAGGTCATGTTGGGGAGGGGGAGCAATCCAATAGGGCTCCAGAGTGCTAGACTAGCAGGTGTCTGTCTATTGAGACTCACATTACTCAAATGCCACCAAAACCTGGCAACCCTAACTTCCAGCTCAATACTGTCCCCGCCCCAAACCTCCCATGAAAGAGAGAGAGAATGCCGGAGCTGGCCCTGTAATGTATACAGATGGTGTCAGGGAGATGTACGAACCCAAGGTTAACAGGTGCTAGAGATGCTGCTCACATGAATCCCCCTACCTTACTCTGTCATGACATGAGCTCTGACTCCTTCAGCCTATGCTGCCCTACAGCTATAGCGTTCAGTCCTCCTCCCGTTCACACAGTCACTGGCCCAGGGCGATGTGGTGGGGCGCTCAGATATCATAATGCTTACATGACAGAGAGCTCATTGTGTCCTATCTTCTCAACACCATATCAACACATCCATCCATCCATCTATGTACTGTATCTACAGGTCACCAGATATCAAAACAGCCTGTGGTAAAATAAGACACTGATAAAACATTCAAAATACAGGAGCTTTAACTAGTGCAGTCCAGGTCAGTTTGATCAGAGTAGAGGGGCAGCAGTTGACTGGTTTGACTAGTTAAGAACTCCCACGTAACTAATCTGTATTCTGCTCTGCAGGCCTACTACTGGTTAAAAAAAGAAGTGCAGATTAACCTCCAGGCCTGAATCTGACCCTGTGGTCATCAAGGGGAGAGGAGAGGTCTGAGAGGAGAACTCACTCACAGGATGAAGACACACAGGTCACCTTTCACCCACTGGCCTGCAGCACACAGGCAGTATATATATCAAGTTGAGGATAAGCAGACAGGCACTATTTTGTACACTAGGGTTGCGTTAGGCAGAGACGGACAGGGAACATGGGGGCGGGACTTTGGTACACGAGTGGCTTGAGTGAGAGCAGGGGATATAATGTAACATAAAAAAATAATACAGGCCAAAATACAGGCTCTATTTCTAGATATTGACACTGGTTACAGCAATAGCGGTCACAGAAGGGTTTTGGCAGAAGAGTAGGTTTGCTTTGTGTGGACCGGTTGCATAAAAAAAAACTATTTTAATGTAATGTTTGGATGAAATGGGGGATCAAAAGGTGAGCTCAAGCCAGAAACAGTAGAATAATGTGCTATTTCTATGTTGATGCCACTAAATCAATATTCCCAAGTTAAAAAGATCAAGTTCTTAATACTTATAGCAATGTAATCAACAGCGATATCTTTGGGCGGCAGGTAGCCTAGCTGTTAGAGCGTTGGGCCAGTAACCAAAAGGTCGCTGGTTCGAATACTCGTGCCAACAAAGTGGAAAAACCTGTCAATGTGTCCTTGAGCAAGGCACTTAACCCCAATTTGCTCCAGGGGCGCCGTACTACTACGGCTGACCCTGTAGGTTGGCCGTCATTGTAAATAAGAATTTGTTCTTAACTGACTTGCCCAGTTAAATAAAAGGTTAAATAAAAAATAAAAAAATCTTACTGATCCAATTAAGATAACAATATAATACACTTGACGTTTGTAATATTAGAAATTAAAATGTACAGCCTTACCTCCAAAATTAGCCAGTCTCCCTAACCGCGTCACTGGTACCTTTCTCTCTCGTGCCCTTTCACTGAGCTACAACAGAGAGAGAACATCATAACGGTAGACAACATACACACACACAGTACATCTGAGTCACAGGTAACAGTGAAAGAAGATGTGTAGACGTACCATTTGTTTGTGTGGTTTCTCATTCCGCTTGGCTTCTCTGGCCTTCTCAATGTCCTCGGCCGTGAGGCCCCCAACCCCGGAGCCATCCTGGTGATAGGAGCGGATGGAGCTGTAGGATAGGTAGGAACGGATGTGTCCTGAAAACTGGCTGCTGGGGTCCTTATAGCCCTCAAACAACTTGGATTTGACTGAGGCCTGGCAGTTGTATGTCCTGCAGGTCACTCCGTCTGTGGTCCCCATACCCTCTGAGGAGAAGCCTAGTCTCTCTTCCCTGAACCCTGACCCCACGTGTCCCCCACGGTCCATGCTGCTCTCCTCTGCTCCGGAGAAGGCATACTTGCTGTCCATTTCTGCTGGGAAGTCAGACACGCTTTGCTGCTGTCCACCAAACTCCTGGAACAGATATACAGATGTGGAAGGTCAATGAGGTGCTGTAGTGTGGTCTCACTGGAGTGTCCTGACCAGAAAAAAAAAAAAACTCATGGCCAAAGACATTTTCCACATCAGGTCATGCAGTCAGGAAAGACTCTTGGTCCTTATTGATACTCCTCAAGTCAAACCGTATCTACATCCACAGCAGGCCATGCTTAGTTCTGTAGTATTGGACTATTCCTACGCTGTGAAAACAAATGGCATCCAGCTGTGCAGTCTAACTCAGCCATGATAAGATTACAAAGCTCTATGAATCAATATTTTGTTCAGCTCACACTAAATTAGATTAGGCACAAAGAAAGGCTAGGAAGCCATTTGACACTGAAACTCTGTCATCCATTTTAGATCTGGCCATTGGAGGATGTGTCGTCTGACAACGAAAAGGGAAATATTTGCAGACATGATATGAGACTCATGAGAGATCATGTTTTACAACCCTACATTTGAAACCCAATGCCGTTGTACTACTACTACTTTGATCTACAGAAGTCTGAAGCAATCAGAAAGGGTGAGACAGTAGCCCAGGTCTAGTGCCTATCCTCATGGTTGTCCACTACCCCCATAGAAGAGCCCCGTTCATCTCCCGCTTTACCCACCTGCATGGCTACTCCCAGGCTCTGCTCTGCAGCCATCTGCATGTTCTGGGCCGTGGCCTGGGCTCCTCCAATACACAGTGTGTTGGCCTGAGTCTCTATCACTGCCTGGCTCAGCTTGGCCAAGCCACGCATCACCAACATCATGTCGCCTGCCATGATGGTCTCCCTCACACCTAGAACAGAGATGTGGAAAGACGTTTTTTTTTTTGGCATTACATACCAAAGTCGACAGTTTGTACATACAACATAGTCTGAGGCTAGACGTACTGAAAGTAGGCCTAGTCATGCTGTAACTCTGTGTATAATCTAAGACAAAACCTTAATAACAACGAATGTCAATTCAATAATGTAACAGTGAGACAAAGGGAAAGGAGATGAATCATACTGGTTAAGTAAGAATTGTGTACAGTCACCAATGGCCTATCGGAGAAAGTCACAACACTATAGGCCAAGGTTTAAGTCTCGCAGCCTAGTGGCCAGCTATCAACTCAGCACTGCAGTCAGTCAACAACTAGAGAATACCTGGTCGGGCAGGCAGAAAAACACAGCTGTTATCTTGGCTCACCGCGGCCATGACAACATGTATTCACTCAGACAATGGGACAAACCTTTTAAGTAACGACCACCAACGCCTGGGCTACACCGGGAATCAAAAGGTGTTACGTTACAACAAAACATTAACATGTCACTACTTTACTAAAGATTCTCTGGATGGAAACGGGAAGACTTGGAAAGCATGGAAAGTACCCTTGCCTGGCTCTCAGTGCAGGACATTAATAGTATCCACTGGTGCTATAATGGCTCTTCATATAATAGAGAAGGCATTTTCAATTTAATTTCAAGGACACCCTCGCTCCCTGAGACTTCAAATCAAATCTCGAAACAAGGTCACTAACATTGCCTCATTTATTTGGCAACAGAGTAACTACTGCATACTTGCCAGCGACTCCCCCTGCACACACACACTGCCTTCAGAAAGTATTCATACCCCTTGACTTAATCCACATTTTATATATATCGCTGTTGATTATTTTCCTTCACCCATCTACACACAATACCCTATAATGACAGTGACATTTTTGCTAATGTATTTCAAATGAAATACAGAAATATCTAATTTACATAAGTATTCACACCCTTTTGCTATGAAACTCCAAATTGAGCTCAGGTGCATCCAATTTACTTTGATGATTCTTGAGATGTCACTACAACATGATTGGAGTCCACCTGTGGCCAATTCAATCGTGTGGACATGATTTAGAAAACGTTTACAAGAGCACAGTGGTCTCCATCACTGGGAAATGCCCGACCAAACTGAGCAACCTGGGCAACAAGGACCTTGGTCAGGGAGGTGACCAAGAACCCAATGACCACTCTAACAGAACTACAGAATTCCTTGGCTGAGATGGGAGAACCGGACAGAAGGACAACATTCTCTACAGCATTTCAACAATCAGGGCTTTATGGGAGAGTGGCCAGAAAGAAGCCACTCCTGAGAAGAAAAAAAAAGGCATGTAAGCACACCCGGAAAAGGCAAAAAGGCACATGAGACAATTAGGGTAGGGTCGAGACATTTATGGACTCTTTTTGTTGCGTTCCACCCAGAGAGGAAGTCCGCCTTGTGTAGTGTATATTCACTAGGGGGCTTGGGGAGCCAAAATAGCTCACCAGGAAAGAGGGTGCGAGGCACTCCTTTTGACTCTAGCTAGCGACGACATTTGAACTTCCGGATCCGGTGGTATATGCCTGTTTACAAATACTAGCTAGTTGTCAGGCTAGTCTGGTGTTCTATGCTTTATGACGCTACTTCTCAGCCACAGAAGCAAACATGTCTCTCTATGAATTGCAATTGCTAGATTTTGAACAGCAAAAATAAACAAATGGGAAAATGCAAGTTTGTCCACTGAACACTACAAGAGGGGACGATGTAGAACACACGTCTCTTGTCCAACCTGTGTGTAGCATTGACGAGGGAAGACAATACTTTCGGATGTTGGCTGGCAGATTTGACTGCTTGCTTTAGCGGCTGGCCCCTCATATCTTGCACGAGAGAACTCACTGCTTGCCCGTAAGTGCTAGAGAAAGGCTGCCTGTAACCCTTTAGTTATTCTTGCGAGGGGAAGCACACAGCAAAGTATCAACGTGAGTTATAAAGCTAGGAATCTCAATAGTTTGTGCCATCGTCACGGAAGTGTGTCATGCTATCTGGAATGTCCTGAAGGAGGATTTTGTTGCTCATCCCTCAGGTTATTAATGTAGGAGGTGGGGAGATGTTGTTGGGAGGGAGATGCAGGAATGTTCTCATGAAGCAAGTTCGGCTCCGAACTCAATGCAGACCAGCTGCCGGTAGCAAGGCCAGAGTGCTTGCCAGGGGCCAAAACATAGAACACATGTCTTCGTGGAAGATGACGCATTCTCTCTGATGGTAAACCTGATGCGACCATATCCAGGTAAGATACATTATATAAATGGGACGTGAAAATAAAAAATAAAAACACACTACCGATCAAAGGTGGGCCACACCTACTCATTCAAGGGTTTTTATTTAGTTTTATTCTTTTCTACATTTTAGAAAAATAGTGAAGAGAACAAAACTATGAAATAACACATATGGAATCATGTAGTAACCCCAAAAAAGTGTTAAATTCTTAAAATAACAACCCTAAGGTTTTTTTTTTTTTATATATCATTTTTTTCTCATCTTTACAGGAAAATGATGTGTGGAGACATTTCACTGCAGCTAATGTAGAAGGAAAAGCTGTGTACATTTGCAAATACTGTGTCAAATCATATGTGAAGAATGCAACAAAGATGCAGAATCATCTGGCCAAGTGCATAAAGTTCCCTCAGCATTCACAACAAGCAACCTCTGACAAAAGTCCCTCTACTTCTATTCGAGATGAGAGAGCCAAGGAAATGGCTATGTAAGTGAGAAGCAAAGTGAGAAGAATAAGAGCACCACATTGAAGGTGCCGAGCAAAACACCCGTTGGGATGGTGTTGTCATCATGTTTGACAGTCTCCTGGAGGGGAAGGAGTCTCTCCAAGAAATGGCCATATCAGTCTGCCGATATGGACAGCCCCATCAAGAGGATCCTCCTGGATGATGTATTTTGGGAGAGAGTGGTAATGGGATGGAGATGCAATATGGCAGTCCTGCCAACATATCTCATCAGCCACCTGGTGGAAGGGACTTTGTGGATCTGAGGCTCTTTCCCCTGTTGCCTCCATCCACCAAATCCCACCAACATCAGCCGCCTCAGAGCGCAACTGGTCCTTGTTTGGGAACACGCACACCAAAGCACACAAAAGGCTGACCAATACAAGGGTTGAAAAATTGGTGGCCATCCGGGGCAAATGTTAGGCTTTTTGTGCCTGACAACGAGCCATCCTCAACAAGGTTGGAAAGTGACAGTGAAAATGAGGCCCTCAGAATCCGATGTTCAAGAGGTGGGACATTGAGGAGGTCCAGGGAGAAGACATGGAAGACAACCAAAGCTTTAGTTTCTAGACTATCATTTTACAGATGTATGTTGAAAACGTTTCTGGGAGATGCGATGGATCATTCAAAATTCCATTTCTTTTGTTGTTCAGTGAAATCATCCCATGTGAAGAGTCAACTCATTTAATTAAAGTTAAATTCGTAACTAAATAGTTTTTTATTATTATATTGTAAGGATTTACAATATATTATGATAAGGTAAAAAGTTTATGTTTCTGTCTCCATATGATATGCTAAATATATCCAGGGCAAAAAACATCAACATTTAAATGGTATTAATATTAATTTGCATACATTTCAGTTAATTCCAATATATTCCCATTCATTCCCACGGAAAGATTCCACCTCTGAATATTGCAACCGTAGTAATAATCCATAATAAAGGTAATGCAGCCTATTAGCAGACACACTTGTACATAGTGACCCGCTTTCAAAATAACCAGGCATGTGGTGTGCATGTGTCACACCTATCGCTGGTACAGAATGTTGTTTATGGGCCAGCAAGCTCCTCTTCTGGCCCTTTGTGACCGTTGACAGAGCTTTTTCCTTCAGCAAAACCAATGCAGGTCAAACGATTCTTCTTCATGCTCATGATTACGCTACCTATTTACTTTTTCAAAATACAGACGTAATTCACTTTCACAAGTTGTTTAAATGCATGCAGGAAAATTAACACTTATTAATTACCTATTGTAGACTAAATGTCACACCAACTAGCAGACCATGCGTGCACATGAAAGTTTGATGCCTGTAGTTACATGTTGTATTGCTTATTGTTTTTGTAAGATGTATATTGCATCATGACTGAGTCTGGGCAAACAAAGTCGATTAAGCAGGTGAAACAGCTAGTTAAAATGTTTGGATTCCGTCAGATTTGCATTAAAATATAGTTAAGGCTTAACATATCGAATAAGCTATCCAGCTAGTTACTCTGATAACATTAACGTTAGCCAAAGCTTAGCTTGTTCACGTAAAGGAAACCAGGGTGAAGCAATATGTATTTATTTCATTATTGCAAGCACTATAGGTACTGGTCATAGAAAATCTATATATATATATATATATATACTTACCCCCAGTAATTACGAATGTCTGGATTTATTTTCAATGCTATGCTGCCTCGTCCCCTAACAGTGTGTCTTCCACCATGAGGTCAACGCTGTTTACCAACTCAGAACAGTGATTGTGAAACGCCTTTTACCCCGCCTCTGAACATCTTCTATTTGTCTGTCAGCTGAATACTGATCTCTCATTGGTCAATATTCAAAGAAAAGGGTGTACTCTCCAATGAAAAGTCAGATTCCTATTATAAGGGCGGTCTTAGCTGGTTTCCACTAGAATTCCACTAGAATATATCGTAAAAATGTATGAAAACAAAAACTAGCTTTTTGGTCTTAATTTAAGATTAGTGTTGGGCATAAGTTTAGAAGTGTGGTTAAGGTTAGGCTAAAGGTTAGCTTTAAAATAACATTTTAAGAAGAGAAATAGGCGGGGTTTATGAGATTGTGGCTGTGGTAACTAGTGACGACCCTGATAAATAAACAATTGTACAACATTGTATACACGATAATCCATGACGTGATAGAGATTGAATAGTGTGATATTTAAAACAATAGCTAGACCTGCTCTAACATGTATAAAAAAAAAAAAATCACTAACTAAAAGTGGCTAATAAAGAGATACAACTCAAAGATGATCAGTTGCTTTTATTTGTTATTATATTACTGAAATATCGTAGTAAGACCATCAAATTATATACCTGGTTGGTTTAGTGATAAAAAAAAAAAATATTTACCGTCACCTACTAGTGTTTTTTCTAAAGTTTTCCTCTTATAGAGAAGTTTACACATTTGCTGTACCAATATCAGTCACACGATGGCGTATGTGACTGCCAAACTACACCACCTGTGGAAAATGTAGTCCAGAGAGAAAGGACCGTTGAAGAATTTGAAAGTGGACTACACCTTTTCATTTATTTGACCTCACTTCTCATTCAGTTCATATTTTTATGTAGTCTATTCATAGTGTTGCATCATCTGTACATTTTTTTTAATGCAGTCGCCATAACAGCTTCATTAACAATATTCTGTTGTTGATTGATATAATGTCCTATGATCAATAGGGTTATCGGTCAGGTGGTTGAGAAATGAAATCACAGGCCCTCTCCTGGCATCCAGTTTCTTCATTAGATCATTCACAGGATAAAGTCACCCTCCGTGATATGTATTGATAAAAATAAACTTAAATGAGAAACCATGCACAGTGTACTTTACCTGACATTTGACAAATGATAACCACCAACATCTGTATAGGTCAGGGATGAATATAGATGTGCCTTTCTACCTCAGTGAACAGCAGATCTGGGTAGTGCCTCGCAGCCATAGTTTTTCCATGTGATTGCTCTTTATTGACACACAGGGCTATTGTCTCAAAGTTCACCTCATGGTCTCCCTCCTTATGAGGCATAGAAAGTACTCATGATGTTGCTGTCCATGTACAGTTAATTTCTGACTACTTGTGTAAGGTAAACATGACACAGACTCAGTTGTAGGGAACACTGAGGTTACACACACACACACACACACACACACACACACACTGACAAACACACACACACACGTTTGTTTTACTATCCTTGTGGGAACGAATCAATTGATTCCAATTCAAAATCCCATTTTCCTTAACCCCTAACCCTAAACCTAACCCTAACCCTTAACCTAACCCTAATGGTAACCCTAACCATAAACCCAACCCCTAAGCCTAAAATAGCCTTTTTCCTTGTGGGGACCGACGAAATGTCCCCACTTGTCCAAATGTTTCCTCGTTTTACTATCCTTGTGAGGACTTCTGGTCTCAAGGATAGTATAACCAAACGCACACACACACACACACACACACACACACACACACACACACACACACACACACACACACACACACACACACACACACACACACACACACACAGGTACATGTGCAAACATTTACACAAAATGTTATCCAGTGTTTATGTGCTGTGCTTTAATATAATCTTTCTGTCTTAGCATCAGAGACTACTATTATTATGCTGTTTCACTGAAGTTTACACCACAGTAGATCTGTGACTATGTGTCTAAAGCTTCTTCTACTAACTTCATAAAAGTGTTTGAGTTGTGTGGGGCTTCACGCTGCATTAACAGACATTGTTTAACGCTGAAGACACTAAAATGGTCTAATATGAGGCAATCGTTTTCATTTGACCTAACCTGGTCTGAAATCTCAAGGGACTGGAAAGTAAATTTTCATAACACCTATCAGGCAACCATGCTCATTCAAATCAGAAAGGCCACCTGCATTGTATTTTCCATCCAGTCTGCCAGCTGACACACTTCCCTCCCTCCTACTAAATAATCATTGGTCACTGGTTTGTCCGCTGATCTACAACATTTTGCAGTAGAATTTTAATGGGTGAGTAATGACTGCTTTACAGCAAATTTCTGATTTAATTTATGAAATAGAGAAGTTAGTGTGTGAATTTTACAGAGATCTGTTTCACACTCATTGTGCAGGATGCTCCTTGTATGGTACTACAGAGGCTTCCAAAAAGGTTGAAATGGTTATTGATATCATATTGAGTAAAATAAATTCTACATGATTTGAATAACAATTGTGAGAGAAAAAAATGAACAACTTGCCTACAAGACAGTAATGTAGAATAATTAATGTATGGTATTATTTGGTTGATAAGCGAGTTCAAGAGCCATTAGGGAAATTAACACTTTCCCCTAGAGCCATATACTGTACATAGCAATATGCTAAAGGTATGCTAAGAGCAGAGGCAGGAAGTGAGTCTCAAGTAAAAAAAAAAGGCTAACATTTACTGTAGGTAGTCCTATAATATTATATAAAACGTTTGCTTTAAAATCTATAGTAAAGTAAATACAACACTGTTTGATTGAACAGTGATCAATTCTCCATAAAGTTAGAAAATGTATTTGTAGCGACAGGTAACATTTCACCTGTTGCATGTTTTGAAGGCTATACAATGCAGAACACACATGCAGAATCGTTTACATAATATGATGGATGTGATGTGACTATAATATTAGATCACTAATATTACAGACACCTTTTTCTATTGTTTTCTATTATCGTTCTATTATTATTATCCTGGGTTTATCGAATAAACGTAACTCCAATTAAGTTTTATTACGCGATGACCCAATCCAGACGCACTAGCCCAGAGAAACACACAACCCAAAACATCGTCTGTGACGTCTCAACTCAAGGCTTTAAGGTATCAACGTTTTTTTCTTCCCTGCTAAGCAATTGAGAGAAAAGCTGTTTGTTGCATAGTAACGACTGTCTGTCTCTACTTCCTTCCTGCTCTTTGTAGTAACCTTACACTAAGCAAACAACAGCCTAGTAGAATACTACACCGAAGCGAGCTGTTGAAGAACTCGAGGGGTGCACCTATTTTGGACACGAGAAAAAGTTAATTTCTGCGAGAACTGGCCGTCCCTTTGCATGTCCGGAAATAAGAAGGTTGTGTGAAGTCCGCTCAGCAGATATTGGATGTTCTGAGACGCGCTGGGTCGCGCTCTGTGCTGTAGACGTTCTCGTCGGCTTTGATGGTTGGTCGGCAAGCCACCGGTTTGGTATTGCTGGGCTCATAGAGGGGTTTCTATTAGGACGAGGTGTCTGTTAGTACAAGGTAAGACACTCATCTCCAAAGAGTCTGTTTAGTCTTTCAAAGTTTCCGAGCGACTTGTCAGAATGAATTGAACTCAGCTACGTGGGTAAAAGCTATTTAGATGAAACGCTCTTTATATAAACAGCTTTTTAGTCTTATTTTACAACCACACTGCACACCAAGATAGTATTGTGAAAAATGAAAAAGTGATATGAGGCACTGTTGAATTTAGCTATTGGCAACAAGGAAAAAAGCGAACAGTTGGTGTTGAATCATGTTGATTGAACATAACAGAGTAACAGCAGAACAAGTTGTTACTTTGCTGTTACAATGTATCAACAATTTTGGAACTCTGTTACAACTGTAAGCATATAGCCCAGATACTGACGATGCTAGTTGGTGTGACAATAATAACAATAATACATATGTTTATTATTTTTGTTGTTGTATCAAAGAAGGTAGTGATTACAAGCTACTGCACTTTTTCTCTTGGTTTCTTTGTGTTATTAGATTAACTAAAATATTTGCGTGGATTTGCTCAAGAATGTCAATATGGTAATGATTCAAGGCCAGTAAGCATTTGAATAACAATGGGTAATTGAGCTTGCAGTAAAGCTCACATGCTCTATAGATTACCACGTGTTTGACAGAGATATGTAGTTATTGTACTGGAGAGCATCTGCTTCATGTCATATGAACCAACTATTGTCCAAGTTAAAAAAATATATAAATAAAACAAAATAACCTTGTAAATCATTGAATATTAGTTCAAGTCAAGTCCCAATGAAATACAGTCACCACAGTTCATTTATTGTATGGACCCGATTATTCTTTGGCAAATTATAATGTTTTCTTTGCTCTGTTTACATTTGCAATTTGTTTTGCCTGGTCACACAAAGAGAGCCAGTAAGTTGATTTATTCAATGCTGACTAAGTTCCAGGGAAGTGATGGAGAGTTCATGGGAACCATCTTTTTTTAAACATTTTTTATTTTATTTAACCTTTATTTAACTAGGAAAGTCAGTTAAGAGCAAATTCTTATTTACAATGACGGCCTACCCTGGCCGAACTCGGACGTCGCTGGGCCAATTGTGCGCTGCCCTATGGGATTCCCAATCACGGCCGGTTGTGATACAGTCTGGATTCGAACCAGGTTGTCTGTAGTGACGCCTCTAGCACTGAGATGCAGTCTTAGACCACTGAGCCACTTGGGAGCCATCAAAGCCTCTACTCCCTTTATAGAGGCTGGACGTGTCACTTTGCCTCTGAGAGGTGTGGGTCTGACTGGGAGAGAGAGAGACGCTAGGTAGACAGTCAGAATCTTACCCATCCCCAGGCACCTGGCCAGAGGCACAATGGTGTCCCGTTGAATGCCTGTTTCTCTTCTCACCTGGTCCACTTTAATCTTGGCTGACATCTCCTGCCTGGCTCTCCTCCTCCTCTCTGCCTCCAGATGCCTCCAGATGGTGGGGACTGGGGAGGCTTGTGTGGGGAGCCACACTGCTGCTGTTATTGAAGCTTTATGCCACATGTTAACCAACATTTCAGTTTGAGGTGAACAGTAGTATTTTCTATAAGATATTGAATTGTTGTTCCATGGCGTGTCAGTGTAAAGATTTAGATCTACTGTGGGCTTGTGCAAAATATAGACAAGTGTGCTATTTTCAATGCAGCTAAAACTCATTTAGAAGCTACGTCATTCATAGGAAAATCCAAAGCCCAACTCTGTGTGGTAAAGTTAACAGGCACTCATTTTAAAATGTTAAGTCAATGTTTCGTTTGTGTAACATACATTCAGCAGGGTTGATGTTATTCTGGGTTCTGATCCAGGGTGCCCTTTAAACAATACTTCTTAAAATTCCCTTAAAAGGGAATACTTCATTTTTTCTTCTCTGCTTGCCCCCTGAAACACTAATCTTGCAGTATTTAATATAAATGTAACTTAACCTTAATCTTTCCTTATGCCTTTTGTGTTTATTATGATCTGGCTATTTTCCAGAAACTCTAGTCACTGCAATTAACCTACAGTATATACAGTAACATTATCCCACTAGGCACACACTGGTTGAATCAATGTTGTTTCCATGTCATTTCAATGTAATTACGTTGAACCAATGTGGAATAGACGTCTATGCCCAGTGGGATACTTGTTTCTAGATCCCTACCTTTGAGCTCAGTCGTAATATGCTTACTCACTCTCAAAATATCCTACAAGCCTTGTAATGGGACTATTTGTTTTCACTGTTTTGTGTCACAGATTAAGTAAAACCACTGTTATTTGATATAAGGATTCAGGAAAACCCGAATGGTATTTCTTCCTCATAGTCTGAAAGTATTACGCTATTAATGCCATTTCTGTCTCACTGAAGCATAGCCATGTGGATTTTCTCCTTCGGAAGCATATGTTTTAGGTATTTGGAATACACTTTGTGTATATTTTTTGCAGTGCGGGGGCTGCCCTACTGTAGATTAAAAAATTTAAAAAAAGACTGAGTAGACAAGCACGTCATAAAAGAGCAATGCCAAACAGCCGTATCATTCCATTTCAGGAACTTGTAGTTTACGGCCGAGAGCCACAGTGAATACTGATATGGTTTGTTACTTTCTCTCTATAAGACTAATGGGAACAAGTTAATCTATTCTTGTGTCTCATTACCTACAGTAGATTTTAAGTAACAAAAGTTAAACTCTGGGTATTTTCTTAGCTAGAGAAAAAGCAAACACATGACTATTTCATGGAACATTGATTGGGATCTTGTATAGGCAAGTAATCCGCCTTGTCTTGGGAAGGAATGCTACCTTTGAGAGGGATTTGCTGGGTCATATTATTTGAACAAAATGAAAGCTACTCACTCATTAGTCCACACTCCACAGTGTGGGAAATAAGCTTTATTCTCATTCAAATGCAAGTCATACAATTTCAGCCTTTTATTGAAGCTTTTACTGACTATGTTTTTTTCCCCCTCTTCAACAACTCTCCTCCATAGCAGATTCACATACCCCACCAAATGCTATGGTGGTGTGTAGATGCCAGAGCATCAACCAGGACTAGGGCTAGATGGGAGCCCATACTGACAGTACCAGCCTGATACTATGGCTGCTTATGCCTTGAGCAGTCTGATTATGATGAATAGCAACAATCTGAAGAGTGAGAGCAGCCCTCGGACTGGGAGGCCTGTGCTTCCTGTGCCAGACCGCTCCACCTACTGCCAGGTCCGGGTGAATGGGCGCTCCTACAGCCCTGGCAGCCTGAGTCCTGGCTCCCCTGGGGGCTCCTTCGTCTTTCCCCCTTCTTTAGGCCCCAGCAGCCTCAGGGCCCGCTCCCCCTGCCGCCACCCTGATACCCTGGGGGTGATCGTGGGCAACCGTGTCCGCCGGCTCAGCTGCAACGGAGATGATGAGGCTCCAAACGGGGAGGTGAAGCGCACAGTGCAGCCCGTGCAGATCCACCGGGAGCTCTTGAATGTGGAGGTCAACAAGAAGGTGGGTCTGTTCGAGGCCCAGATCTCTGGGCTGCGCACCCAGGTTCAGAACGCTGAGATCCAGCGCAGCCCTAGGGCCCCGCGCAGAACAGGCCCAGCCTCCAAGGCCAGCCAGCCCACCCAGTTGCCCACCCTCAACCCCGCACAGAGAGACTTCTCTCCAAGCATTACCAAGGAACTCCAGAATGGGAAATGGTGTCTCCTCTCGGAGCAGGGAGAAACGGGGAACGGCAGAATGGAAAATAACACGGCTGACCCAAATACAGAACAGGGAAGTCTGCTTGTAAAGAACTCAGCAGGAACTTGGGCCCATGCTGACAGTTCAGCGAGCAGTCACTCCACGAGTTCACTGGGGATTGGCAGTTTCTTAGCAGGCAGTGACAGTGAGCGTCCTGCAGAGTGGGCCCAGACCTGCCTGACGAAGGCAGGAACAGAGCCAACGGAAACCCAGCTGCAAGGAGCCTCGGCCTGGGCCGACAGAGAAGGGAGCTGCCCAGAGGTGGAGATCATCATCCCAGACGTCATAGTAACGGACCACGGGATGGAGGCCCAGGGAGAAAGCTGTGATCCGAGCAGCGAGCCTCAGCACAGTCCCAGGTCATCCAGAACCCTGAGGAAGCTGTCCTCTTCCTCAGCCTCTTCCACAGGCTTCTCCTCCTCCTGGGAGGAATCAGAGGACGACATCTCCAGCGACCCGGAGAGAGCCGAAGGACTGTCACCTGCCCTCCTGAACACCCAGCAGAAAGCTGTGAGTAACATACTTTTATTAAGGGACAAATTAATTAACTATTTGGTCTGTCACTAATCCATTCATCTTCTCTTTCACATTGAATGGGTAGATAGAAATCAAATTTTACCAAAAACATTTGGTTTATTGTTCAATAGGAAATTCTGTTTGGACACATTTAAGTGGCATATGTAGGTCTGTGACACTTCCATCTCTAAATTAACTTTTAAGTTTGCTAGAGGGCCTCTCTTCACCAAGCTCTTTGTCACACGGCGATCTTGCAACAAACCGGTCCGATTCCTCCCTGAATAACAGTTGACATTCTCACAAACAAAGGTACTTCTGTGTCCCGTTGTCAGCCTCAGACACTTTGCCTCTGACCGCTGTTGGACGGCCTTCAAAGAGAAGGCTTTAAACACTGTTTATATATGAGGGGATGTGTATACTGCCCAACCAAGCAAAAAGGCTGCTCATTTGGTTAAAAATTAACAAAATGTCATTTTTGCTACATTAAATACATGCTTCATCATGTGGACAAGTATTCTGGCTCTATTGTGTTTTGGAGAAAATGGCGGCCATGTTAGCAGTAACTGCATAAAGTTACTGTGAAACCAAGGTAAATAAAAGCAATTTTTCTCAGTTCCATGCTATGAGCAATTACTGCCTTTTTGCTTGGTAGGGCAGTATACAGGTGTAGGATCTTCATTTGACCAGTTTCTCACAGCAGGAAAATAATCCTGCAGCAACAGTAAGTGCAATGTATTGTGTGGATTATTGTAGGGGTTGACACATTTTCAGTTTGAAATATTAAAGTGGAAATGACAAACTTTAGAATACTTTTTAAACCTCAAATACATTACAAGTTGAAATTTCCTGTTGTTCAGGAAATGCCTTGCAACAACAGGATGATCAAATATGTACATTAAGATTCTGACCTTATGTCTGAGATGCGTCACTGATTACCGTCATCACAGCGTTGTGTTGCTGGGTTGCAGCTGGAGCACACGCACAGACACAGGCCTTCAGTGGTAGGATGAGGACAATGTGTACCACATGCTGTACGGGACGTGTGCCAGGAGATCCATGTGATGTCTTGTCTGGGATAAACAAGTAAATCAGAGGGAGAAAACACTTCATTGTGCCCATCTGGGCTGACCATAGCAAACAAAATAAATATATGCAGAGCACAGCCGCAAGGCCAAGATGGCCAGATAGCCTTGAAGTTAAGTGAATGGAACTGTGCTGGTTTTGTGAAGGTTGTTTACACTGTAACTGATTTGCTTTGGAGAGGAATGTGTTGCTTTTATGTATCCATGACAGTCCTCTCTTACCAGAGAAAGAGAAAATACACTTAGCAAGCTTCTTGATGATGATAGTTGGCAGAACCATTACCCAGGAGAACTCTGCGTATTAAAGAGCGATATTGTCTTGACCTTTTATGATACAATGATCTGTAATTGATATCTTGCAGCGAGCTCAGACTGTTGGATAAGGTGTCTGGAGTGAATTAACCAGCTTGAAAGGGCATATTTTATTTTACAAAGTGATTTATTGCTACTTTTCAAATTATTCACGCTACTTTCCAATTAGTTCTGTTAACTGGGTGTAAATAATAGGTTTCTGGGGTCTATTGGCTATAGTTTGTACTTACTTTTCACATATCAAGAACCTCCCCTAGGAATAGGGCTACTATAGTTTTTCCAGATGCTTTATTTTGTGAAAGGAATTAGTTATATTTGGGTCGTTCCACCAATTAGGTGCCGTTTGAGTATTGTAACTTGGTGAGAAAAAAACCCGGCTTTATTTGACCTCATTTTAACATTATGTCATTAAAAGCACAAGGTTAAATATAAAGATACTATAGTAAGTATCTATTAAGTGAACGTCATAGGATTGAAGACTTCATCTTAAATCAGCCATAAATCTGCTTGTGACAGGGGAAATGGAAGCTTGTTTTGTGCAACAGGGAGGGGCAATTTAATGCAAGCGTCACAACAAAATGTAAATCGTTAAAACATTTCTAGCCTGTCTATCTGTTGGTTACAGGGTTCACATGTTATGCTCTATCTATTCCGTTTTCCACCACAAAACACCAGAAACTGGCCAATAAGGGAGAACCAGCTCACCAGTTTTTAAACTATGATTTGACTATTTCTTTTGAAAAAAACATATTTAAAAAGGAATAGTTTCACCATATTAAAACGAGAGTTCAGTTAATGTAACAGGGTTGACCTTAAAATCAATCACTAATAATATGAAATAAAAAATAACCTTCACAAATGACTTTGTCAAAGCAACAAAATAACTAGGGCTTTACAACAAGGGTGAAAACTTGGACAAATGTTGGGGTGAAGTGGGTTGAGATCTTCCTAGAAGAGTGACAACTTTAGTAAGTCTATTCATATAGAAAATCTGATATACTGAATTGTCCATGTGGTGTATATTAGATGTAGACTCAGCGAAGCTACGTTGCCATGTTTGTTTACACACCTTGGGTCTTCAAAAACACTTCAACATGTTCTAGCATCTGCCCTCTTCCTCTCACAGGATTACATTACACCAAAATGATGGCAACTACCTTAAGTACTACACCAAACCATAGCCGCGGGAAGTAGGGGCGCTGCTGGTGCTCTTTATTTACCTACCTTGTTGGTAATTTTTTATTTGTTTTATTTTATTTCACCTTTATTTAACCAGGTAGGCCAGTCGAGAACAAGTTCTCATTTACAACTGCGACCTGGCCAAGACAAAGCAAAGCAGTGCGACAAAAAACAACAACGCAGTTGTTACACATGAGAATAAAACAAACGTACAGTCAATAACACAATAGAGAATCTATATACAGAGTGTGCAAATGTAGTGCAAAATGCAGTAAGGTTAGGAAGGTAGGACAATAAATAGGCCATAGCGGCGAAATAAGTTACAGATTAGAATTAAGTGATGATGATGATGATGATGATGGTAATGAGCACGTTACGGTTGCAGCATACAGACACCACCGGCTACAGACCGACCACAGTTCTTACTTGCAGTGGTAGTAGTGCTATTTCTTTAGATGAGGGAGCGCAAAATATATGTAAATTACATCATTTCCTCAATCAAAGTTTACACCGACAGATATAGCCTATTGAATAGCCTATTCTGGCTCTCCAACCCTGTTCCTGGAGTGCTACCGTCCTGTAGAATGTCACTCCAACCCCAGTTGTAACTAAAACCCGATTCATCTTATAAACCAGTTAATTATTAGAATCAGGTGCTCTAGATCAGGGTTGGAGAGCCCTGTTATATAATATGTATAAAATTCATCCTTCAATTGCAACGTCTGCCTATGCCCACACATATTGTCTCAAGAAAATGTTATGCAGTATTTTTAGTACCCTCAAACACCAAGTTAGGCGTACCTAATTTCATAACTGTCAATCGTGAATGACTATTATTTAAGTCTTACAGGTGGAACTGCATCTGCACGCTAAACATTTGATTGATCTCAATCAGTATCTTGCATTTCGACCTTCTTGAATTGTGTTTCGTGAGCGGATCAAAGCAGGTGATGTTAACTATTCGGTTCTGTTTATATAAAATACAAATTCATCGTTATGTGATCTTGCGAGACATCAGCTTTGATCGCCTATTTGTAATAATGATAATAAGTGATGAGGAGGACTATTAGGCGTAGGCAGTAGACCTTGATGTATTATTTTAAATGATTGGAGCACCCTTCGTGGTTCTAAAAGGACAGCGCTAAATAAACTTTGATTTGATTAGCTTGAACACATGGTTACGATATACCTATTACAGAATGAAAGAAAACAGAGGGCTGAACTATCAATTCATGGAATTTATTTGCATATATTTAATAATCAAATTAATGGATGAACATAAATCATTACTATGTAGAATTGCAGGAAATTCGTTTTAATTTTTATATTTTATTTAACCTTTATTTAACTGGGCAAGTCAGTTAAGAACAACTTCTTATTTACAGTGACGGCCTACCTACAGGGACAGCCATAGTAGTTGTAACACCGACTCAGGCTGGTTAGGATCCATCTGCAGTTTTATTAAATAGCCCAAGCTTAACGAACAAACAGGCTTAGGACTATATACCAAGGCGAATAACAATATAAGGGCATCAAACGTGGACAAACCACAGGCAGGAGAAAACCATGATATAGAATGCTCAGAAATACAGACAGGCAAAACAAGACTTCGCAATAGGTGACTGAATCAGCAGGGAATAAATAGTCTATTGATGAGGATCAGGTGTGCCGTAATCAGTCTCTGAATGAGGGTACTTGGGAAATGGAGTTCTAAGTAAGGTTAGTATTCTGGAGATTGGGACCTCCGGTGGTCGACAGGGGAATCTTCATTGGCGTTCGTGACAATAGTACGGCGCCCTGGAGCAAATTAAAGTTAAGTGCCTTGCTCATCCAGCAACCTTTCGGTTACTATCTCAACGCTCTCACCACTAGGCTTCCTGCCACCCTAAAGAAATTATTTGTCAACCACCAACACCCATCCCAGCCACCCCCCCCCGCCGTGAATAAAATCAAAGCACCCCCAACCCCAAACCCAAACTACTTCCCACGGCTATGCACCAAACCTTGGGTTTAGTCACAATAACATTTACAGATTATAAACATATTTACAGTATTTTAAGTGACTAGTATGAATACATATAAATATCACCAGAGTTTAGAGATATTGCACCAAACAGTGTGAGTATTGCACTTACAGGTATATGCCTTGGGAGGTATGCTAACTGTTCAGAAGGGAAATGGCCTGTGGGAAGAAACTGTTCCTGTGCCTAGATGTTCTTATGGCCAGTGATCTGAGTCGCCGTCTTGACGGTAACAGTTCAAACAGGTGGTGTCCAGGGTGAGTGGAGTCTGTGATGATTTTACCTGCTCTCTTCCTCACTCTGGAAGAGTACAGGTCCTGGAGGGTTGGCAGGGGGGCACCAATAATCCTCTCCGCAGTCCGGCCTGTCCGTTGTAGTCTCCTGATATCTGATTTGGTAGCTGAACCAGACCAGACAGTGATGGAAGTGCATAAAACAGACTCAATGACGGCTGAATAGAACTGAATCAGCAGCTCCTGTGGCAGGTTGAATTTCCTCAGCTGGCGAAGGAAGTACAGTCTCTGCTGGGCCTTTTTCACAATGGAGTCAATGTGATTGTCCCACTTCAGGTCCTGAGAGATGGTAGTGCCCAGGAACCTGAATGACTCCACTGCTTCCACAGTGCTGTTCATGATGGTGAGTGGGGGGTGTGCAGGGGGGTTTCTCCTGAAGTCCACTATTATCTCCACTGTTTTGAGCATGTTCAGCTCCAGGTTGTTTAGAATTGCAGTCATTGGTGTACAGGGAGAAGAGCAGTGGGGAGAGAACGCACCCTTGGGGGGCGCCAGTGCTGATTTTGAGAGTCCTGGATGTGAGTTTCCCCAGTCTCACAAGCTGCTGCCGGTCCGTCAGGAAGCTGGAAATCCACTGACAGATTGAGGATGGCATGGAGAGCTGGGTCAGTTTGGCTGTGAGAAGATCAGGCATGATGGTATTGAAGGCCGAACTGAAGTCCACAAATAAGATCCTTGCATAAGTCCCAGGTCTGTCGAGATGTTGCAGGATATAATGCAGTCCCATAATGACTGCATCATCCACAGACCTGTTTGCTCTGTAAGCAAACTGAAAGGGATCCAGCAGGGGTCCAGTGATGTCCTTCAGGTGGGCCAACACCAGTCTTTCAAACGACTTCATGACCACAGACGTGAGTGCAACAGGTCTGTAGTCATTAAGTCCAGTGATTTTGTTTTTTTGGGGGACCGGAATGATAGTGGAGCGTTTGAAGCAGCAGGGAACTTCACACTGCTCCAATGATCTGTTGAAGATCTGCGTGAAGACTGGGGCCAGTTGGTCAGCGCAGGCTTTTAAACAATCAGATGAGATGCCGTCTGGGCCTGAAGCTTTCCTAGTCTTTCCTAGATGCCTCTTTGGTCAGGAGCTGTCTACTCTGCCTCCAATGAGGTTTCCCAATCGCAACAGATAATAAAGCAAGTTTATCATGTAAAAAGGTCCATTATATATTGGCTTATTATATATTTCTTACTACAAGGTCATTAGCCAGGTAGCCTAGTGGTCAGAGCGTTGGGCCAGTAACCGAAAGGTTGCTGGATGAGCAAGGCACTTAACTTTAATTTGCTCCAGGGCGCCGTACTACTATGGCTGTCCCTGTAGGTAGGCCGTCATTGTAAATAAGAAGTTGTTCTTAACTGACTTGCCCAGTTAAATAAACAAATAAATTATAGCTCAGCTCTATAGTTTATAGCATCAAGCATTCAGACAGCTTTTTATAGCCTGGATGCAAATCTAATGCTTTAGCCAAGTCCTTTGTCATGGGTTATTGAGCTTATTAGGAAGGGGTTCTCTGGGCTGCGGGCACAGTGACACCCATCTGGAGTACTGAAACCATGTCACGGTGGTGTCTCCTTTTCCTGTGTCAGCCAGAGGAGGGAAGAGCCCCGCGCGTTACAACGCAGGACGCTACAGCATGGCGTAGTCTTGCTAGAACTGCAGTGCAGATGATGCAGGCTTGCGGTTGCCTGTTGCAACAGGCCCAATATCAAGTGCCCTGGGGAGCATCTGTCAACAATGTTGTGCAGGCAGGTGTTTCTCTAGCGCTGTACAAAAGTTGTACAGTGGTGCAGGAGCATTAGTCATTAGTTGGACTAAGCTCCCCCCTAATATCTAAAATATTATATTATAAATATTATAAATATTATTACTCACATGATAGAATATATACATATTTGAATGATATCTTTGTCTTGGACTGTGGCCAGTTGTTTTTTTTTTTAACTGACATTGGCTTTATATTTTTCCATGAATTGAAGTTTACTTCAATTCCAGGGACAGTCCTGCATGGCCAGACTTAGAAGGAAGACTGAAGATCCAGGGGTTCCCCATTGGAAACCCCATGTAGTGTTCTCTGTTGTTTTTGCAGCTTGTTGTTCTTCTTGTTGTTGATGCATGGGCTGGCAGTTTAAAGGGCTGGGTAGCTAAGAAGGCGGCAGTCAGTCATGGCAGCTTCCTGTCTCCAACAGGAAGGATGAAGGGGGCTTATCACAACCACAAGGCTGGACAAGCTGTTGTGGTGCCTGGGCTAGCAGGATGTGATGCGTTATGGTGCCTGGGTTATTAGCAGAATGGTGACACTCACTCTAGCTTCACATGACCTCCTGTCCTTCAGCTGTGAACCAACACAGCTGGATAACACTTCGGGTGAGTTCTAATGAGAGAGATTGACACGTTTTTGTGTTATTGTTGTTGTGCTTTTATGCATGACAGTTGGCTACTCAGGATTATTTGTTTAAATTCATTTAGACAGATAGGCATTCCCTTGAGCTCAGTGAGAGGGACGTCAGCAGTGATGTTAACAAAATACACACACTATTTGGTCATGGTTTCACCCCAAAAGCGAACTTTCTATTTCCAAGTTAATTAAGGTGAAGGATCTTGAGGGTTCAGAGCAATGGAAAAAGTAACACCCCTGTGGTAGCCTGTTGCCTGGGAGACCATGTGACGTCAAGCGAGGCCTGCTTCAAACAGCTGGGTTCTGTGTGTGTGTGTGTGAGAGAGAGGGAGAGAGAGAGAGAGAGAGTGCTGCAGGGGGAGGGAAGGAGGGAGGGACCTGTTTTCTTATGCATGAGACAGGAAGTGCAACAAATTTTGCTTTTCTAGGTTGTATGAGCATGATACTACTACTCCATGGCAGAGCAGAGAGCTTAGCCTGGCTGGTTAGGTAGCCTGGCTGGTTGGGTAGCCTGGCTGGTTGGTTAGCCTGGCAGGTTGGGTAGCCTGGCAGGTTGGGTAGCCTGGCTGGTTGGGTAGCCTGGCTGGTTGGGTAGCCTGGCTGGTTGGGTAGCCTGGCTGGTTGGGTAGCCTGGCTGGTTAGGTAGCCACTAAAGGGAAAGTACCAGTGGATTCTATTCAGTTTTTTTGTTCACTATCTCTCTCTGTCGACGTAGAAAGGCAATTGCATTTCTCAAGTGGCGTGTTGTCGGTTCCTTACTAGTTCGCTGTCTATGCCAGTTGTGTTATCAATGTTTTTTGAGTCATTGCCACTCACTCAACAACCTTTAGAATTGATAAACCTGTTGGATCCCCTTGTATAGCTGATGCTGCCTGCCACACGATTACCTACAGTGACGTGCAGAGTTGAACTCTAGTAAATAAGCAGAGAGGGACTGCTTTGATGCTCTCTGCATAGATGTCTTCCTTTAAGTTGATTCATAGAAGTTGATTCACAGCCTCTCCTTAACGTTTACGTCTATAAACAACGTCCCCACTTATTACCACAGTATACTATACAGATGCAGGATTTTAATTTGACCGGTTTCTCACAGCAGGAAAACAATCCTGCAGCAACAGGAAATATAATTATATAATTAATATATATTTTTGAAGGGGTTGATACATTTATTGTTACTGCAAATCAAGTCTGAAATGTTCAAGTGGAGATTACACACTTTAGAAGCCTTTTTTGAAAGACTACAAGTGAAAAAGAGACTGGGTCTCAATGGGATTTCCCTAGTTAAATAAAGGTTAAATAAAAAATTATAACAAATAAAAACACTCTTATTGAAGGAACAGCAATGGTGTGCATCAAACAATTCTCATTATGTAAAAAGCAAGTAATTTACCCAGCATGGGACAAATGTAGGACATCGAGTCCTCTAGTCTATTGCGTGCGTGTATTCACTGCAGGTTTGTTATTTACACATTTCCACATGTCTGCATGTCTCAGGGTATCATCAGCATATTAAAGAGCAGGCATGATGTCAGAACAAGGATTCCCTTGTTTATGTAGCTAGCAATCTATAGGTCCTCCAGGATTGGTCTCTGTCTGTCTGCCCTGCTTCTCTATGGTTACTGATGTGATGCTGCTGTGGGAAGTCCTAAACTGGATGAGCTTAGGTCACGTTCTCAGGCTTTGCACATGGTTAGTATATAGGAAGCAGGGTTATTACACGTTCACTGTTATGACATTCTACAGAACCTTTCACCTGAGGATTAGAGAATAAATTAGATATCAGCTTTAAGTAAATTCATTCCTCATTTAGTAGAAGAGTGAAACCTTTTGAGTGTTTGAAGAGTGTCTGGATGGACAGACATATACATAGATCTTATTGACCAGTGGAAAGTGTCTTCTTCTTATCTTCATAAGATCTATCTTTTTTTTGTCACTCTATAAGTTTTCTGTCACAGATGTGGAAAATACTGTCGCCACCAACGAGTCCCCACCACTTTCCTGTCTCTCTGAGAGAGGTTCCTCTTGAGAGGTTAAAAACCACTTCCTCCCTGTACTCGGCGCTGTGTTCAGTGGAAACTTTAACAACACCAATGAGGTCGAGGAGTCGCTGTTGAAGAGCGGCATCCCTTTCCTCCTGCTCAATATAGAACGCTGCCTGGGTCTATTTTATCAGAACAATAGCACGACGCAATGAGGTTACGTGCTCTCACCACGATACGGTGCTGCCTCTTCCGGTCCCCAGCTAACAAACGTGGTGGGGCTTTTGATAACATATATGTAGAATGGCTGGAATGGAGATAGAGGGATGGACGGATAAAGAGAGGGGTAGAGAAAGAGAGAGATCTTCTGGCCCATGGCTGTACTGAGAAGAGTGGCTGAAGTTGTTTCACACCCAAATCAATTTAGTCAGGGCCAGTTTTGTTATGGTTTGTTTATTTTGACTATTTACCTCCAGCACTGGCCATTTGATTCTCGTCACTGAGCCAGTCCATTAGATTACTGTGACTGATGCACTGAGGAGCACTTCATATCCCAATTAAATTGATAAGATCCAAATGCCATGAGCTCGACTACAAATCACCAGATCTTTCTGTACTGAGGATGTGATTGAGGAACAAAGAAACAAAATCTACTTTAGAACAACAACTATCTACATCTACTATCCCCAGAACAAAATGAATGCTGCTTGCCTGCTGTGCTAGGATGAGGGTTGCAAAGCTACCGGTATTTTACCAAGGTACCGGAATATTCTGTAATTTTGGTAATTAACTGAAAATCTATGGCAATCTATCGTAACTTTGGTAATTTATACTATTATATATTATATATTTACTACTATATATTCTGCCTCCAATGAGGTTTATATTCATAATAGTATTCTTTTTTTTTTTTTATATCTGTGTCCATATTGTCCATGAGTTTTTAGTGGATAGACCATATGGTTCTAGAGAAAATGGCCTAATTAATGAAAAAAGCATCTAATCAACATTATTTTCAATAAACTCTTACACTATTGACTATTTTCACAACTGCCACCAGTTTGAAGCCAAGACATTGATAACAAATACAGTTGAAGTCGGAAGTTTACATACACTTAGGTTGAAGTCATTAAAACTCATTTTTCAACCACTCCACAGATTTCATGTTAAAAAAACTATTATTAATTTCATGTTAAAAAAAAGAAATCAGCCAAGACCTCAGAAAAAGAATTGTAGACCTCCACAAGGTTGGTTCATCATTGGGAGCAATTTCCAAATGCCTGAAGGTACCACATTAATCTGTACAAACAATAGTACGCAAGTATAAACAACATGGGACCACGCAGCGTTCTGTCTCCTAGAGATGAACGTACTTTGGTGTGAAAAGTGCAAATCAATCCCAGAACAACAGCAAAGGACCCTGTGAAGATGCTTGAGGAAACAGGTACAAAAGTATCTATGTTTGGAGGAAAAAGGGGGAGGCTTGCACGTCAAAGAACACCATCCCAACCGTGAAGCACAGGGGTGGCAGCATCATGTTGTGGGGGTGCATTCGGAAAGTATTCAGACCCCTCAACTTTTTCCACATTTTGTTACGTTACAGCCTTATTCTAAAATTGATAAAAAATGTTTTCCCTCATCAATCTACACACAATACCCCACAATGACAAAGCAAAACAGGTTTTTAGAAATTGTTGCAAATGTATTCAATATAAAAAACAGATACCTTATTTACATAAGTATTCAGATGAAAACCTGCTCCAGAGCGCTCAGGACCTCAGACTGGGGCAAAGGTTCACCTTCCAACAGGACAACGACCCTAAGCACACAGCCAAGACAACGCAGGAGTGGCTTCGGGACAAGTCTCTGAATGTCCTTGCGTTGGCTCAGTGTACTGTAGATTGATGAGGGGAATTATTTTTTTAAAATCCATTTTAGAATAAGGCTGTAACGTAGCAAAATGTGGAAAAGTCAAGGTGTCTGAATACTTTCCGAATGCACTGTATATAATGTTCTTCCTAAATTTGATGTAAGAGAAGAGCAGTAGACCTGGGGGAATCCATCATCCCAGGAATACAGGAAAAGGAAGTCTTACGGGACAAATCACCCAAAATATGTCACACCACCGCAGTGACCTCAGATCCTCTCTGAAGAAAACCCCAGAGACTCCCCAGGAAAGGAGGTTATTTGTCCCCTCTGTCTCTCTCTCTCTCTCTCTCTCTCTCTCTCTCTCTCTCTCTCTCTCTCTCTCTCTCTCTCTCTCTCTCTCTCTATGTGTCTCTAAAGGTATATTCTGTAGTTAGCTAGTAGCCGTACACTGTATCTGGATTATAAGAGGCATGGATATAGTGCCAGTTATAATATCTTAATATGAAAATAAACTGTGATAACACAGCTCTTTTACTACCATGCGTTGCCAAGTATAAATACACTGACAGACAGATCTGGGATTCAGAATGTTCACTGTGTGTTGAGTGTTGGTCGGGGTGTTTGTTTGTCTGTCTGTTCGTCCCACTGTGTACTAATGTGTCTCACATGCTGCAACCTGAGCAATCTCGTGTCTATGCAGTTCCCACATATTTGTGATTTGTTTGTTTGAGGAACAGGTGATTTGCATGGGTGAGCAGGCCACACAGACTCAGCCCGGCCAGCAGGGCCATATGGAGGGACGCCGGGTCGCCTCTCGAGTGCTCACTCTCAAAGTCATACCAGCTCATTTGCATGGCTCTGATTTAGTTTTTCCAAGGTGGCTTTTGTGAAACAAATGAGCCATAAGCCTTGTTGTCCTGCCCCTGTGATGACTCTGATTATAGCCGGCAGCTATATCTGGAGAGACAGAGTGCAGCGTCCATCCATCTGTCGCCATGTCGTCTTTTGTCTCTCACATGTGGAGCCTGGTTGTCCCTGTGCTGGGTGTTGTCTCAGCATCTATCCTCCTCTTCCTCAGACAGCTGCAGGTACTGTAACAGTAACTTGCTTTGGCTTTAGAGGTAGATTCTACTGAAGTTATAGCTGTTTCTTAAAGAGGTGTTACTCTCATTTATTAAACCAAAACCATTACAATGATGTGTTCTATATGGGTCTTATCTTTGTCCTGAGAAAAAGATATCATGGTTTGAAAGTTCTGTTGAGTGGTCATTGGATGTGAAAGGAATTCAGTGACAAGTACCTCAAATTTGAATTGTAAAGTGCTTTTAGATATGAAGAAATTACTTATGACTGCATTGCATGTATATTTAAATCCACTATGCATTGTTGTGCATGTGCTCTCATTTATTCAGCATAGAAAATATTGAATGAATAAATGCATAACAATTCTCTGTCACAAACTTCCATGAATTCTTTTGACCACCCATCTTGTCTTGACCTCCTCCCTCCCTCTTCCATCCCTCCATCCCTCCATAGCAGAGTCGCTCCAGTCAGTTCCTGTCTCACAGACTTTTCCTGCATCCTCTGTTTCCCCAGTCTCCAGCGAACTGCTTCCTCCAGACTCTGGCTTGTTTTACTCCGAGCTACTTTCTCTCTCCTCTCCTCCCCTGCATCCTTCATGTTGGCTCGGTGCTGTGGCCCAGTACCTGTCGGTCTGTGTTATTTAAAAAATATATATACTGTATATGTACAGTTGAAGTCAGAAGTTTACATACACTTAGGCTGAAGTCATTAAAACTAGTTTTTCAACCACTCCACAGATTTCATGTTAACAAACTATAGTTTTGGCAAGTCGTTTAGGACATCTACTTTGTGCACAACACAAGTAGTTCAACTGTATATTTATTAAGGTCCTTCCCAGTTTTCATATTTCACATTTCAAGCCATTAAACATTTCATAATTCACAATTTCAGACAAGCTCATGGATAGTTTTACACTGCTGTGCTTCGTCCCAGAGACCCAAAGGGTCACTAAACACATAATGTGTTTTTAATAACTCCCAACCACATCCCAAGCCACCGTGGCCTGGTCGGTTCTGTTTCCCATCAGCCACCTTGAAACAGATCAGAACTCCCAGTGTCTGAGCTGAGCTGAGCTGTGAAAAATTTAGATGAGTCACTCACTCTGCTTTCATCTGAACACATATAAATATGACAGAACACAGAGGTACTTTCTCTTTTAAACAAAGGGAGAATGATTTCACAAGGTCCCAACACTAATGATGGATTGGGTTTGAGGCTTTTTAAGTGATTTATTTTGAACAGAACTAGGTGTACTTGCTACTTAGCTACTTTCTCACTATGGATGGAGTAGCACCAGGAAAGCAAGTGCTTATCTGATTATACGTCGGATGTGTGTATACATGTGCATGAAAAAGATGACGCTGCAGTGGATACCCGTTTTACGGGAGGAGGGAGGAGACCGGTTAAAGAAGGTTTTTAAGCCCATCCAGCCAACTTGATACAACTGTGGGAGGAATTGGAGTCAACATGGGCCAGCATTCCTGTGGAAGACTTTCGACGCCTTGTAGAGTCCATGCCCTGACGAATTGAGGCTTTTCTGAGGGAAGGTGTCCTTAATGTTTTGTACACTCATTGTACATCTCGCTGGTTTTTCCATGCATCGTCTAGACTGGAAGGCAGCCTTGGGTAAGACGAAAGGGGGAGGGGTTTGTCTCTTTGTTAACAACTGCTGGTGTGCAGTCTCTAATGTTAAGGAAGTCTCAAGTTTTTGCTCGCCTGAGTTAGAATTCCTTATGATAGGCTGCAGATCCTACTATTTACCAAGATAATATTTTTTTTTCGTAGCTGTCTATTTACCACCACAAATCGATACTGGCACTAAGACCGCACTCAAGGAGCTGTTTAGGGCCATAAGCAAACGAGAAAATGCACATCCAGAGGCATCGCTTCCCATGGCCGGTGATTTTAATGCAGGGAAACTGAAATACGTTTTACCAAATTTTTACCAGCATGTCACCTGTGAAAGTAGAGGCGACAAAACTCTTAATTAATTTTGCTCTACACACAGAAACGCATACAAGGCTGTCCCTTGCACCCTCACTTTGGCAAATCTGGCCATAACTGTCACGATGCATGGTTAGGGAACGAGGCGCAGAGCGAGAGGTACGTGCAGACATAGTTTATTCCGAAACGAAAACAAGAAACTTAGGACACGAAGATAGTACCGTGAACTGGTGTCGCGTATACATAAGCACACACACTACACAGACAATGATCCACACGCAGGTGGACGCAATGTGAACATAAATATAATCCCCAATTAAAGACAACTCAAGACAGCTGCCTCCAATTGGGGATTCGCCAAACTCCAAAAACATACCTGAGCACCGGTGGAGCGGACTGCTCCGACACTGGAGAGGGGCTAGCGACCGGTCCCGGGCTGGGCACCGGTGGAGTGGACGGCTCTGGCTCTGTAGAGGGGCTGACGACCGGTCCCGGACTGGGCACCGGTGAAGCGGACTGCTCCGACACTGTAGAGGGGCTGGTGACCGGTCCCGGGCTGGGCACCAGCGCTGAGGAGCGCTCCAGCCGTGTAGCCGGACTGGCTGCTGGTCCCAGACTGGGCACCGGCGTGGCAAGGAGCTCCGGCTCTGGAGGTGCACTGAACGCAATGCCCATCCTGGGCACCGGCGCAGAGGAGAGCTCCAGCCGTGTAGCCGAGCTGGCACCGGCTCTGGCTCTGGAGGAGGACTGGACGCCGTTAAGGGCTGTTCTTCGTCACGGCTAAGGTGCCTTATTGCTATTATGAACTGTTTACCAACGTAATTAGAGCAGTATCTCTAATGTTGTCCTGTGAGGGTGTGATTGTGTTGCTTTTATCTTTTATGATCGTGGTTAGCTGAGAAACACAAACAGGCCTAAGGGGAAACCTCACACTCAGGCCTGTCCCTGGTGCTGCTGTTATCTGATTGTCAGGCCCTGCCTCTCCCTGAGCGCCACCGCCATGCCGCTGACCCCCGGTTCAGTCAGTTTCTACTACGTGAAAGAGGAGTGCTTGGGGAAGATGTAGCACAGGCAACAGTGAGTGAGTGAGTGAGTGAGTGAGTGAGTGAGTGAGTGAGTGAGTGAGTGAGTGAGTGAGTGAGTGAGTGAGTGAGTGAGTGAGTGAGTGAGTGAGTGAGTGAGTGAGAGAGAGAGAGAGAGAGAGAGAGAGAGAGAGAGATTTCCAACTGGGTGTACGTCCACTGTTCAAAGATAGTCATATTCTGTACCTGTATCATCACATCTAGATATAAATTGTTACATGTATGGGAAGTTGCTTTGTCCTAGTTAGTTTGTCAGATGAGAGAACATAAACTTGACAAGTATAGCCAGTCAGCTGAGAGAAAATAAACCAAATATCTAACACTTGATTATGTGGAGTAAGATTTCCCAGCAATTACTCAAGTGCTGAAGTGCATTGTAAAGGTATTGGCTCTTAAGAACTGCTCTTAAACATCTCACTGTGTTTGCCAGAACGGCTGTTTGTGCGTTCATCCTTGCTTTTGTATGTGTGTGTGAGGGAGTCCCTGAGTTCAAAGTGCACCCTGGCTCAGTGTGGGAGAGCACCCTGAACGGTGTGTGTGTTAGTGAGGCACTGAGCTCACAGTGTGCCCTGGAGAGCACTCTGCTGGCTCTGGTGCTTGGGTGGAGGGGGGCAGGGTAAAGGCTTCCCTGGCCTTGCGCGGAGAGAGACCAGAGAGCTGTTGTCGGTTGGTGGCTAAGGGAAACCCCACATCCATCCGAGGTGGAGATCAGCTAGCGGAGTGAAGAATGCACAGGCCATGCCAAAACGGAAAATTAAAGAGAGCTCTCTCAGGGACGTCCAGTGAGGGGGAATAACACAGTGTAACCCATCGGCAGAGCACAGCGACTCGGCTGAAAAACACACTCTGCCGTTAACTGTTTTAACTGCGGCTCACCTATGCACTTAGATTGAGACCATCCTAATGATTTGACAACAGCAGCAGCAGACTCCTAAAACCTCTTCTCTGTAAATAATTCACAAAGCATGTGACACCCAAGAAGGTTATCTTTTACCAATACCAGATAGCATATAAACACATCATACGCAATGGCAAACTGCAACATTTTCTCTGATCTTCATGGCAAAATGTGAAGCTATAAAACAGCACATTTTCCTTTCTGCCCCATGGCAAAATGTGTAGAATTGCAAGAAATTAGCTTTAAATCTGCAAAATGTTCTCTCAGCCTCATGAAAAAATGTGTAAAATACTGTAGCATTACAAATCTGCAAATTTTCTGTGTTTTTCTTTCTCTTGTAATACTACAATGTTTGTTATGAAAACAGACTGAGTACTGTGCACATCAAACTGTAGGTTTACTCAAAGCATCCTCTGTTTACCATCCATACAGCACAAGTCATGGAAGCAAATCAAGAACATGGTCCATTGGTCTCCGTTCGTCATGTCCTTCAAGAAAAAGTACCCTTGGATCCAGCTGGCGGGTCATGCAGGTAGGCCTTGACAACGCTGCTTCTGGAATGTGGGGATTCTGGGATAAGGCTATGGAAGGAATGTGTGTTCTGTGTTCCGCTCTCCTTCTCCGGGCTGGATTGGATACGCTACAGTGGCCAATGTGTTTGGAATTCAAATATAGTATCATGCTAAGCATCGGGATGTACAGTGCCAGTGAAAAGTTTGGACACACCTTTTTCTTTATTTTGACAATTTTCTACATTGTAGCATAATAGTGAAGACATCAAAGCTACGAAATAACACATATGGAATCATGTAGTCATCAAAAAAGTCTTAAACAAATCAAAATATATTTTATATTTGAGATTCTTCAAAGTATTTCAATTAACAGGTGTGCCTTGTTAGAAGTTAATTTGTGGAATGTCTTTCCTTCTTAATGCGTTTGAGGCAATCAGTTGTGACAAGGTAGGGGTGGTATACAGAAGATAACCCTATTTGGTAAAAAACAAAGTCCATATTATGGCAAGAACAGCTCAAATAAGCAAAGAGAAACAACAGTCCTTCTTTACTTTAAGACATGAAGGTCAGTCAATCCGGAATTTGTCAAGAACTTTGAAAGTGCAGTTGCAAAAACCATCAAGAGCTATGAAAAACCATCTCATGAGGACCGCCACAGGAAAGGGAGACCCAGAGTTACCTCTGCTGCAGAGGATAAGTTTATTAGAGTTAACTGCACCTCAGATTGCAGCCCAAATAAATGCTTCATAGAGTTCAAGTAACAGACACATCTCAACATCAACTGTTCAGAGGAGACTGTGTGAATCAGGCCTTCATGGTTGAATTGCTGCAAAGAACCCACTACTAAAGGACACCAATAAGAAGAAGAGACTTGCTTGGGCCAAGAAACACGAGCAATGGACATTAGACCGGTGGAAATCTGTTGTTTGATCTAATGAGTCCAAATTTGCTGTGTCTTTGTACAATGATGAATAGGTGAACGAATGATCTCCGTATGTGTGGCTCCCATCGTGAAGCATGGAGGAGGAGGTGTGACGGTGTGGGGATGCTTTGCTGGTGACACTGTCAGTGATTTATTTAGAAATCAAGGCACACTTAACCAGCATGACTACGACAGCATTCTGCAGCGATACGCCATCCCATTTGGTTTGCGCTTAGTGGGACTATCATTTATTTTTCAACAGGACAATGACCCAACACACCTCCAGGCTATATAAGCGCTATTTGACCAAGAAGGAGAGTGATGGAGTGCTGCATCAGATGACCTGGCCTCCACAATCACCCAACCTCAACCCAATTGAGATGGTTTTGGATGAGTTGGACCGTAGAGTGAAGGAAAAGCAGCCAACAAGTGCTCAGCATGTGTGGGAACTCCTTCAAGACTGTTGGAAAAGCATTCCAGGTGAAGCTGGTTGAGAGAATGCCAAGAGTGTGCAAAGCTGTCATCAAGTCTGTCATTAGGCTCCCAAGTGACGCAGTGGTCTAAGACACTGCATCTCAGTGGCTGTAATTGGGAGTCCCATAAGGCGGCGCACAATTGGCTCAGCGTCGTCCGAGTTTGGCCGTTGTAGGACGTCATTGTAAATAGGAATTTGTTCTTAACTGACTTGCCTAGTTAAATAAAGGTGAAATAAAAAATATATAAAAAAAATGCAAGGGGTGGTTACTCTGAAGAACCTCAAATATAAAATATATTTTCATTTGTTTAACACTTTTTTGGTTACTACATGATTCCATATGTGTTATTGAATAGTTTTGATGTCTTCACTATTATTCTACAATGTAGAAAATAGTAAAAATAAAGAAAAACCCTTGAATGAGTAGGTGTGTCCAAACCTTTGACTGGTACTGTACTTGTAGATCATATATTCAAAGGCTCAGTACTACAATTATGGAATAGCTAAGAGTTTCATTCTATTTGTATATACTGTTGCTAGGCTACCTGTAATCGAATATTCCACTCAGAATCAGATAAGACATTTTCTTTAGCAACAGGACCAAACAAAGTAAACCAGGCCTACAACCTCTTCTGTAGTTTGTCTAAATGTTTTTATTGCATGTGATGGTTCCTCTCAGGCAGTTTCAAGGCGGGGGCTAACGGGCGGATCCTGAAGAAGCACTGTGACTGTGAGCAGCGCTGCCTGGACTGGCTGATGAATGACGTTCTGCGGCCCTACGTACCGGCCTACCACGGAGACGTGGAGAAAGATGGGGAGAAGTACAACCAGATGGATGACCTTCTCTCTGAGTTCGACCTGCCCTGCGTCATGGACTGCAAGATGGGTGTCAGGTGAGTGTCGGACACTGGATTGACACACTTTCATAGGCAGGTGTATCTCTGCGTTGAAGTTACTATTAGGCCCAGATCTCAGTTTACCCTGTGGATATCCTAAAAGTTTTAGGGGATTAAATGAAAATCTGACAATTTTACTAGCAACCTAGACGGCATGTTAACTCTCAGATCTCTTTGTTCTAGTTTCACAGGTTAGGGTAAGTTCCAATATTTAGTCAGGCAGACATGCATTAGGCCTAAGGCCTAGGAGTGACCATCACCCTCCCCTACAGTGAAGAGATTGTCCTGTAGCTAGCAGACAGCCAGCTGGCCCCTCTCTCACACCATGACTTAAATCAGCCTGTGGGGAAAGTTTTGTGAAACCACTTCCATTCCTTTGGGTTAATTATTGGGCTGCTGAACTCCACATATGTGTTACAGTTGTCAAACTCTCCCTCCTTAAGTTTACATCAGTCTCTTCTGAACCACTTTAAACTGGGTGCTAACAGGTCAGGCCTGTTTTGATACAGTTTCTGAAATGAATAGCCGTGTTGCACTCTCCCTGCTCTCTCCTTTCATCTCTAGCACAGCTTTGTTTGTGAACATTCTCTGGAAGGGCACTGCACTGCAGAAATGTACAGAGTTAGAGATAACCAGATGGGTAGGATATTAGCAAATTATAAACAGGCCTGTCCAAACACAACAATGTGGTGCAGCTCTAACAGAGTAAAGCCTGGCCTGTTATTGAGGTTGCTGGCTGCTGCAGCACGAATCAGAATTTGAATCTACAAAGGAAAGGTTGAGAAAACAGAGGCCTTTATTCAGGGATGGGAACCCCTCCTGTCTTCACTGCAATACATCTTCTAAAGTATATTATGTGAAATAAATCTTCTAAAGCATATTATGTGAAATAAAAGTTGTTCTTCTTCATTCACATGTTGGCTCCTGGGACATGATCACTCACTATAGCCATGATCACTCACTATAGCCATGATCACTCACTATAGCCATGATCACTCACTATAGCCATGATCACTCACTATAGCCATGATCACTCACTATAGCCATGATCACTCACTATAGCATGATCACTCACTATAGCCATACCAATACTGTAACAACAAGAATTAGCGTTATTGTATTGCACAATGTTTAGATAGATAGATAGATAGATAGATAGATAGATAGATAGATAGATAGATAGATAGATAGATAGATAGATAGATAGATAGATAGATAGATAGATAGATAGATAGATAGATAGATAGATAGATAGATAGATAGATAGATAGATAGATAGATAGATAGATAGATAGATTTTATTGATCCCCGAGGGGGAAATGCAAAATGCCACAACGAAAGTACACAAAAGACAGATACACGGTACATGATACATAGAGCGGCAGTATGAAAAAGTGTATCTCTGCGTTGAAGAAAAAAAGCTATAAAAAGACATAGCATAGTATGGGTGGTTGGCTGAATATGTACACTATACATTGGTGGATGTTGGATGGTTAACTATACTATACAGGTCGATGGCAGAGAAATACTTCAGTAGCTAAAAATGCGTATGATATGAGCGAGGGTAATAATAGCTTACTTAATAGACAGACTGGCTAAATGAACAGGTAAGTGACTATTTTTCATGGTTAAATTAGCTGTACAGGTAAATATACAGTTATATTTACAGATAAGTGAATACTTGCATGGTTACACAAACTGTACAGGTAAATGACAGGAAGAGATACTTAAATAGCTAAATGTGTGTATGATATAATTTGGGGTAATAATAGTAATTCCCTTAGAATACATTGTATAATATATTGTACAATGATTGCATTCTAAGATGTAGAGTACAATGATTGCATTCTAAGATGTAGAGTACAATGATTGCATTCTAAGATGTAGAGTACAATGATTGCATTCTAAGATGTAGAGTACAATGATTGCATTCTAAGATGTAGAGTACAATGATTGCATTCTAAGATGTAGAGTACAATGATTGCATTCTAAGATGTAGAGCACAATGATCCTTTATATTGTCCCATAAAAGGAAATCAACTTGTTGCTGGACTGGTAACACCATAAAACCATAAAATCTCCTTTCAACAAGTCAGTACCAAACAGATAGGAGTGAGTGAGTAATCTCTCTTTTGCTTCTCTGTCCACCAAAGGACATACCTGGAGGAGGAGCTGACCAAGGCCCGTAAAAAGCCCACTCTGAGGAAAGACATGTACCAAAAGATGGTGGAGGTGGACCCCCTGGCGCCCACGACAGAGGAGCAGGAGCAGCAGGCGGTCACCAAGCCCCGCTACATGCAGTGGAGAGAGACCATCAGCTCCACCGGTACACTGGGCTTCCGCATTGAGGGCATCAAGGTGAGCTAGGGGAGGAGTGGGGACCACTGAACTGCTGTGTGAATTGACACTACTATGTACCGTGATATACAGTAGAGTGATGCATTGTAACATTTACATTTCAGTCATTTAGCAGACGCTCTTATCCAAAGCTATTTATAGGATCAATTAGAGTAGAGTGCCTTGGTCAAGGGGACATCGGCAGATTATTCACCTTGTCACTTCGGTATTCGAAACAGCAACCTTTCGGTTACTGGGCCCCATCCTCTTAACCACTGGGCTACCTGCCATCATACTCTCTAAAAATCACCAGTTAAACACCATAGGGAAGATGACAAAATCCTGCTTATGTCAGTCTGTACATTCGGTAGTAACTAGTTGAAATTATAAACAGTGAGAAAAAAAAAGAAGTAATAATGCGAAATCGAGAGTGTAATTCCACTGGTAAGGGCTGATCATCACGGTCCTGCAGACGCCCCTTCATAGCATTTGTCGTACTGAGGGTTGCCAGTGCCAACAGGAGAGGATCCCTTCTCTTAAGTCTTATTGTGTATAGGCTGTGTTGAGTGTTATTGTCACACATAGGGCCTGCTTGTGACACCTCTATTGACAGTAACATCAGTTGCTGAAGCATCCCATTCACTCCCACACACCATCATTCTCCTCTAAACTGACACTAATAGATTCAGTACAGACAGACAGACAGACAGACAGACAGGCAGGCAGGCAGGCAGGCAGGCAGGCAGGCAGGCAGGCAGGCAGGCAGGCAGGCAGGCAGGCAGGCAGGCAGGCAGACAGACAGACAGACAGACAGACAGACAGACAGACAGACAGACAGACAGACAGACAGACAGACAGACAGAGACAGGTGGTCATGTGATCACGTGATTCTGTCTCAGTAAAGCTAAGCACATTAATAATCTTATTTGTAAAAAGCTAGGTGCAACAACATAAAAAAGAGCATATCTGCAGCATATCCTTCCTAGGCAATGAGATGACACCAGGGTAGTCTATATCCTCCTATAGCCAAGAGGGAGACATTCTGGCCATGTTTGGGCCGTAACACTGTCTCCTCTAATGAGGGCCTGTGGTTTGACTCTGGAGGTCTACAGACAGATGTGCTGGATGAATAGTTCAGACTGGACCGGCAGCGTAGGGAGCAGCAGCAGCGCTGTCCGGAGTTTTCCACTCCAGCCATGTCCATAGATGGACGTGGCCTGCGGGGCTACGCTGGCTCTTTCTGTTGTCATGACATCAGGGGTTGCCCTCGGAGACTGTGTATGGAATCAAAAGGCTTGCTGAGTTTTTAGAGAGCACACAGCTGCTGTTGTGTCTGTTGGGCCCCAGCTCAATGCCCATATTATTGTCTGCCTGCATTTTACATTTGACAGACGCTCTTATCCACAGTTACAGTTAGTGTATTCATCTTAAGATATTTATCTTAAGCTAGATGAGACAACCACATACACTATACAGTTGAAGTCGGAAGTTTACATACACTTCGGTTGAAGTCATTAAAACTCATTTTTCAACCACTCCACAATTGTGCCTTTAAAGAGCTTGGAAAATTACAGAAAATTATATCATGGCTTTAGAAGCTTCTGATAGGCTAATTGACATAATTTGAGACAATTGGAGGTGTACCTGTGGATGTATTTCAAGGCCTACCTTCAAACTCCTCTTTGCTCGACATCATGGGAAAATGAAAATAAATCAGGGTTTTGCTGTGTAGAGAAATACCTTTGTAGAATAGTATAGTAAGTTCCATGTTATGGGTCTGACTTTTGAAGTTATTTTGCCTCCCCTTGCATGATAGAGGCCGTTTCTATAAAGCTAGCAGTGTGTGTCACATGTATACGGGGCCTCAGGCATAATGTAAATATCTGCCTTTCTATCCCTTCCTCTGTGTAGAAGGAAGACGGGACGGTAAACAGAGACTTTAAAAAGACCAGGAGCAGGGAGCAAGTGACAGAGGCATTCACCGACTTTGTCAGAGGAAACCAGAACATCCTGGTGAGTGTGTGCGCCTCCGTCTATGTGTGTGTGAGCCAGAGCCCCATACCGCTGTGGCCGACCTCCCTTCGCCACGGTCGAAAGGCCCCTGGAGGGAGCTCCCATGGACTTCCCCCTCTCTAATGGCCCAGGAAGTGAGGTCATAGCCGGGGCGGCTGTGTGTGATGTTGGCCTCCCAGGGTTCTGGAAACAGGGCAGGGAAGGGGGATACTAGTCAGTTGTACAACTGAATGCATTCAGCTGAAATGTCTTCCGCATTTAACCCAACCCAAAACTAAACATTCAAACAAGATTTCCTCCATTCCACATTGGTGTGTCATGTGTTTATCTGGCACCACTAGGCTCAAGCCAAGGCTGCCAAGCTCAGCCAAACAAACTATCTGTCATTGTGTGATGGGGCCTTGGCCCCACTGTTGTGTACTTAACTGTCACTCATGTGTGGTCTTCCTTTCTCTCTCTCTCTACTGAGCTGATCTGTTGGCCAATAAGGTTTGCACTATGGAGTTATTAAAATTCACACTGGTCTGTTTAGTAATGTTGTGTAATGAATACAGATGTAAATTCAGTACAATTTTGGGGTATTTCTAACATAATTTGTACATGAAATAACACACGTTCACTCCACCTATATCCTTTATCCAGTATAACAATAGTTGAGTTGATGTTTTTTCTGTGTGGTTTAAAATAAAGAGAACCTTGAATTAATGAAAGCTTTTCAGCTCAGATTTTCCCACATCTCCCTGGGTAGATTGAATAATACCTCTTTTGTTCTCATTTGTCTGTTTTCAGAACTGTTATCTGGACAGACTGAAGGAGGTCAGGAACACTCTGGAAATATCAACTTTCTTCAAGACCCACGAGGTAAACAAAGCTATTTTTGTCCTCCGCTGGTTATTTGATCTACATTTGTAACATTGACCGATGTTGCTGTGGCGTTTCAGAGCAAATGTTGAGGCACAGGCCCTAGAACAAACCTCTCTGGAATAACCTGTCCTGCTGCTTAGCTGGAGTCAGATACAGGCTGTGTATGTTAACACCTTAGACATACCTACTGTATGTGACACCAGTGGGTCTTTATAGTGACATTTGACCTAAACTCAGGAATAGCTGATCAATAAGATTACTTGGACTCACATTTTACGTCAACCATCTGTCCAGACATACTGTAGTAAGACCGTAAAGATGTATAGAGATCGCAGATATTGGTGACTTACTGCCACCTGCAGGGCTGGAGTCTTGAACCAAACCTTGTGTCATTCATTTATCGTGCCCATTAGATGGCCGTCATAGAGCTTAAAGCCATTTAGGCAAACCAATTTGAAGAATAAGACAATGCTCTGATCATTGGCTGATAGCTCCCAACCCATAGAAATCCCCACCCAGCTGACTAACTGGTAATTTCCAAGTAATGGTCTCCGTACATCTCTATGAGTAAAACACACCTGTAAAATACAATCATCTGGATTATACTGGTATGTACAGTATAATGTTTTTTTCCCTGTCAATGCCTTTATGAGTATTTAACTGCAGAAAGCATAGGATTATTAGATCAAATAAGTATCTGAACCTCCAAGTTGTAGGGTAAGGTTTAACAGTGAACCCAATCTGACAAGGTAAAAATCTGTCGTTCTGCCCCTGAACAAGGCAGTTAACCCACTGTTCCTAGGCCGTGATTGAAAATAAGAATGTGTTCTTAACTGACTTGCCTAGTAAAATAAAGGTTAAAAAAAAAAAAAAAAAAAAAATGGCCGAGCAGCCGCACACAAGCCCAAGATCACCAACCGCAATTCCAAGCGTCGGCTGGAGTGGTGTAAAGCTCGCCGCCATTGGACTCTGGAGCAGTGTTGATTTAATGGGCAGTTATTTACTCAATGCCGATAACAGTCTTTACATGATTATAGGCGATATAGACCATACAAAATGCTTCGTTAGGCTTCTCCTTCTTTATTCCTAGATGGCAACCATACACACATTTCAACAATATTTAAAAATTCTGTCTTAGCCTATTTCAAACAGGGGGAAATAAAGTGTTATTTTAACTACATTTTTTCCATCCTATTGGTACGGGTCCTCTGGTAGTTTGTGTATTTGGTAGAGCTTTGGGCTGCCAGTGATCTCAGTGCTTTGAGGATTAAGATGAATCCCTCTCTCCCTCTCTTCTTCGCCAGGTGATTGGCAGCTCACTGCTGTTCGTCCACGACAAGCGGGAGCAGGCCAAGGTGTGGATGATAGACTTCGGGAAGACCACCCCTCTGCCTGAGGGACAGGTCCTGAGTCACAGAGCCACCTGGGAGGAGGGCAACCGTGAGGACGGCTACCTCTATGGCCTGGACCACCTTATAGACATTCTCACCCAAATGGTGGTGACCCCAGAGCCAGACTCACTCTGAGAGGACCGTCCTGTCAACCTCTGGTGTCCCTAAAAAGCTCCCCCTCTCTCCCTCCCTCCCTTATTCCGCCCCAGAAAACAAACTATAACCACTGGTGAAATGTGATCACTGTTTTGTGTAAACTTGTAGATTCTGTACATACTGCTGTACAGATGAGACGTTAGGTTAGGTTCTTTCTCTGCATCTAGTACCGTAAAAGCCACCTTGAGATTTTAGTTGGTTTTGTTTTATGAGAGTTCTTTAAAAAAATATATTTTAGTGTTAACTAACATTGTAGAGCACTTCTTGCATTCGTAGAGGACTACATTTCTTATGAGTTACACCTTGTATGGTGCTTGGCCTTGTGGTGAAAGAGACATTTTACATAGTTATATTCAGCAGTCGGGCACTTCCTGTGTTTTAAAACTAACATACAATTTAACATTTATAGACAATGTCAAGGGTCAGTATTACCCTTTTTAGCTGATAGGATTGCCATAAACCATGTCCTCCATAGAATTTTATTTGTGATATCCCCTTGCAGAATTCTCCAATGTTTATTATTAGTTTGTATCTCATTATGTTACAAAAGCTGTTGTAATCGTGTACTTGAGACTGTGTGATGTGATGTGCCTATCTATATTAATTTCAGTGCCTTCAGAGTGAAAGTAGAGAAAATGGCATAAGTAGTTAGCACTCCAATATGCACTTAGGCTAATGTTGACATTCCTGTAATCAACCATTGAGGAGTAACTATCAGTTCAGAGGTCAATGTACATGAAGCAGAGGGAGTGGGCGACTGCCTGGTCTTTAACAGGAAGTGGCCCTTTACCAAGTGAGAATGACTTTGCATTCTAAATATTCCAAGTTCTTCAGCCTTTCAGAACACTTATAAAGACCAGGTTTTATTCTCTTGTCATGATTCCCTTAGTCAGAGGACGCATCACCTGTGATACTCCGTCATTAATGTATACGGCTTAGCATTGTACACCCATAATAATCACTGCTCTTGAATGAACCCATCCCATCCTGTTTTCTAAGGATCCTGTTCTTGAGTGGAGTTTGTTAGTGTGCACAAGGTAGCTTGTGATGTTTGCATGGCTATTTGCTATTCAAATGTACCATTCCTGCCTCTTGCCCAAACATCCTGAGGTGGCAAACAAAACTATTGTATGTCTAGTGTCTACCAGGTCTATAAACAGGGAGAGAGAGGCCTTTAACAAGGGCAACACTGTCATCGTTGTCTGATTGGATTCAATTAGCATTAAGTTATGTTTTGGTGACAATCGGATCACACGTATAACATCTACAATAGAAAGCGTGACTGACATTGTATGGTAGATTTTCTTATGGCAGTTAATACCGTTTTTTTTAATGTGTTTTAGCTTACTTCAGGGTTTAATAGTAATTCCCCTTTAATAGTAAATTCAAATACATTTTTCTCAGTTATGAGAGTGAAGTGAGGGTGTCCTTGTTTTGTAATGACTGCTCTCTCACCTTTATCTGAGGAACTGAGAGAGGTGTGGTGTGTTAGAATGGGAAACATCATATCCTAAAGAAACAGAGCTCACTTCCCCAAGGCTTTCAATTGGTTGAAGCAGATGATTCTAACAGGACAAAATGGACCAATAGTTTTGACCAATACTCTCGGTGTCAAACTTGTCTTGTGCCATTGAACTAATGCACTGATGTAGCAGGGATGACCATCAACCTGAAACTTAAAAAAAAAAGTAAATCAATTTGTCATGTTAATGTAATGTACAGGATTGTGGTAAATTGAGAGTCAAACTAGAGGCCTGCATTGGACCAGAAAGCACAGAAATAAAGAGTAGAGTGCCCTCTGCTGTTACTGAATTGTATTACACTGAGCAGCGTAAAACAAATTACATGGGAGTGTTTTACAGAAACACATTTTGACTTTGATTTAAAAATGTTTCCTTTATTTTCTTACTTCAATATTTCTGGAGTACCTTCTTTCAAATCCATACTCTGTCGTTGTGCTTGTAGTTTTTGTAAAGTCTTTTAGAATTATGTACTCATGACCATATTTATTTCTTTGTGACATTTGCACAAGAACACTAAATGTAGCTAGCTGCATGTGTTTTTATTTTTTACAATCCTGTCATTTTGTTGAAACTTAGTCATGATATAATAATTTAGTAGGTCACTGTAACATAGGCCCGACTCACCGCTTCTTACAATGTGTAAATAATACTGGATGTTTTAGAGATGAACAAGAAGTCTGTGTTCTGTGCACTCTACCAGGTGTTCTTTTGTGCCTATGATCTGTGACACCTGGTTTCGGTCTACGCTGGCCACAGAGTGGTTGGTTTGACGTGGAGATTGTCTTAGCAATGCCATCTGTCATCCCTGGTCCAGGTTGACGTGATTGTGTCCTTAGTCTCCTAGCCTTGTGCTGTGACACTGTGGGGATGTTGTGACTGAGATACACACACACTGTGCCTTTAGGTCCTCTGGTCATTGTGTTGTCATCACCCATGGATCTTCTTATGTAAATCATGTCAATGCTGCAAGCAAAACTATCCATTGGGCACACACTGGTTGAATCAACTTTGTTTCCACGTCATTTCAATTAAATTACGTTGGACCAACGTAGAATAGACGTTGAATTGACGTCTGTGCCTAGTGGGTATGCTTGGCTGTACAATTTTCCCATAGTAAATTTGAACAATGGTTTAAATGCTACCACATGTGTTTGTGCCTTTTATTTCAATGTACAACATGCTCTCTGTCACGGTTACGACACAGGTACATTTAGGAATTCCACATGGACTTCTTGTCTTGCACTTTTCACACAACCAGTTCTTAATGAATCTAAACCACCATGTCATGTGTGGGACAAATCTCTCTCTAGCCCCGTTTAAACCTGGCTCTAACTTGTGTCTTTTGTCCTGATCCTGTCCACATTCTGACTGTGTCCACATTTTGTCAGGTGTGGACAATCAAAAGTCACATTGTGATCAGATCATCCTGTCCACCTCCGGAGGTAGTCGGACACGCATTGTGTCTGGATATATTACAAGTGTAGACAGATCTGGACAGAGAAACCATTTAAATCATAATTGTTCCACCCTCTAAAATCAATATGTGTCTTACATTAAATAAATAATAATTTGAAAAAATAGCTGTGTAATAATTTGCATAAAGGAAGTGACCATGACATCTGTTCACAATGCAGACACAGTGATTGGATAACAGACACATTTTAAAACCATGTTTAGACACATTTCTGGATATATGGGTACAATCAGAATGTAGACCAGATCAGGACAAAGGACCCATGTTAGTACCACGTATAAACGGGGCTCCTGTTCTGCATGACCGATTTTCATCTAATAAGAGCATGTTCAGACATTAGGCCAGCCAGATCTCACAAGCACAGGGAGATGTAGCCTAGATAAGACTTGGAATCAGATCAGGTAAATCTAAGGATGTACATGGCAGCATGCTTTCAGATCACCCCAGAAAGGAAAAGTGCATAACCCCACCCCTAGGCTCTTCGCTACATGGTGTTTTGTGTAAGAATGTACCTGTTCTATGACTTGTTGTCTATACACAAACACGCTCAGAATATAAACGCAATCATTCAGATTACGACTGGCAGGCAAGGAGTCAACAGCACCCCAGCACCAGGCAACACGACCACAATCAAGCATAAAAGAATTAAGAAGAACCACGACCCGATGAGGCAGGTCATAATTAGCCATATATGAATCTGCCACTTGACATCTAAAGAAAATGAAATAATTTGCTGGTGCTGTAGGGATTTTTTTGTTTATATTTTTTCATGTTTGTCTATTTATGGCTCCCATCATATACAGTTGAAGTCAGAAGTTTACATACACTTAGGTTGAAGTCCTTAAAACTCATTTTTCAACCACAGATTTCATGTTAACAAACTATATTTTTGGAAAGTCGGTTAGGACATCTACTTTGTGCATGACACAAGTAATTCTTCCAACAATTGTTTACAGACAGATTATTTCACTTTTAATTCACTATATCACAATTCCAGTGGGTCAGACGTTTGCATACTGTACACTAAGGTGACTGTGCCTTTAAACAGCTTTACAGAAAATGATGTCATGGCTTTAGAAGCTTCATCATTTGAGTCAATTGGAGATGTACCTGTGGATGTATTTCAAGGCCTACCTTCAAACTCAGTGCCTCTTTGCACGACATCTTTGGTTGTGCCTCTTTGGTTCATCCTTGGGAGTAATTTACAAATGCCTGAAGGTACCACGTTCATCTGTACAAACAATAGTATGCAAGTATAAAAACCATGGGACCATGCAGCCGTCATACCGATCTGGAAGGAGACGCGTTCTGTCTCCTAGAGATGAACGTACTTTGGTGCGAACAGTGCAAATCAATCCCAGAACAACAGCAAAGGACCTTGTAAGATGCTGGAGGAAACAGGTACAAAGGTATCTATATCCACAGTAAAACTAGTCCTATATCGACAGAACCTGAAAGGCCGCTCAGCAAGGAAGAAGCCACGGCTCCAAAACCGCCATAAAAAAGACAGACTACTGTTTGCAACTGCACATGGGGACAAAGATGGTACTTTTTGGAGAAATGTCCTCTGGTCTGATGAAACAAAAAAAGAACTGTTTGGCCATAATGACCATCGTTTTGCTTGGTGGAAAAAGGGTGAGGCTTGCAAGCCGAAGAACATCATCCCAACCTTGAAGCACGGGGGTGGCAGCATCATGTTGTGGGGGTGCTTTGCTGCAGGAGGGACTGGTGTACTTCACAAAATAGATGGCATCATGAGAAAGGAAAATGATGTTGATATATTGAAGCAACATCTCAAGACAACAGTCAGGAAGTTAAAGCTTGGTCGCAAATGGGTCTTCCAAATGGACAATGACCCAAAACATACTTCCAAAGTTGTGGCAAAATGGCTTAAGGACAACAAAGTCAAGGTATTGGAGTGGCCATCACAAAGCCCTGACCTCAATCCTATAGAACATTTGTGGGCAGAACTGAAAAAGCGTGTGCGAGCAAGGAGGCCTACAAACCTGACTCAGTCACACCAGTTTTGTCAGGAGGAATGGGCCAAAATTCACCCAACTTATTGTGGGAAGCTTGTGGAAGGCCACCCGAAACGTTTGACGCAAGTTAAACAATTTAAAGGCAACGCTACCAAATACTAATTGAGTGTAACTTCTGACCCACTGGGAATGTGATGAAAGAAATAAAGCTGAAATAAATCATTCTCTCTACTATTATTCTATTATTATTATTTCACATTCTTAAAATAAAGTGGTGATCCTAACTGACCTAAGACAGGGAATTTTTATTAGGATTAAATGTCAGGAATTGTGAAAAACTGAGTTTAAATATATTTGGCTAAGGTGTATAAAAACTTCAGACTTCAACTGTAATTATAAGAGTCATTTCCAACATGGCATTTTAGCAGATTAAGTGTTGTTAGTATGTACTTCCATAGCTACTGTGTGGCCACCAGCTTAGATCAAAACGCTTATGATGTCAACACTCCCAAGCACTAGGACTATAAATAGAGATGATTATAATGCCATGATATACAATCACTGATATACAGCACATTATTTCCACACATTCAGCCTAAAGTAGCTTACACCACAAAATACGCCATTGGTCAAACACTGTATAACAAACTCTTGATTTCCTCTGAAATGGTTAAAGCACCGAAATAGCACCAGATCGATCAAAATCATGATTTTCTCATGATTGTAGATTAGGCTCTTTTGTTTTTTAGATGCACCTGCTACCACCTAGTGGCCAAACTACACAGTGACGAGCAGATGTTACACGTTAGATGGAAGGTCAGGGGGAATGAGAAGCATATTTCCACAAACACAACTCTGAGAGTGAGTCAGAGTTACAGGCCAATATAAGCACTATATATATACAATACCAGTCGAAGGTTTGGACACACCTACTCATTCAAGGCCTCTCTCCGGACTGAAACCTTGTAGCGGTGGAGAGGCTTGGGTACTCCAATGATCCTGAGAGCTAAGTCGGAAGGGGGTCTTTACCCCCTGGCAGGTTTAACCATAGCGGACAGGTCAAAGGGAAGGAGGCAGACATAATCAGGCCCTGGTCCTCCAGGTTGGGGGTTGGGCGTGGGGTTAACTACCCCTCCCCGGCAAAAAGTGTGAGTTACAGAAATGTTGACAAATGAATTCCAAATCAAAGACTTGGCCGAGGAAGATGCCCCAGAAATGGGCGTTGGGAAGCCGATACATCTTCTGACGCCAAAGAAATCCATCCTGGTTGGGACTTGGAACGTCCGGACCATGTTCCAGGCTGGAAAGGCTGCTACCATTGCAAAAGAAATGGAGCGCTACAATCTTTCTTTCCTGGGTCTGGGAGAAACAAGGTGTACACAGTCAGGGGAGGTAAAGCTGTCCAGCTGGCAGTCCATCATCTACTCTGGACATGAAATGGATGGAGCGGCTCACACAGAGGGAGTCACCATCATGATGACGAAGGAGACCCAAAAGGCTTTGATGGAATTGGAACCCATCAACTCTCGCTTCATTGCTGCTTCCTTCAGAACCAAGAACAAGAGAATGAAAGCCCACATACTTCAGTGCTATGCACCTACCAACGATGCAGATGATGACGTAAAGGCAAGGTTCTACGACACTCTAAATCACCTACTTGCCAGAGCAGGAGCCAGAGACCTCATTATCCTGATGGGTGACTTCAACGCTAAGGTTGGAACCAAAAATGAGGGTTACGAGGAGGTGATGGGCAAACATGGAGTTGGGAAAATGAATGAGAATGGAGAGCTTTTTGTTGAGACCTGTGTCAACAATAGCCTCATCATTGGAGTATTTCCACACAAAACAATACACAAAACAACCTGGGTATCAGCAGATCATGTCACAGAAAACCAAAAGTTCAGAAGGTCCAAAGTTCAGAAGGTCCATGTAAGATGTTAGAACAAGGAGAGGAGCAGACGCCACTGAACATCAAGTGCTAGAGACCAACAAAAACAGAAATAAAGTCGGCAATAAAACAACAGAAAAATGGTAATCCCAAAAGAAGCCCTCAAAGCAGACATCAATACATCAACAGACATGCTCTACGGCTTATTTGGAAACGTTTGGGAAGAGTTGAAGACACCCACAGAATGGGCTGAGGGACACATCGTGAAACTCCCCAAGAAAGGCAACCTAAAAGAGTGTAAAAACTACAGGGGCGGCAGGTAGCCCAGTGGTTAGAGTGTTGGGCCCGTAACCGAAAGGTTGCCGGATCGAATCCCCGAGCTGACAAGGTAAAAATCTGTCGTTCTGCCCCTGAACAAGGCAGTTAACCCACTGTTCCTAGGCTGTCATTGTAAATAAGAATTTGTTCTTAACTGACTTGCCTGGTAAAATATAAATATAAATAAAACAGAGGTATCACCCTACTATCAGTACCTGGAAAAATCCTGAACAGGGTCATCCTCAACCTGACTTTGAAAAAGCATTTGACAGAGAAACATTATGGCGCTTGTTGGAACACTATGGGATTCCCAAACAATTTCATCAACATAATCAAGAGCTCATACGCTGAAACCTCATGCAAAGTCACACATGCAGGCCAGCTATCCAGGAGCTTCAATGTCCAGACGGGTGTGAAGCAGGGTTGCCTACTTTCACCGTTTCCTTTCCTACTTGCCATTGACTGGATAATGAAGGAGACCACAGAAGGGAGAAGAAATGGTATACAGTGGACAATGTGGGACCACCTTGACTTTGCGGACGACATTGCCCTCCTCTCAAACACACACTCAAATGCAGGAGAAGACATACAAAATCACACAAGCAGCAATAAAACTCGGACTTACACCAAACATTACAAAGACCCTGGTGATGAAGATCCACCCCAAGACCGGCAACCCTATCCTCATGCATGGAACTCCCTTAGAGGAAGTGGAGGCTTTCACCTACCTAGGTAGCGTCATGGACACCAACGGAGGGACAGATGCGGACATAAAGAGTAGGATCAACAAGGCCCGGGTAGTGTTCAACATGCTCAGGGAGAACTGGAGCTCCAAATACATTTCTACAAATACCAAAATACGCATCTTCATCTTCAACGTGAAACAGGTGTTGCTGTATAGAAAAGAAACATGGAGATCAACCAAAAACACAATAAGCCGATTACAAACATTCACAAATAGCTGCCTCAGAAGGATCCTGAACATCTGGTGGAGAGAAAGGTCAGAAATGTGAAGCTGTGGGCGAGAACTGGACAGGATCCTATCAAACAGCACATCCAGAGAAGAAAGCTTGATAGGACACACCCCCTGGAAACCAGCCAACAACACTACCCGACAAGCCCTGAAATGGAACCCCAAGGGAAAGAGGAAAAGAGGCCCCCCCAGGAACATTTGGAGAAGGGACGTCCAGGCAGAGATGTCTGGGAGTGGACACAACTGGGGAGACCTCGTCAATGGCCTACGCTCCTTAGAGGAGCCAAGGGCTTAAGTAAAAAAGTAAGTCACTCATTCAAGGGTTTTTCTTTATTTTTACTATTTTCTCCATTGTAGAATGATAGTGAAGACATCAAAACGATGAAATAACACATATGGAATGATAGTCCCACTAAGCGCAAACCAGATGGGATGGTGTATCGCTGCAGAATGCTGAGGTAGCCGTGCTGGTTGAATGTGCCTTGAATTCTAAACAAATCACAGACAGTGTCACCAGCAAAGCATCCCCACACCATCACACCTTCTCTTCCATGTGGAACCACACATGCGGAGATCATCCATTCACCTACTCTACGTCTCACAAAGCGGTTGGAACCAAAAATCTCAAATTGTACTCATCAGACCAAAGGACAGATTTCCACCGGTCTAATGTCCATTGCTTGTATTTTTTGGCCCAAGCAAGTCTCTTTAGTAGTGGTTTCCTTGCAGAAACCATGAAGGCCTGATCCAAGCAGTCTCCTCTGAACAGTTGATGTTGAGATGTGTCTGTTACTTGAACTCTGTGAAGCATTTATTTGAGCTGCAATTTCTGACTTATCCTATGCAGCAGAGGTAACTCTGGGTCTTCCTTTCCTGTGGCGGTCCTCATGAGAGCCAGTTTCATCATAGTGCTTGATAGTTTTTGCGACTGCACTTGAAGAAACTTAAAAGTTCTTGACAAATTCCGGATTGACTGACCTTCATGTCTTAAAGTAAAGAAGGACTGTTGTATCTCTTTGCTTATTTGATCATAATATTGATCATAATATGGACTTGGTCTTTTACCAAATAGGGCTATCTTCTGTATACCACCCCTACCTTGTCACAACACAACTGATTGGCTCAAACGCATTAAGATGTAGAAAATAGTAAAAATAAAGAAAAACCCTTGAATGAGTAGGTGTGTCCAAACCTTTGACTGGTACGGTATACTGTGTATATGTACATATAAACATAGCTAAAGCATCAAAACTAGTGAAGAAGGTCGTGTGAGAGGAAGTGGTGTGGTGTCGCTGTGTGAGAATGATGAGGATTGTATTGAGTTGCTTGGGTATTTTTTCCCCAAAGCAGGAGGAGAGGACTTCCTTATTTAGTAACGCTTGGCCTGAGTCAGGCGGCTGGCAGGGAGCCTAAGAAATGCTTCTGGTCTGGAGAGAGGGAGGCTTGGAGAGGGGCCATGCATAAAACCCACCCACACATGTTTACATACTATTTATATATCTACAGCTGTACAACATTTTAGAAATGTTTTTACATTTTGGATTATTGTGTACTTGTTGACATTTACTGCATTGATTGAAAGGAACTAGCAAGCATTTTGCTGCACCCTGTCAGGCTCTGGCCATAGAGAAGCCTATTTGCTTCTCTATGTAGCTATGGTCAGAGTCTGACAGTGTCTTTCTTTTCTGTTTCTGTGTCGGGTTGGGGTGGATCCCTAATTAGAGGCAGCTGCACCGCATTGTCTCTAATTAGGGATTCCATATATGTTGAGTCTGTCCCTCACTCGGGTGTGGGTTGTTATCGATGTATGTCGCAGTCACGGTGAAGTAAGTGTGTTTCTGTACGTCTGTTAATTAGTGTGTTTTCTTAACGTGACGTTTTTTCCCTGTAGTGTTTGTTTTCGTTTTTGTATAGTTCGTCGTAGGTTGTGTCTTACATAGTATTTATTTTATACATAGTATAATAAAGCTATGTCGAACTATTATCCCTGCGCTGCGTCTTGGTCTCCCAACACACACACGCGTGACACACCCGCCATAACACCTGCTTAACTGTGTAGGCAACCAATACAATTTGATTTGACATCCTCTCCTCCTTTCTCCTCTCTTCTTCTCTCCTCCCTTTCGTCCCCTTCCCATCTTCCCATCTGCACCAGGCGCAACATACTGTAGCCAACAGCTGACATGTGTAACAGGATAACCCTTTCTGCCTGTCATCTCATGAAGTGTCTCTATAACAGGGCTCAGGGCTCATCGCCAGAGATGACAACAGATGACAGACAGTGACAAAGCCAATCTCAGTCATGGGGCAGGATGGCATGTCAGCTGTCATCAACCGAACTAAATGCAATATGCTTAGAACATTACAAAACTGTACTTTCTATGAATGTTATACAACTGTGAGTAAAGAAAAGGCAATGTTTGAAGTTTGTTTGCTCATACGTTTGCTGGGAAGTACAGTTCTGTGAATACACACATCATTCAACAGAAGCTGGTCATGAATGAATACAGTCTGTCTAGAGAGCTGGTAAGGCTATGTTGTGATGTGTTGTGATGGTTTGTCTCCCAGACCTGTGTTTTATTACTGTGGTTTTATAACAGCTCCGGGGGTGGAGGAGGAGATATGACCCCCTCAGATTGACTGACGACAGGCTTTATGTGGCCTTGGTGATACATGTTTCACTGGGAATCAGACAATATTACTGTGTGTGTGTGTGTGTGTGTGTGTGTGTGTGTGTGTGTGTGTGTGTGTGTGTGTGTGTGTGTGTGTGTGTGTGTGTGTGTGTGTGTGTGTGTGTGTGTGTGTGTGTGTGTGTGTGTGTGTGTGTGTGTGTGTGTGTGTCTATGGTTGTGGGTACTGGAAATCCCCAAATGTCAAGGATAGTAATACAAGGAAAATTCTCCCTCGTGGGGACATATCCCAGGTCCCCACAAGGTCAAAGGCTATTTTAGGCTTAGTGGTTAAGGTGTGTGTGTGTGTGTGAGGCAGGGGGTGAGGCAGGCAGGCCATATGCCATGGCCGTCTCAGTCACCAGATCTCAACCCAATTGAACACTTATGGGAGTTTCTGAAGTGATGCCTGAGCAACCAGGTCACCCGTGATACAAGTCAGTAGCCGACATCCATCTATGTCTGAGGACATTGAGAGACGACATGGAAACCCGCCATTAGGGGCAAGTAGGTTTTGGTTTTGCTAGGCAAGGTGTTGTGAATGTGGATGGTGGATATGCGTAAGCTTTTGCCTCTGGTGCCAAAGTTTGCATGTTCAAATCCAGCAATAGTAAGTTGTTTTTGAGATTTTGGTTTTAAACCTATCCCAAACCTTTACCATTCGGAGTTAATGCCTAACCTTAAGATTTCCGAGTGAATGCCTTAACTTAACCCTAACCTTTAAAATTCTGAGTTAAAATTAACCTTAAACACTTAAGAAATTTGACATTTGCAACAACTTCGAAATTTGATGTTTGAGATGAACGTCTAATTCTGACGCGAGACTGTGAGAGCTAGTTGGCCTGAGACAGCGTTTTCCACCACTAAAAACAAAACACACCAATAGAGTTCCAGACACTTATAGAATATATGCCAAGGCTCATTGTAGCCGTTCTGGCTCGATGTGGCCCAGTGCTCTATTAAGACACTTTATTTTGGTAGTTGCCTGTACATCACCAAGTTACCTTTACCTTACATTTTGTACACTCCATACAGATTCCTGGCCAACTGTACGCATGTGTTGTTTATTCAGTGATGCCAATGGGAAACAGAGCAGCTGGTGGTAGAGAACACGTCTTGCACATTCCAGAGCCAACAGCATCATGGGAAACAGAGAGTGAAATGCTGGAGATCCACTTGACAGAAACAGAGGATTGAGGAAATGTATGTCACACCTCTGAGAAGCCTCAGACTGAGAAGCAGAGCGCTGTCCTCATCACATCCATAGAGAGCCAACAGCATCATGGGAAACAGAGAGTGAAATGCTGGAGATCCACTTGACAGAAACAGAGGATTGAGGAAATGTATGTCGCACCTCTGAGAAGCCTCAGACTGAGAAGCAGAGCGCTGTCCTCATCACATCCATAGGGTTGATGAAGCATTGTTTCCCGTTACATTCTTTCACATTCTCTCATGCAGAAAATGAACAGCCGCTGAGAGGTTGGACTCCATAAGATAGGTGCTGTGAAAAGGAATGATATTAGACATCTGTGTCAACCAGTGATGACTCCTTTGCTATTAGTGGTATTGTAAATACAAATGAGTCTCTCCAGGCCAAGGTACCATATTACTGTTGGTACACTATAAGGATGAGATGGTGAAGATGCATGAAACGAGAAACGACTTAAATAAAACCAACTAGACCTCGCATAGTCAGGGTATCAATGGCACCATTGTTGAAGTTCAGAGCGCTCCCTACTGGCCTGTAATGTCATGGTTGAAACAATAACCCAATGCTTTTCTCACATTGAGGCTCTGGGATCAAATCCCTACTGTCTATGTGTATCACCACCTTACCATCACCATATTGAAAAACCATAGACAGAGAATTTGAGTATGTTTATTTTTGTCGGAATCTCCAGCACTGTTATAAAAAGTATTTAATATCTACTAACCTACCCTTAGATTAATGCAGAGTAGCACTTTACTGTCTCCCAATCAGTAATAAAATGCTGTGTACTGTCTGTAGCTGCCTGAAAAGATCTACCATGAAAGCCCATTCAAACAGGAGAGGCAATTCCTTATTTGGAGAAAAGGGATACAATAGCCTGCTATCAAAGGGAAGGAATTCTTCCAAGACACATTTAAAAGACAAATACTGTAACAATACCCTTTTTACTGTTGGTTCAAAAGAGATGATGTCTGTCTGTTGTTTTGAAACAGAGATAGAGCGGAGACAACCATTATCCTGAATGCTACATCCATCACATACTGAAATGTGTTTTACAGTCTGGTTGCATGTTGAATAATAACACCCAAGACACAAAATACACATTACTTTATGTAAATTCCCTATTATACCTTAGACAATAGATCTTAGGACAACTGTGAGGCAAAGTCTGCCTACCCATGACAAGTCATACGGTTTCCTAATACCTTTACAGCCCTGTCCTGATTTTTAGAGCACGCAGGCAACTTCACCTCTCCCGCTCGCTCGGCACAAACGCTGACCCCTCCCTGGCCATCGCTGAACCCTCCCTGGTCATCGCTGACCCCTCCCTCAAAGCCTCTGTGTCCCCCAATGGCACCTTTGTTCAAGTGCTGTTGTCATAGCAAGTGGAGAAGCACCAGAAACAGCTCAACAATAGATCTGCATATGAGGTAAAAATTGGCCGGTTGACAGTCTACTGTTACCTTTGGTTCAATGGGAATGGCCTAGCAACAGCTCTGACCAATCAGGACAAGAGAGCACATTTAGTACAAAAACAGAGTTGTTCATTCTCATACTTTGTTTATTGAGGGTGACACTTATTTTTGATGTTCTGTACACAGTTGTGATTTTACAGCTTTTTGGGGCAAATTGGATAACAGTTTTCAACATTTCACAAATGCATTGAATATCTCTCTTTGTGAAAGTAATTGCAGTCCCCATTGAGGATATCATATTCTTCACAATCCAATCTTTAAACACAATCAAAGCTTATGCTAAAATCTATGGTATATATCTATTTTTCTATTATTTCTAGCTTTAAACTTCCACTATTTAAACGGATCATACAGCACCACTGGTCACTGTAGTTGTGTCTCCTCCTGCCATACCAATAAACATTCACTTCAGCCCCACGTGTGCCTACAGATACTTGATTAAACTGGACAGTATCTATGGCAACTGGCCCAGAATGATTTACTGAACAACACATTGATGTTTCACAAAAACAACAACCAATAACTAGTAATACAAAGTCACCGAAGGCTATTAATGTGATGTGATGTGAGTGGTCTAAATATATGATAGACGTATCTGAAGATACACAAGGTATCCGTGCAGAATATCACTGTATGTAATGCAGGATAATCTCCACTTGCCATAAGTCTTAATAACATCACATACTATACAATCCTGGAGGGCTTGACAGACACTGATACCGTCTTCAGACTATTGAAGTCTACTAGTCAAATGTGTGGTTAAACAGCTGATAATATACACAAAAGGAATAAACTGCACATTTAACTTTTTCATAAAAACCACTGAACACTGAATGTTGCCCCAGACAGGATGGATAGGCCTTAGAACTGTACATACACTTGGCATATATTCATATTTTATTGTGTTATATTCTTATTTTTTACCACAGGACGCTTCAGTGTGTAGAAAACGTCTTTCCATCGATATTGACATGCTCCTCATTCTACCACTGAGCTGTGAAGTGGAGCAGTATCAGTTGTAGTAGTAGGCAGTACGGTGCAGTAGGTAGGGTGGGGTTAAGCCTGTGAATATCATCCTGCCTTGGCTCCCCGCCCAGTGGTGAGACCTCCTCGCAGCTCTTTCTCTGCCCCAGTTGGCCGGGGGGGATGCCGGGTTAGGAGACAACTGTACATCCAGGCTTAACGTTGAGCTGGGCTAGGCCAGCCTCAAACCTGCTGGGGAACCCCCTGATCCCTATAGCCTGGAGGAGAGACAGGGGACAGGGAGGTTACAGGTGATGTTGATAAGTAGACTGGTGATCACATCACCTGAACAAACTAATTGCAACAGTGCATTCGGAAAGTATTCAGACCCCTTGACTTTATCCACATTTTGTTACGTTACAGCCTTATTCTAAAATTTATTAAATCACTTTTTCCCCCATCAATCTACACACAATACCCCATAATGACAAAGTGAAAACAGTTTTCTTTGTTAAAATTTTTGCAAATATATATATCAAAAAACAACACATATCTTATTTACATAAGTATTCAGACCCTTTGCTATGAGACTCGAAATTGAGCTCAGGTGTGTCCTGTTTCCATTGATTATCCTTGAGATGTACAACTTGATTGGAGTCCATCTGTGGAAAATGCAATTGATTGGACATGATTTGGAAAGGCACACACCTGTCTATATAAGGTCCCACAGTTGACAGTGCATGTCAGAGCAAAGACCAAGCCATGACGTCGAAGGAAGTCCGTAGACCTCCGAGACAGGATTGGGGAAGGGTACCAAAAAATGTCTGCATCATTGAAGGTCCCCAAGAACACAGTGGCCTCCATCATTCTAAATGGACATGAAGTTTGGAACCACCAAGACTCTTCCTAGAGCTGGCCGCCCAGCCAGAGCATTCGAGGGAGAAGGGCCTTGGTCAGGGAGGTGCCCAAGAACCTGATGGTCACTCTGACAGAGCTCCAGAGTTTCTCTGTGGAGATGGGAGAACCTTTCAGAAGGACAGCACTCCTCCAATCAGGCCTTTATGGTATATTGGCCGGACGGAACCTTGGCACACAGCCAAGACAACACAGGCGTGGCATCTGGACAAGTCTCTGAATGTCCTTGAGTGCCCAGCCAGAGCCCGGACTTAAACCCGGTCGAATATCTCTGGAGATAGCTGTGTACCAATGCTCCCCATCCAACATGACAGAGCTTGAGAGGGTCTGCAGAGAAGAATGGGAGAAACTTCCCAAATACAGGTGCGCCAAGCTTCTAGCATCATACCCAAGAAGACTCGAGGCTGTAATCACTACCAAAGATGCTTCAACAAAGTACTGAGTAAAGGGTCTGAATACTTATGCAAATGTGATAGTTCCGTTTTTTTTTATAAATTTGCTGAAATGTATTTAAAAAACTGAATGAGGCTGTGACGTAACAAAATGAAGGGGTCTGAATACTTTCCGAATGCACTGTAGGTGAGCCCTGAATAACCTGAGTAAACAGAGCATAGCCATGCAGCAAGCTGGATAATGCTTAATAGTGAAACTTTAATATATAAGAGAACGAAATTTGAATCTATACTTGTGAAAAATCTTCCCAGACATGCACTGCTGAGAGTATAGCGTCCTCTCTGATCTGTGATGCTGCTAGTTGCAAAGCATGCTGTGACGGAGTCAGGGACAGTGCTGAGGACATTCAGGGAACTCCCAGCTATTTCTCCATTCCGGCCCTGTCCATGATGCCTGTTTTAATGAACATGATGGAGGACAACCATCCCAAACAGTGTGAGAGACAGCCAGAGGAGAGGTGGTGTGAGGAACAGGCACATTGGCACAGATGGAGTTGATGGAATAGGAAAAAAGCAATGGGGGCAGCGACTGAGGAGGCAGCAACAGCAAAAGACTGTGTAGTACTACACATACAGTACCTACCATCAGACTGTGTAGTACTACACATACAGTACCTACCATCAGACTGTGTAGTACTACACATACAGTACCTACCATCAGACTGTGTAGTACTACACATACAGTACCTACCATCAGACTGTGTAGTACTACACATACAGTACCTACCATCAGACTGTGTAGTACTACACATACAGTACCTACCATCAGACTGTGTAGTAATACACATACAGTACCTACCATCAGAAACTTTAATCCGTTTAGGAGTAGCAAAGAAAAAAACAGAGCAATTAGTATTGAAACCATGACAAGCTACAGCTGTACTGCATAGTGGAACATCACGTTCTAGAAAATGTGCTGATAAAGACTATTATAGTAACAAACACTGTTGAAAACAAGCCTCTTTGATATGTAAAGAAGAGGAGACAGAAGAGAGGACCCAGAGATCAGTGGTTAGATTCAATAACAGGGTTGATAATAACAGCAGGAAAATGCTCAACAGTTTCCTCCCACGCACAGAGCAATTAATACAACACTGTTATCTTGACAAAGACCTCTTCTCTAGGCAAGCAATAGTAATTGTCATGATTCAAATTAATCCATCCCCTTATGTGACTTAAAGGAAGAGAACTATAATAATGGAATCCAAGCTCATCTAAGAAATATCAGTGGGATGAATGGGGATTTTTTTTTTTTTTTTTTTTTTAATTTAAATAGGCAAGTCAGTTAAGAACAAATTCTTATTTACAATGACGGCCTACCCCGGCCAAACCCTACTCTAACCTGGACAGCGCTGGGCCAATTGCGCACCACCCTATGGGGGACTTGCTTCCATTCAGCCACAAGAGCATTAGTTAGGTCGGGCGCTGATGTGAGGCAATTAGGTCTGCCTCGCAGATCCAGGCTTAATCGTTCCAATTCATCCCCAAGGTGTTCGATGGGGTTGAGGTCAGGGCTCTGTGCAGGCCAGTCAAGTTCTTCCACACCGATCTTGACAAACCATTTCTGTATGGACCTCGCTTTGTGCACAGGGGCATTGTCATGCTGAAACAGGAAAGGACCTTCCCCAAACTGCCATAATGTTGGAAGCACAGAATTGTCTGGAATGTCATTGTATGCTGTAGTGTTAAGATTTCCCTTCACTGGACCTAAGGGGCCTAGCCTGATCCATGAAAAACAGCCCCAGACCATTATTCCTCCTTCACCCAACTTTACAGTTCTCCTGGCATCCTCCCAACACAGATTAGTCCGTCGGACTGCCAGATGGTGAAGCATGATTCATCACTCCAGAAAATGCGTTTCCACTGCTCCAGAGTCCAATGGTGGCGAGGTTTACACCAGTCCAGCCGATGCTTGGCATTGCACACAACAATATTAGGCTTGTGTGCGGCTGCTCAGCCATGGAAACCCATTTCATGAAGCTCCCGACGAACAGTTCTTGTGCGGACATTACTTCCAGATTTTATACACCTGTCAGCAACAGGTTTGGCTGAAATTGCTGAATTTGTCCATATACTTTTGGCCATGTAGTGTACAACGATATAAAAGCAATACCTGTACAACAAAAAAATATATAAATAATAATACAAATAATACAACAAAAAAGTATGTGTGTGTTAGAATGTGTCTGTGTGTGCGTGTGTTTGTGTATCCCCTCACAGTCCTCGCCATTCTATGAGATGTTTTTTTCTATATTTTTTTAAAGGTAATTTTGCTAGTTGCTTGAGTAATTGGACATTGAAGGGAATTCCATGCGATCATGATTCTGTATAATACTGTGTGTTGCTGTGAATAAATTTTGGACTAGGGGACTGTGAAGAGACACCTGGTGGCATGTCTTGTGGGGTATGAGTGAATGTTATTTGATTATGCAGACAATCTGGAATACTTATCATAAAAACTAGAAGAGAAGCAGTTAATCTCTCGCGTGCTGCTCTGTTTTGAGCCAGCTGCAGCTTTGCTAGGTCTTCCTTTACTGCACCTGACCATATTACAGGACAGTAATCAAGATGAGACAACACCAGAGCCTGAACTCGTACAGTTCAACTGTGTCAAAAACACCTAACATCTTTTTATAACAGACATACTCCTCCCCATCTTCACAACAACTTTGTAAAAATGAATTGAACATGATAATTGACATCCAATGTTAAACCTCAGGGTTTAGCTTCCGAACCTGCTCAATGTTCACACCCTTTATGTACAACTCCAGTTCAGGTTTAGGTCTTAAAAAATGTTTTGAACCAAATACAATGCGTTAGATGTATTTAAGACCTGTTTATTATTAAATCACCCATTCTGACTGTAACTCCTTAGTTAGGATTTCAGTGAGCTCACTGGCTTTGGGTGCTGACATGCAGAGTGGAATAATCTGCATACATAGTAATTTTAGCTTTGTGTAAAACCAGTGGCAAATAATTTGTAAAAATAGAGAAGAGTAATGGCCCAAGGCATCTGCCCTGAGGGACACCGCACTGTACATATCTGACGTTAGAGAAGCTTCCATTGAAGAACACTCTCTGGGTTCTATTGGATACTTAACTCTCCAACCATGTGATAGCAGGTGATGTAAAGCTATAGCACGTGAGTTTTTTCAATAACAACTTATGATCAATAACATTAAAGGCTGCGCTGAAATCTAATAATACAACTCCAATTAACATCTTATTATCCATTTATTGTAACCAATCATCAGTCATATGAGTCAGTGCAGTACAAGCTGAGTGCCCTTCTCTGTATGCATGCTGAAAGTCAGTAGTTAATTAGTTCTCTGAAAAATAACATTGTATTTGGTCAAACACAGTTCTCTCCACCAACTTACTAAGAGCAGGCAGCAAACTGATTGGGTGGCTGTTAGAGCCAATCAAAGGGTACTTTACTATTTTTAGGTAGTGGAATTACTTCAGCTTCCTTCCACACCTGTGGATACACACACTCCTTTAGGCTTTGGTTACAGATATAGGTGGCAACTACAGCTACAGTCTGCTACCATTCTCAATAACTTCCCATCAAGGTTGTCTATACCTGGTGGCTTATCATTATTGATGGATAACAATAGTTTTTCATGTCCAAATTCAAAACAGCAATCCTTTTCTTTCCTTATTAGATATTTTATACAAAAATATGATGGTTCACTGTCCAATGTTGTCATTTCACTTCTGTTCAATTCATCATCAATCCAGAGGTCTTTTCTTTTGCATAATTTCTTTGAACCATATGATTGTTTAGGTAGCTTATCGTGAATAGACATAATATGGAGAAAAAATATATAAGTAAAATAAAAACCCAGAAGCTTGGCTCTCTCACTCCTTCCAGGCTTTTGGGACGGAGGGTGGACAAAGAGCTTGTCGTAGCAGATGAAAGCACCCTCTGGCAGCTTTTATAGATGGACAAGTTATTTCCTCCTCTGGCGCACAGCTTCAGAGAAGTCCTTGTTGAGGAAGATGTTGGTTCCTCTCAAGTTCTTAGCTCTCTCCAGAACAGCCAACTTGTCCTTGAACCTTAGGAACTTGACCACTATCGACCTGGGTTTTTAAGACCTGTGGGCGCGCTTCCACCTCAATCTTCCTATGATCCATCTGCAGCTTTTCGGTGATAATTTTCTCACTTTCTCCTCAGACTCCGTTCAGGTCTCATGTGGACTCCACAACAATGTTATTACTCCTGGATTGTCCCTCTAGATAGTCTGCTTTCCCAGTCACCTGTAATAATGATTCACAGACAGTGCTGATGTAATCTTGCAACAAGTCTCTTTCATGAAATCCACCTCTACCTGGAAGAACTGCAAACTGTTCTTAAAGTCTAGGACCTCTCTGGTCAGATCGTCCATTCTTTTGTTAGTTGAGTCCACCAGTATTTGGACAAATCACTTGAAGCCATTTTCCTGTAATAATTGCTTGTAGACATCTTGTTGATTTAAAAGATTACGCACCTGTGTTAGCGAAACACTGTCCTCTCCATTACTCCAACCCTCTTTAACTTTGTGCGGCATGATGGTAGCAACGTAGGCTAGCGCTGATACTCCGCGCAGTTCCAGCCAGCACAGCTCGCAGGGCAACAAACAGTAGGTCCCAGACAAAAGGGCTAACGGGTCTCTACGCCAAGTACCTCATGGACGATGTGAGCAAAAACATCTACTCTAGTAATTCCCTTATAAAGATATTTTGACATTCTCATTCAGAAAAACAACTTTAGCAACGAAATTCAATCTGCAGTGAGAAATGAAGAGAGACGGAGAGAGATCATTACGGTACCCATCAAAACACAAAAATAAAAAACTATCTATCTGTTGGGGCTGTGGCTAAAAGGTGTTCAGGGTTAGAGGGTTGCTATAATACCATACCAACCTTCTATGAATAGGACCAGGAGTGTTCCTGGGCAGGTCATGTGGTCAAGAGAAACTCATAACCCTGTCCATGAACATATGATGTGATACACTTTATTGTCCCGAGGGGAAATCTGACTTGGATAATTAAAGAGTGTTGCTGCTTCCACATAAATAAATAAATAAATATATTAAAACAATTGACACCCTACCCACACACAAGTTCATTAGTTCATACCAGGTAAGGCTGTGACATAGGTGGCAGCTCCACATGATTTAAGGCCTACTGGCCAGTCTCCAGTCCTACCTCTGTGTCTCCCTTGCTGTTCAGACATTTTATTGACGGGGGGGGGGGGGGCAAAGGAATGTTTGTATATGTTCAGCCTGCATCTAGGCAACCTATAACGCCACCCCAATGGCATGTGTTCAGTACATGTGTGGGGTCCGATATGACCTTTCTGGACCTTTTTCTGACCCGTCTTATGATGGTCTGCTTGAAAATGTCCTTTATAGACCTTTGATACACAATAATATGCTTTATACAAGTAGACTTTCTGAAGTTGAATCAATCACGTCTAAAGGCATGATACAGAGTGACACATACTTGCCAGGATGACCATATCCATGCCCCAGAATATACTCATGATCCAGCCCACCATGACGATGGCTGTGAGGATCTGGATAAAGGCTGCTGCGATGTTCAGCCAGAACACACAGCATATGTGGCGGTCGGGCAGGTCCGTCCGCGCTCCGCACAGCACCGTGAAGGCCGACACGAACGTACCTGCGGAGAGAAGACGCAGGCATAAAGGCGTGCACGCACGCACAAAACATTAGGACTCTGATGATTTGGTGCAAAGAATATTCGAGAATATTCAAAAAAGACCGGCAGATCAAAGACAGCGGGAGCAGATCAAAGGAAGTTTCAAATACAATATGAATTCACATGCAGCAGAGCAACACTATGTAAACTGACTTATGGCCCAAAACATTGTCCAGTCAATTAGGCAAAGGTTAAATAATAAGCTTAAAGTATACCACAGCTGATTTACTCTGTCAAGGTCAATGGAGGCAGTATAGTGAGTGTGTTATGGGGATCTGAACCAAACCCTATCTATCAGCCACTCATACAGGGCAGTTGTTTTTAAGTGCTTCCAGAACTATTCTCAATGGTTAAATACCAGGCCTCTAAATCAATGTTACTTTCCCCGAAAAAAGCAGCTAAAGGAAGTGAACAAATAAATATCCTCCCGTTTTTAATCTGTCTTATCAATGAGACATACCATTAAATCATACTGGAGAATCCAACGACACACACAGAGTAAGTACACTGCCAGAGATATGCTTCCCTTTCCTTTACAATGGGCCAATCAGGCTCAGAATAGCCTCCACATTTCCTCCAAAGGCAGATAAACATGATTTACAGGGAACGAGCTCAACAATCAACAGACAGCAGCAGGGGACTAGCAGTCCTTGTGTTCACTGTTCCCGTACCAAGTTTGGCTTGTTCAGATGATGAGCACATTTCATAATTGCATCAGAACAGTAGGTTCAATTTTACACCAAATCTAATTTAGGAGGACTATACATAACAGACTTCCATAATCTTAATCTTTGTGATATGCTTTTTAATTGATTGATATAAGGATCTCATCCAAATAATTTAGAGGGTTATGTATGTGAGACTGAACATGACAGGTCGGTTGATTTCAGACCCACTTGACGTGCTGCTTAATTTTCAAATCAAGGTTATATATTGCCGTAAATTCGTCCATACCAAACTGATCTAAAGATAATCAGACAAGGGTGATTAAAATCTAAAATATGCCATGGTTTTGGAGATAAAAAAATATTAATTTATGAGAGATAACACAAATTATAGTCTCCTTCCAGTAATAGAAAATATGACCAGTGCACACGCAGGAATGTGAGAGTCACAATAAATCATCTTACAGGCCCAGTGAAACCAAAAATGTGACTTTCCTGTGTTTTATATACACTCTATAACGTACCACCAACAACCAGAATGGTATGTCTACTGGCACAAACTGTACCTAGCCTCAAAACAACCATTTTTATCCTAGTTAGGGCAGGGCAATTCACATACCATACAATCCAATGATTGCAAAGTTAAACCAAACCCCATCAAAATACACTGCCCAATGGGGAGAGACTCACCGAAGCCCCTTCTCGCTCACCACCACCCCCATCCCCCGCCCACCCGTGCACAAAGAGACAGGGGGATGGTGAGTGTCATCGTCCTCATGCATTAAGCCGCTGATGAATGTAATTTTCTCAAGCGTTCTCACTTAATTATCCTGTTTAGTCCTTGTTTTTTTGGAGAATGATGAGGAGAGAGAAATTGAAAACTCTCACTGTAAGTGGCCTCGGAAGGGACCACAATTAGAGGGAAACTCAGAGTGAATAAGCAGAGAGAAAGAGAGAGAGAGAGAGAGAGACCTTTTTAAACACTCAAACAATGTCAACAGTACTGAGCACCAATGAGTATCTTATGTTGTTCCACACTTCAGTCCAGGTGCTAATGTGTTGGATAATTTGTCTGTGCTATTCAAAGCATTGTTTTTCACATTTATGATTGAACATTGTACATGATGTAGTTTCAAAATTATTCAAAAAGGTAATTTCCACACAACATTTAGATACCCTGTCTTGGTAAAGTAAATATACTAATGCTCGGGTGGCACCAAATGAATTAAGAAACTGGACTCTAGCCAAAGGCCCTAAAGCATTCACGGGCTGGTACTTACTAACCCACACAGAAACAGAAAACTGGATATGCCGAGATTGAAATAGAAAATGACCTCTGCTAAATTTAACCTTGGCTAAAAACATACTCCCCCTGCCTCACGACAACCGCCCCTCTTCCCTTCCCATCCCTTCTCCAATCCCATCCCCACTCACTCACTACACGGGTGAGTCAGAGATGGGTAACTTTAATTGGCCGCAGTGGCTCGCGAGTCTGCATACCCACATCCATACCTACACAATCAGTCAGAGCTGGCCCTAGCCTTTTGGGGGCCCCAAGTTAAATTTTGTTTTCAGAGTTAATTTCCTGCAATTCTACACATTCAGCCATGGAGCCACATTTTTCAGTTTTAAAGAATATCTGGTCGAATTTTTTTGTTGCGGGCAGAGGGAAGATTTAAAAAAAAATGTATAACTAAATTCATAAATTCTACTCGTTTTACCATAGGGTGGAGAGAAAGATGTGCAGCTTTAAAGCAAATTTCCTGCAATTCTACATATTTTTTTTTTTTTTTAATTTAACCTTTATTTAATTAGGCATGTAATTTAAGAACAAATTCTTATTTACAATGACGGCCTACCCCGGCCAAACCCGGACGATGGCTGGGCTAATTGTATGCCGCCCTAGGGGACTCCCAATCACGGCTGGATTGTGTTACAGCCTGGAATTGAACCAGGGTCTGTAGTGACGTCTCTAGCACTGAGATGCAGTGCCTTAGAACGCTGCGCAACTCGGGAGCCCCAAGTTTTGAACTTTACAGTTTTTAATATGATATCTGAGTGAGCGTGACTATCAAAATCAATGCCTGTATTTCTGTTCCCTAGATGCTAACAAACTGTGTATGACAGCTAGATAACAGTATCTGTGTGTGCGTGTGTCTGGGAGACGAGGGATTAGCCTTGAGGTTGGGCACATGGGAGATGCGTAGCCTGCCACGATGGCACTATTGTCAGAGTCTCCCCGGCACGCAGACTGGAAATTTAAAATGTTGTGTGTTTAAGTGACCTCAATTTATTATATTAAAAAGGGGCACAAGCTCAAGGACAAGTGAAGCATGCACTCTGGGCCTGAGACAGCACAGCCAGACAGTAACAGGCTGCAGGTGCTACAATGTATGACCAATCGATTTTGATCAGTTTGAATGGCCAGAATCTAGAACAGATAAGAAAAAAGGGTTCCAAAAGGGTTCTTCAGATGTCCCCATAGGAGAACCCTTTTTGATTCCAGGTAGAACCCATTTAGGTTCCATGGAAAACCCTCTGTGGAAAGGGTTTTATACGCAACCCAAAAGAGTTCTAACTGGAACCAAAAAGGTTTCTTCGAAGGGTTCCCCTATGGGGACAGCCAAATAACAGTGTAGGGATTCAGTATGAATCAAATTATACTACATTGATTGACTGTGTTTTAAAAGACAGCATCCAAATATCATATCAACTCTATTCATCTGTTGCAATTGTGGTGGGTTGTAGAATATTTTTTGCATCTACTAAAAAGTGCGAAAACCTGGCAAGAGACACCTTTCTCCCATTGGTATTAGACTGCACTTTATCAAGGGCATGGTGATGCTCGTTCACAATAAAGTAAACTCTAAGTGAGAGACTGGAACAGGATTCTCCTGTTGAAAGACGGCCAACGCCCATTGCTAAAAGTGCTAAAGCTCCCACAGGACGAGAGACAGTCTTATTTCTAGAGAGGTTGAACGAGACAAGGACAACATGAGCATTGGTCTAAATATTCCAAAGTCATACATCTTTTGACTACCTGATTAAATTGACTAACAAAGCTCCTCAGTGTTACCATTGAATAACAGTTCTTGTTGATGTTTTTATCAAATAATAATCTGTCAATGCTCAACCAAGATCACATGATGGATCTGTGCTCTTATGAATCATTTTGTTCTTCTCTGTCTTCAGTAATGGAAATGTGCATGTGTCTGGATGGAGCTGATTAAGTTGCTTCTGGGAAGGAAGGCTCGTGTTTATTGCTTAGAGGGGGCTTGTCATAAATCACCCAGTATGCAGCTCGTACCGTACATACTCTGACACTTCACTGTAACCACTCACCAAGGATGGCAATTTGTTCTGGCCCAGTGTATTTACATTTCTGATGGCCACCAGGTTTCTGTACAGTATTAAAGCAGGATGGATGGAAGAAGTGTGTCTGATGTTATCTTACTCATCTAAAGGGTGAAACATCAATTCTCTGTGTTTCTGTTGGGATGAGGATCTGTAAGCCAGCTGTGGCGCCGGACCAAGGCCAAACCAAGCATCTCCATGGCATCACTCTCTCTCTCTGTTTCATCTCTCTTCTCTCTCTCTCTTTCATCTCTCCTCTCTCTCTCTTTCATCCCTCCTCTTTCTCAGTCATTATAAAGCTTTTTTCCAGTGTGTTAGATGCACCAGTATTGTACTGTAAGATATACACTGAGTGTACAAAACATTAGGTACACCTTCCTAATATTGCACCCCTTTTTGCCCTCAGAATAGCTTCCATTCGTCGAGGCATGACCTACAAGGTGTTGAAAGCGTTCCACAGGGATGCTGGCTCATGTTGACTCCAATGCTTCCAACAGTTGTGTCAAGTTGGCTGGATGACTTTTAAGTGGTGGACCACTCTTGATACACAAGGGAAACTGTTTGAGCGTGAAGAACCCAGCAACGTTACAGTTCTTGACACAGTCAAACCCGTGCGCCAGGCACCTACTTCCATACCCCGTTCAAAGGCACTTAAATCTTTTGTCTTGACCACTCACCCTCTGAAAGGCACACATACACAATCCATGTCTTGTCTTAAGGCTTAAACATCCTTCATTAACCAGTCTACTCCCCCTTCATCTAACAAGTGGATTCACCTGGCCAGTCTATGTTATGGATAGAGCAAAAAATAATAATCAGCTGTTCAATCTAAGCATGTCAGTCATGTCTTGTACCAGCACTTCACTAAACCCCAGTACTATGTAATAATGCATTCTCAATCACTTCATCTTTGGTTGAAAAATGTAGGTGTTTTTTTTCAAGTGTATGCAATTAGCTTTCCCTAAAACAACCCATAATCTCCCCCTGCTATGCGCCTACTCCTGCTGAGTGTCACCAGAAAGACAGAGAAGACCTTTAGTGGTAGGAACAGCCTTCTGTTCTGGTAGCTCTACCTGCTGTCATGGAAACTGCAGCGTACCACAGGGAGGGAGAGCAATGGGAGTGGTACAATGGGGGCCCTGTAACCATTCAGAAGGCCTTGTGATTAAAGGAGCCAATAACACAACTGCTCTGTAACAGGTTAGGGGACAGAGAGAAGCCACACATGGACTGTTGCTTCTGTGGTTTGACTTTTTAAGAGCCTAAGTGCTTTTTAATTGGTTTCCTAAGTTGTTTTTGATGATGCCTTTTTAAATTCTATGAATCGCATTGTCAGACTGCTACTATATGATGTATCCACAGAAGAAGAAAAGGATACAGTGGTCTTCCCATTGTGTGATACACTACCTCCAACTGTCTAACTTGTTTATCAGATTACAGTGGACATCCTACACAACACCTTTGTTGTAAAAGAAGGGAAAAAAGTAAAAAACAAGAGTCTTTCATCTTTAACCAGAGTTTAATTTTAACGGTTTCCATTGGCATGTTTTTGAAGGGTATTCCTATGAACAGTCGTTGATTTTGGCTGATGTATGAAAAGCAAAAGCTGATAGAGAAACTGAATTCAAATTGGACCAGCCTCGCCAAACAGATAAGGATCAAAAGGGATGAAAACCAATGCCATTTCCCTCTGTGCACAGTCCGCACACTATCTGGTCTCCCTCTAAAGGTAGCCTAATCAAACACAAATATTCTGCTTGGTTTTCTCTCTCTAGAAAGCTGCTGGTGAAAGGTGCTAAGAAACAGATATTCATGTATTTTTTCAGTTCAGTAGATATTTTTTAAAATATATTTCTTTAAATTATAGCTGTATCAAATCCAGTGCCAATTAACAAGATTTAATTTAGCTTAATTTGGCACACTAAGAATTACAGTAATCACAAGGACAGGGTGTGTTAGATATGGCTCACTGACTCTAGAGGGGAGTAGATGTCTCTTTCAGCACTCAGCTACTGTACATTACTACTTGGTATCCGCTCTCCGCTCATCATCTCAGGTGCTGACTTCACAGAAGCCCAATAAAGACCGGTCTGAATCTGGCCATGAGAAGAAATAAGAAATATCACTCCTTCATAATAAAACAATAAGCAGCTACTTAAAAACATCTTGCCCAGCTCCTGTGAATGTATTTATTTACTTGTGGACCTCCCAGTTGACGTGATGGCCTTGCAGTCTTGAGGAGGTGTGAAGACGCTGTTTCAGTGTAAACAGGCTGATGAAACAACAACACCAGCCAGGGCATGGGTCCAACCGCAAAATCAAGAATAAGACTGGTAATTGGACAAAACCCAAAGTGACATGGTAGTCACACAGAGCCCTCGGCTGTTGCTGGTTGACATGGGAATTGGCCTGTTGGCAGCTGGCAGTCTTGTCAGTATCGCCAGTCCTGACTGAGAAGGGGGTAAAGCTCTTTTTCACCGGTGTGGATGGACAGACAACGGACCAGACCACCCCATGACATCTGGGCCAGACTGGTACACAATGACATTACTGGGATTCCACGGATATGACACATGAGGAGACATTTCTAATGTTACACACTCAGTACTATAGACTCCCTAGGCCTAGATCCCACAAAGACAGCCCAAAGTGGACAAGTCATAGTACTCGGGCCATGGATAGTGTCGCATAAAAGGGCAATCAATAACTGTGGTCAATAACCATGGATACATGCATCTGATATGAAACTAAGAAAGACTGTGTGTAGCTCCGTCTTGCTCTATGGAAACAGATACTGAATAGAAATACTGTATGATCAAATAATAACGGTGACTCAGTCAGTGAATGGCACTGGCAGTGAACTGCACAGTAGGCCTAGATCCATTTTCTAACAAGGACCCGAGCAGCTGCTGGCTCCTCTTCTTTCAGATGTGCCTGCTATGAAAGGGATCTGTGGGGCCTGGGCTCCACAGGTCTCATTAGGTTAGTGAGAGAAGATCAATGTTATGCTGATGCTGTGTCATGCCTGATGTGTGCCATTCCACTGTGGAAAAGGAAATTATTACTATACAGATCCCATTATTGAATCCATCCATCCATCCATCCATCCATCCATCCATCCATCCATCCATCCATCCATCCATCCATCCATCCATCCATCCATCCATCCATCCATCCATCCATCCATCCATCCATCCATCCATCCATCCATCCATCCATCCATCCATCCATCCATCCATCCATCCATCCATCCATCCATCCATCCATCCATCCATCCATCCATCCATCCATCCATCCATCCATCCATCCATCCATCCATCCATCCATCCATCCATCTATCTATCTATCTATCTATCTATCTATCTATCTATCTATCTATCTATCTATCTATCTATCTATCTATCTATCTATCTATCTATCTATCTATCTATCTATCTATCTATCTATCTATCTATCTATCTATCTATCTATCCTCTCACTCCATGGTCCTGATACGGTACAGTGGCATCTGTACAAAGACAGAGGCATGCATAGAGGGAACTCCAAATGGGACCTATTGCCAGCCCAGCATCCACAATTAGGAGACGACAAAGGAGGAGAGGGAAGAAGAGAGGGCATATAAACCCAAATTGCGAAATCCATATTGAACAGCAGTGATGCAATTACTGAGACTCTAGGGAGGAAGCATCTGACTGAGATTCTCAATGAATTATTCTTAATAGATGAAGGGGAGAAATAGTTTGCTGATGTAATGTCTTTCTAATGTATATTATGTATCATTACTATGATATGCATCTCATAAATGTGTATTAACGATAATGTATACACTATATATATACACAAAAGTATGTGGACACCCCTTCAAATAGGTGAATTTGGCTATTTCAGCCACACCCGTTGCTGACAGGTGTATAAAATCGAGCAGACAGCCATGCAATCTCCATAAACAAGAATGGCCTTACTGAAGAGCTAAGTGACTTTCAACGTGGCACCGTCATAGGATGCCACCTTTAGGCAGGCTACACAAGCTCACAGAACAGGACCGCCGAGTGCTGAAGCGCATAGCAAGTAAAAATGTCCTCGGAATGCAACACTCACTACCGAGTTCAAAGCTACCTCTGGAAGCAATGTCAGCACAATAACTGGAGCTTCATGAAATGGGTTTCCATTGTCGAGCAGCCTAAGATCACTATTCGCAATAGCAAGCATCAGCTGGAGTGGTATAAAGCTCGCCCGCCATTGGACTCTGGAGCAGTGGAAACGAGTTCTCTGGAGTGATGAATCACGCTTCACCATCTGGGAGTCTGACGGACGAATCTGGGTTTGTCGGATGCCAGGAGAACGCGACCTGCCCCAATGCATAATGCCAACTGTAAAGTTTGTTGGAGGAGCAATAATGGTCTGGGGCTGTTTTTCATTGTTGTCTAAGCCCCTTTGTTCCAGTGAAGGGAAATCTTAACGCTACAGCATACAATGACATTCTACACAATTCTGTGCTTCCAACATTGTGTCAAGCGTTTGGGGAAGGCCCTTTCCTGTTTCAGCATGACAATACCCCCATGCATGAAGCGAGGTCCATAAGGAAATGGCATGTCGAGATCGGTGTGGAAGAACTTGACTGGCCTGCACAGAGCCCTGACCTCAACCCCATCGACCACCTTTGAGACGAATTGGAACGCTGACTGCGAGTCAGTCCTAAATGCCCAACATTAGTGCCCGACCTCAATAATACTCTTGTGGCTGAATGGAAGCAAGTCCCGGCAGCAATGTTCCAACATCTAGTGGAAAGCCTCCCAGAAGAGTGGAGGCTGTTGTAGCAGCAAAGGGGGGACCAACTCCATATTAATGACCATGATTTTAGAAAGAGATGTTCGACGAACAGGTGTCCACATACTTTTGGTCATGTAGTGTATATTTAACAATTTGTATCAAAATTCACTTAAATTGTGTATTTTGCTATAGTTTGAAGCTATAGCCTCTCTTTCATGGAAGAGAGGCTACATTTCTCCACAGGTTCTCTTCTGCACTGTTCAGTAAATTTGGAAGAGGATTTAAGATGGTGTTTACTTTTTAATATTGGAAACAATTTCAGAGAGCAAGCTAACAAACCTTCCGTAGCTAGCTGCTACACAAATATTATCTAGTGTTATCTAGTGATCATAGAATCTCCGACAAAGTTGACACCAACAAAATTGGTATGTGGAAGTGCCTTCAAAGAAGCTATCCCGTGAATATTCTAAGTTTAAGTTCTTCCTCGAATACTTGCTCGGAAAGCTCAATGTTTTCCAGTCGTACGCTAATCCGTTTCACCGGGACTGTAAACAGCGAGGCGCTCATCCAAAAGGGGAAGTTATGTCACAGGCTCTCTTCCCAAGGCAGGCTTCCAGGTCTGGAAGCACGCTTTCCACTGTGCTCAGAGGGCACTTTCCATACTGCAGTTTATCTGAAGTACTTCAGTCATCACCTTTGTGCATAAAATAACCATTTAATTATTAAAATAATTGTTGCAGAGGCCTTTTTTTTTTTTATCACTCGCAGCCGAAGATTTTGTCCGAGTGCATCAAAACCGTGATGCATCATGGGTAAAATGTGACCGACTGACTGATCTACAAATAATATTGAGTAGTTATTTATGATGCAAGGTGAGTCAGATTAGTCAGTCTCGCCTTGCATTATATTCATCCAACGTCTGTCAAGCTTTTGGATGACGTGATGATGACGCTGTCACTCCTTGCGCTGCTCCCTATAGCTCAATGCAGTGGCGATTTTAGCATGTCAATCTTGGTGGGGCAAAAAAAACATATGTGGGATGCATGCCAGCAAAGCCACTACACAACACAGCACTAAACAATACAGTCATTGCACTATAACGGTGACAAACGGTTCCCACAAACTGTCCCAATAGCAGAGTCCCAACAGCAGTCTCAACAACTTACCACTGCTACACCTGGCTATCAGCGTAGCCTTGTCTGGCATTGAAATAGTTCATTCAGCCTCATTTACTGCCTTTTAAAAAAACATAGCTGATATGGCTGACCTGCTTAAACAAACGTGCTTAAACAAATGTGGTTTCTACTGACAATTGAGATGTACAAACTATGGCATAAGGGGACGACAAGTGGATAAGAGGCAATCCGTAATTTCGATTAAGACATTAATGAGCGAGCTAGGACGGACGTAGTCAATATAACTATTTGTTGAGCACATTTGAAATGTACAGCGACATAATTCAGAAAATGGTCCGTTCTTATAGTATTCTCCCTGTACACCAAGTCAGAACCGTAGGATAAATAAAGGGCGCATATAAGCAGACAATGAAAGTTCTTACAATATTCAACACCAAGTCAGAACAGTAGGAGAAATTAAGAGGTGAAAATTGACCAAATTATTAGGATGAGGCACATGGGCTATTAACAGCTTACTACACAACATACACTTAGTATTACTTTCTTAGCTACAGTATACATATCTTCCTGGCATATTACATAATTTATGCAGCAGCATACAATACATTCTTTGACTCCCCTTGCTCACTTGAACAGGAAGGTGGCACGGCGGTCATTCGTGGGCAAATTTTGTCATCAAACTTTGTCATCAAAGGCTGTCATTCTCTGGATTTATGGTGCTTTCAAGACAACTGGGAACTCGGAAAAAAAACAAGGTCGAATCATGATGACGTCAGTGATCTTCAGGTCGTAGCTCTAGAAAGAGGCCCGACTTCCGGATTTACAATCCTGAATTGGATGACTGTTCAAAACGTATTTTCCCAGTCGTATCTATTTTTTTCCGAAGTTCCCAGTTGTCTTGAACTCACTGGTCAAATTTTTTCGTTTCGAGTTAACAGTTGTTTTGACCGCGGCACAAATCATGCTTCATTGACAGCATGGTCAATGTTGAATGTTTATCATTTTAAGCTTGGAAAAGAGACCCTTAATCCTAGACTTGGGACCACACAGCCACTCCACTGAATAGCAGGCTAGTGATTGCTTTGCAATGCTTGCAGTTAGCCACTGATTCCTTAGGAGGATTCTAAGGGTCGGTGACTGACAGGGGCCCTAAAAAATGATTACAACATTGGTGGTGGGGCCCAATGTGATATATTTTCATGGGGTCCAAAATCCCTGGCGGTGCCCTGCGTGTTAATGCCAAAATAACATGCAAAACAGGCAAGCTCAATTCCACTTTCAGTTTTCCTGAAAAATAGTAGCATTGTGCCAACGAGCCATTTTTATCAGTTTTCTGGCCTTGCTTTTCTGTTTACTCCTACGGCCAGCCTGGCAAACGTTACAACCACGTCCCAAGAATCAGTGGTGTATTCATTACGTCTTGCAACATAAACAGTTTACCGTTTAAGAACCAACCAGAAGCAAACAGAGCAAAGGGAACGAAGAAGGGCAGGGACCTACCTGAATTAGTCCAAAATAAACTATATTTTTTGTTGCAAACGTTTTCCGTTTGGAGTAAAAGGTATCTTAATTGGCGTAATGAATACACCCCAGGTGTGCATAAAGGTGAGCTAAGACATTCACAAAAAAAGACAAAACAAATAATAATACCAATACATTGATAATAACAAATAATTAGTGATGAAAGAAAACGTTTGCAAAATGTATGCAAATATGCGGTTCTAAGAAAAACTGTGTCATATGCTCACTCTATGCTTTCGACAGTTGTTACTACACATGGTGTGATAAAAAAAGTAGCTAAATCAAAGTAATAACTCACCTAACCCAGGAACAAACGTGTTGAGAAATAGGCATATTACTGCTACTGGGAATGGCATGTATGGAATAGCTGCACGCAAAGGTCCTTTCTTCTCTCGTACTTGGACCACAACTCCACTGGTCGAAGAAGTAACTCCCTTTTCATTCATCTCGGTGTCTTTCTGGTCCATATTGAGCGCAAAACACGCAAAGTGTGAAATATTTATCACACTGTTGATTTTCTCTCTGTCAAAGACTCCCTTGCGCAACCAGGATGAGCACACCTCTCCAGAAATGACCAACTGAACGAAGTGGACTGTGTGTGTGTGTGTGTACGAAAGCAGCGCGCAAGCACCGAGTATCTGCTCTTTTGCACAGTTCTGCGAACACTAGTGGACTGACTACTTACTGTAGGTTACATAGCCTGACATATTTAAAGCGGCAGTACCCTGCTTGGTGTTTCAAAATAGCCACAATTAATGCCACAGAGACACCTGGAATTAGGCAAATAATAATAATACATAAATAAATACAACGAATAATATGTGTTGTATTTATATTCATATTATGGACTGCACAACGAATGGCCTTTGTGTAGCAGAGAACACTGAATTCGAAACATATACAGCATGTTCCTCTTGCTAAACACCTACCCCTGCAGATTCATATGTGTAATAAAGTGTTGATAAATGTTGAATAGTACCCGCAAAACACCAGTCTCAACGTCAACAGTGAAGAGGCGACTCCGGGATGCTGGCCTTCTAGGCAGAGTTGCAAAGAAAAAGCCATATCTTCCTCTGTCCGGTGTCTGTGTTCTTTTGCCCATCTTAATCTTTTATTTTTATTGGCCAGTCTGAGATATGGCTTTTTCTTTGCTATTTAATGAAGCTGCCAGTTGAGGACTTGTGAGGCGCCTATTTCTCAAACTAGACACTCTAATGTACTTGTCCTCTTGCTCAGTTGTGCACTGGGGCCTCCCACAGTTTCTTGGCAATTTTGAGCCTGTAATCGAACCCACAAATGCTTTTCTTTCAAAAACAAGGACATTTCTAGGTGACCCCAAGCTTTTGAACGTAGTGTATTTTTTATGATATAATGATGAAATCCCCTAATAAGAATTGGATCATTTGTTTCTGACAATCTAAATTGGACTCTTCTAATAAGGTACACATGGTATTCATTCCAATATGTTACTGTATAATACTAATTGGGGGTATGGAACTTTTTTTAATTCTTTTTTTTTCTTTTCTCGATGTCGTCTCATCGCTGCACCTCCCCAACGGGCTCGAAAGAGGTTGAGGTGGAGTCATGCGTCCTCCGAAACATGACCCGCCTAACCGCAGTGCCTTAGACTGCTGCGCCCCTCTGGAGGCCGGTATGGAGTAATTTTAACCATATATATATATATATATATATATAAATCGTCAACCCTGTTACTTTATTTGAAGTTGAACATGACAGCTCTTTATGACAGAATATTAAAATTAGGTGAAATCCCAACGTTCTTTTTTTTGTTTTACCAAGTTACACTTCTCAAAAGGCACCGAATTGGTGAAACGACCAAGAGGTCGAGTAGACTTTACTCAGACTAGCCCCTCTGAAACAGATATCATTTATCAAGGACTGGACAAGGAAATGCAATTGTCAATTCTCAGTAAATATTCATAACCTAAACCCCCAAAGATTGTCACTCTTTATCACCACAAGGTTGTTTGTTGCCTAGCAACAGTGACAACTGTAGGTAGTCGAGGCCATATTGATAGGGGATTTGGGGTATCTCTTGTCCTGTGTGTGGAATTTGTAAGGTAATATGGTGAAAGCCCCAAAGCATTTCAAACATGCATTGCATCCATTTAAGAAGCACACATTTGGATTTTATGAAGATTGGTTGGTCTCACCATAGAATTAGAAATACTTATATTCCTATGGGTCTAACTTTGCATATTTATTACAACATTATTGTGTCTCTGCTGTCTCTCGTATCCCTGGGTCATGTGCTCTTACTGAAGTTCAGGCTACAACTGAGACAATTTACGAGTGTGAACAAGTCAAGAAGGTCAACACTTGCTGACTGATAAGGATCAGATTATGTTCTTCTTATCAGACAGATTAAACTTTGGAGTGCATTTGGAAAGCTTTAGCAACCAATCAAGCTTCTCTCCGTCTTATTTTTCAGGCACCGCCATCTTTGTTAACTTGTGGCGGCAAAGAAGGCACATCATTACTTATTTGTAAGTACCTATTTACTTATTTGCTTCACTAGCTAAGGTAATTTGACAAACTGTTTGGCGATGAGACCAAGTCTTAATTTTTTTCATGAAGCATCCGACCTTCCCGCTATGCAGCTACTGATATGCCTAGGCCTACTGTACAGTAGTTTCACATTGTTGAGCATTCCAAGTAAATATCCTCATAGGTAATCTGCGGATGACAACTTCCTCATCCCATCCTCCCAATTACTTACTTTTCTAGGATGTGAAATATATACCGAACAAAAATATAAAACGCAACATGTAAAGTGTTGGTCCCATGTTTCATGAGCTGAAATGAAAGATCCCAGATATGTTCCATGCACATTATTTCTCAAAAATGTTGTGCACACATTTTTTACACCCCTGTTAGTGAGCCTTTCTCCTTTGCCAAGATAAACAGCATGATCATTACACAGGTGCACCTTGTGCTGGGGGCAATAAAAGGCCACGCTAAAATGTGCAGTTTTGCCACACAACACAATGCCACAGATGTCTCAAGTTTTGAGGGATCGTGCAATTGGCATATTGACTGCAGGAATGTCCACCAGAGCTGTTGCCAGAGAATTAAATGCAACCTGGAAAGCAACTTGCATCCTATTAGGATTTCTGCAGGTTACCGACTACACTCGATGGGCTCTGCTCTGTAAGACAAAGCCAAGTATGGATCGGTCCCAATGTGTGCTGCCTTTTTAAAGAGTCTCTTCACAATTTGCACGCCTTTTTCTGCCTTTTAATTAGGTTTAGGATATAGCAGACTAGATGTTGTGTGTCTGAACTCCTAATGCTCTGCAAAAATGTTGAACTCACTGCAGGCAAACTGGGTGCATTACCAGAAACCACCACTAGGAATCCCATGTTTAGCAAAAAAATAAATGTAATGCTGTAGTCTTTGCTATAGTGCTGGACAAGAGTAAAATTTTGGGGTAATTTGACAGGTAGTCAATGGTCAACAAGTAGTCCTTACCATTGCAGTGAAACAGGTTGACGGCAACCATCTCCCAGGCTGTGGTGGGTAGGTTGTCACAATGTTCCACCATGTTCTCACTGTCAGAATTTATGTTTGGCCAATAAAGGGACTCTCTGGCCCCTCTCTTACATTTCTCAGCCCGAAGTTGTCATTCATGCACTCTCTGCATTATCTCCTGATGCATTGAAGTACTGTAGGTATCACCATTCTGCTTGTCTTCAGCAGCACTGCTTACAAAAGCCTTTCTGCCAGCCATTTTACAGATTATGGATCAAATGCAAAGAATGGGATATTTTGTGATCTCTTCAGCTATTCTCCTTAGTTGCTGATCAGATACAGGAAGTGACTCCATGACCATATCCACATGCAAGACAACCTCCTCCTCCATAGACTTCTGGCTGAGGCTGATTTGGACCACCACTGGCGAAGCCCTTAAGATTGCATCTGCTACCACTAAAGTTGACCCAGGCACATAGGATAGAACAAAATCATAGCGTTGCAAACTCATCATCATCCTTTGAATACGAGGAGGCATGGCGTTCAATTTTTGTTTTTATATATCTTTTTTTGCACTTAGCAGGGCACTTCCTGTCCTGGTGCCACACCTATTAGTCATTTTGTTTGTTGCTCCTTTGGTCATAGCACCCCCTTGTGTCCTTGTCCAAAAAATCCACTGCGGCGCTTTCCACCTACATGGCAGAGTTTGCTGGGGTGAAGAAAGATGTCAAAGTTCTCACCTTGCTGTTGCATGCTACACCGAAACACATAGCTTTACGTTCATCTGGCACCTTTGTCACTCCAATGGCACATTTACAGCAAAAACTGCAGCCAAAATGTTTCCAGTTAAAGTCTACAAACCCATCCAGGCTCAAAGTCCATTGCGCTTTCATAAACTCTGAAAAGTACCATCAGTGCTTGTCTTGGACTGAAAAAGGTGCCGGTACTCATTTTGGGTGCCGTTACTGTTTATATGTAGGTGCAGGAGCTCCACAATACTTTTGAGCTCATATACTATAAAGAGCAAACAGGAGCTCAAGACAGACTACAGGGAGGAGGTGAGGGCTCTGGGAGTGTGGTGCCAGGAAAATAACCTCTCACTCAACGCCAACAAAACAAAGGAGATGATAGTGGACTTCAGGAAACAGCAGAGGGAGCACCCCCCTATCCACATCGACGGGACCACAGTGGAGAAGTTGAAAAGCTTCAAGTTCCTCGGCGTACACATCACTGACAAACTAAAATGGGCCAACCACACAGACAGTGTGGTGAAGAAGGCGGAACAGCGCCTCTTCAACCTCAGGAGGCTATATACATTTGGCTTGGTACCTAAAACTCTTACAAACTTTTACAGATGCACAATTGAGAGCATCCTGTCGGGCTGTATCACCGCCTGGTACGGCAACTACACCAACCGCAACGGCAGGGCTCTCCAGAGGGTGGTGCGGTCTGCCAACGTATCACCGGCGGCAAACTACCTTCCCTCCAGGACACCTACAGTACCCGATGTCACAGGAAGGCCGAAAAGATCATCAAGGACAACAACCACCGAGCCTCTGCCTGTTCACCCCGCTGTCATCCAGAAGGCGAGGTCAGTACAGGTGCATCAAAGCTGGAACCGAGAGACTGAAAAACAGCTTCTATCTCAAGGCCATCAGACTGTTAAATAGACATCACTAGCACATTAGAGGCTGCTGCCTTATATACATAGACTTGAAATCACTGGGCAATAATGTTTACATATTTTGCATTACTCATCTCATACTGTATGTATATACTGCATTCTATTCTACTGTATTTTAGTCTATGCCGCTCCGACATTGCTCGTCCAAATATTTATATATTCTTAATTCCATTCCTTTACTTTAGATTAGTGTGTATTGTGTGTATTATTGTGAAACTGTTAGATATTACTTGTTAGATATTACTGCACTGTTGGAGCTAGAAACACAAGAATTTCGCTACACCCGCAATAACATCTGCTAAACACGTGTATGTGACCAATACAATTTGATTTGATCTGATTAGAACATTTGAGGTGCCTGTACTTAGCTCTGGTGAGCTCCTGCCCCAGTCAAGCACTCGGTACCATGTATCACTTTGTTGATTACAGCGAGCAGAGACGACCATGACCACAAATCATAGTTAACTAGTTTTAATGTTGTCCGGCCGTTGCCGTGCATAATACCACAGGTGTCGTAAAAAAACGTTCTCAAACATATCAATACACTATCTGTTCTGTCCCACAACAGTTGGTATTGTGTTTGCACTGTCTGGGACAGTTGTGCTCAGGCTGTTGATCCAGATTGATGACTCATCTGTCCTTCATTGGAGAAAAAAAAAAAAAGCATCTCATCTTTGTTTCCAACTAAATAGGGTATGGCTCCATTGTTGAACCCTCTTATGTGTACTTACCTGTGTTTATTTTCAGAATTGTTACATTTAATTTCTTGCATAATGTCAATAAAATGATTTTACAGCACTGAATAAGAGGACCTGAATTGACATAGCATTTCAGATGAACAGTGGTTCATTATGGTTCCCATTCTGCATCACAGTGTGAGAGGGGAAAGAGCAATGCTTCTATTCTCATACAAAAACTACTTTATTTCAGTGAATGTGTCTCGTCACCTCAGGAGAACATAACACTCCATTGTATTTCTCAGGTAGCTTCCTGTTCAGCAGTGTGACTTTCTTGACAAAGGCTCATTGCCTCAAGGAGATGCACAATCAAGTAATTCTGTATTTCATATCAGTCCCTAAAAGAGCACAGAGGGCAGCATTGACTATTTTCTCATGCTTTATACAGTATGGAAGACTCCCGAGACATTTTGGCTGTTGTTGGGCTACTCTGTTTCCTCACTGTTAGTGTCAGAGTGACCTTTCAATGAAGGGTCTTCATCAGCTGGACTGATGGGAGGTGGTGGTGCTCTATGTTCCCTGGCTGAGCGGCAGCTGCTGTGTGAGTGCACTGCATAATGCTACTGTAAATAATGGATAATCCCTAGTCATATCTAAGGCTGGGGTGGGCTAGGTAGGTGAGGTGGGGGGATCCAGATGAGCCGGGAACCCAGAGCAGGGCTGGGGCAAACTTCAAAAGCCTCCCATTTGGGCTTCCAGTCACTCAGTGATGCTGTTTTACCCAAAAGGCTGAGACTTTTATTTTTCCATCTACGCGGGCCGGCACTTGTGTCTCACTGGACCATGGCTCCGGCAGACCTGCTCTAACTTGGAGCCAAGGAAAGGCCCTGGGTACCTTTCAGCTTGCATTTACATAACAATGGCTTGTTGTGATCTTTAAGACCTTCTCACAAAGCAACAGTATTGAATGATCAATCAATCAAATGTATATTATAAAACCCTTTTTACATCAGCAGTTGTCACAAAGTGCTTATACAGATGCCCAGCCAAAGAGCAAGCAATGCAGAATGTTTTTATTTAACCTTTATTTAACTAGGCAAGTCAGTTAAGAACAAATTCATGGTGCCTTTAACCCCAGACAGCAAAACATCTTATGAAACATGGCCTCTCGGTGCTTTTCAAGCTTCAGTTAAATGTTCTAAATACACAGACATGCACTCGTCTCAGGGTCATATAGTTCATATAATTTTATTACACCCCCACTCTTCTCATGTCGTCTCTGGGGAGGCAGAGTGGCCCTCTACGTCTATAGGGCAAGTGCAGAGTAAGCATATTGAACTGGACATTTCAATTGCAATTCAACAGAACAACAGAGCAGGATCCATCCTTGTCTGTCTCAGAGAAAGAGCTTTAGAATTGCTTCCCAATGCTAAACAAGTACAGTTTGTCCCAGTGTCTAGCAGGCAGGCAATAGCATTGTTAAAATGCCTCAGTGTGTGGGGGAACCAGATGCAAGGTTTGTTGATGAGATTACAGTAAAGTGCCCGGGGCCTATACACTGAGTGTACAAAACTTTCCTTGACATACTGTAGACTGACCAAGTTAATCCAGGTGGAAGCTAGGATCTCTTGTTGATGTAAATTGCTAAATCCACTACAATCAGTGTAGATGAAGTGGAGGAGACAGGTTAAAGAAGGATTTTTAAGCCTTGAGACAATTGAGACATGGATTGTGTATGTGTGCCATTGAAAGGGTGAATGACCAAGACAAAATACACCTTTGAACTGGTTATGCTAGAAATGTATGTGACCCTCTAGAAACTAATGTGACCCTGTAAAGACATTTTGCTATTATAAGAAGCTAAAATGTTGAATCAAATACTTTAAAAAGTAATCTATTGGAATAATATGTTAATTCATTGTGAAAACACTGTTTTGCTATTGAGATGTATTGCATTGGAAATTGTACACTGTCTATTGAAACAAGAACTTCACATTGAGAATGACATCAGGCTGTCAATGAAAAAGGCGGTAGGAAGTGGATGCTGAGTTTGAATTAAGCAGCGCGTTGAGTAAATTTGGTGAAGACGAATGTTCTATATTAGTATCGAAAACTGGAACAAAAAGGAAATGGTCTAAGATTGAACTGAATGATACGTGTGTAAATGATAATGATTTCCTTCTTGTTGGGATGCGTTTGTTGAGCAAGGATGCATATGTGGGAAACTCATTATGTAAGATATGCCGTAAGAGCGTTCGTCAACCAAACCACTGCAGTTTAAGAATTGTAAAGGACTTGGCCATGTTTCAAGTGTGTGTAGACAAATTGAGTAGACTGAAGAACGGTGTGTAGAAGGACGACGGCGTTGGAATTGTGGTGGGGATCATGATCCTGAGTTCCTGGACTGCCCTGTAAGGGCGAAGAAAATTGAGGCGGCAAAAGTTAGAGCGGTCAATCGAATCTCCTATGCGGAGGCGATTAAAATAATTGAGAAAACAAGTGATGCTAGTGGTAGTGGATACAATACAGCCTGTAGTAAATGTTTGTTGCCAGACTAAAGATACCCTGTGTGTTAAAATTGTGGATTTTGTTGCGGTTATTGCCACAGTTATAAACTGTACAGCACATTGTGGCTGCGGCAGAAAAGTTTTTGATCTGTAGACTTGCAAGGGGTTCCCTTGAGCCTGTGTAGGGATCAGATCTGTTTTATTTATGTATTTTATCAGAAAATATTTATATTTTTTTGTTCCGTTTTTTGGGGGAATCCTTGTTCCAGCCCGTATAGTAGGTGGCGGAATGGTGTGATCGCCAATATACTATAGAACAAGAAGAAGAGAATGACAACATGCAAGTGGTCAGTCTGTTCTGTTATTGCAATCATGAGAGACTACTAAAAATATTTTTGTAATTGAACCAAGCCTTATATGAAGTTATATGAAGTATATGGAGTTGTCTGAGTCATTTCAAAGGTGCAACATACTTTTGGTGTTTTCTGCTTGGTCTAAAACAAAAATAAAGTCGTGAACAACGAAAAGATTTCAGAGTTCTCAAGCCTTGCTTACAGGATCCAAACGTGAGGGACGAGACATTACTAGAGAAGATGAATACTGTCTACGGTCTGGAGATGAAAAAGAAAAACAAGCGGTCAGCCTTATTGAAGAGCAGAGCTAAAGTAGCTTCCAGGAAGGGGAAAGTCACACATCTAAACCAAATACCCTGGTTGAGAAGCTTGACGTTGGAAACAAAGCCATCTGTGATGCTCTTCAAAACATCACCACACAAGTAGCCAGCCTCTCAGACCAATAGGACAAAGACAGAGAATTAAACAGTCGCGAACAACGAAAAGACTGGTGGTGGTGACGGCAAATGCAAACCAAGACGTTGTCGGAAGATGTGGAAGCTGTTACAAATATGGCAGTAATAAAACACTTTGCTGTGGTGTAAACGAAAAGAGAATACTGCAACTACAATCAAGATTGAGAGTACTCTTACTGAAACATGTTCCGCTGAAATGACAGAGAGGCAGTTGCCACTTACCAGGAAGCAAGTGAGAGCTGGTAGGATACAGATGTCTAGTCTAGTGCTCCCTTCACAGAATCAACACCTCAGTGTTGCGGGATGCTGGATCACAAGTGTCAATTGTGGGGCTGAACTGGAAGAGGAGACACTTACCTGACGATTGAAATCAGACCCGTTGAAGAACTACTTGATGATGGTGGATTGAACCTCACAGCTGCTAACGGAACAAGTGTACCTTACCAGGGCTGGATAGAAGTGGAATTTGGTCTGCCAGACAACCCAGACAGGAAGTTGTCAGTCCCAGTGTTGGTAAGCAGCAGTTATTTTGAGAGGCTGATCATAGGGTTCAACATGATTGAAGAGTTGGCTCAATAAGATTCAACAGCAGACAGAACTGCTTTGGATTGGAGGTAAAGGAACATGTTGTACAGCTCCCTCATGAAGACAAAGCTGTTATCACAGTGACAGTAGAGAGCACTACAGAAAAGTGCTTCGCTCTCCAGAACAGAACAGTGCTTGGATGCATTCCACGACTACTGTATCAAGAGGTGAATAATCATATACAAGATCTACACGGTCGAGGGTGGATTCAGAAATGTTCCTATTCTTCTCCCATTGTGTGTGTCAGGAAGAAGGGTGGTAGCCTGCGTCTATGTGTGGACTACCAAGGGTTGAAATTATATATATATATATTTTTTTAACCTTTATTTAACTTGGCAAGTCAGTTAAGAACTAATTCTTATTTACAATGACAGCTTGCCTACAGGGTCATAGTAGGGTCTCAGGCTAACGGCTAACAGCTCAATGTCCGGGCTACAAAACTGTTCCTTAACAGTAATATGGCTCGGATTACACCATCAATGACAGGGAGGTGTGTTGAGAGTCATCGGATACGGGTTGCGGACGTTAACCCCTACTGAGAAGAACTACAGGTTGCATTCTGGGAAACTGGAATTCCTGGCATTAAAGTGTGCCATTACTGAGGGATTCCGGGACTATCTGTTCCATGCCCCTCATGTCACTGTATATAGAGCAACAACCCTTTGACTTATGTGATGAAGTCAGTGAAGCTCAATGCTGTTGGACATCGCTGGGTGGCAGAGTTGGCGGATTATCGGTTCACACTGAAATACTGACCTGGAACCGCTAACAGAGATGCAGATTTCCTATCAAGACGTCCTTCAAAGAGATGCAATACTATGTGACGAATCTACCACTGTCTGTACAACTTTCCCTTTCCTTTTAATTGGAGAGAAGCAAGGGTGATGTTGAATACATTCTGGGGATTGTAGACCACTTCACAAACTTTGCCCAGGCTTACGCTACAACGAACAAGTCCGGCAAATATTTAACAACAGGTGCATAAGATGGGTAAACAAAAAAGACACAAAAAAAAGACAAAACATTTGCCTCGATTTCCTTGCTGCAAAATGATATCATCATAGGATAGCTTCCTGGACACCTCTCTGTTTATGCTCATCATCGCAAGGCCTGTCTTGTGTCATTGTGGACCTGAGGTAGTTCCTCTCTGCAGAAGCTACTGTAACAGGAGCAGTTGTCACGATTTGGAGGGACAGCCACAAGTTGGGGAATATTACCTTTAACTTATTTTCTTCCAAGTACGACAAAAGTTCAAGGATGGTCATGGTAGTCTTTGGAAAGTCTGGAAAACTTTGCATTTCTGAAGCCAATTCCTTTCCATCCAGGTCTGACTGGCCATTAGCACTGAGAGAGCTGCTGAGGTTTGCACACCGTTGTTCAAGTTCGGCTGGGGTAAGCATGGGAAAGTTGGTAAGCACACCAAACATACTCTCTCTCGCAGTGACTCAATGCAGACATCCACAACTCAGTTATTTGCTTAACTGAATCAATGAGAGGTTCATCAGGACACTTATATGAGAAGTACTGCTTCATTTTTCGGAGTCTATTCTGCTTGAGAATAGCATCCACATTAATTTCCGGGCATATCTCTTTAGCTGTGGCTTGAGCAGAGGCAAATCCATTTCTCCTGTAGCTGATCAGGGAGGCTTCAGCTTTTCGCAACAGTCTAAGAGCAACATACAGTTGCATGGATTCTGACTGCAGCAACTTACTGACATGCTGAATTTGGTTTAGGATGTCGTTCCAAACAACAGTGCAGACAGAGGGACTGAGCCTCCACCCTAACGATGGGATCGGTGGCTTTCTCCCTCACTTCAAGCAGTTCTTCCCTGATTTTTACGTATTTTTTTTCTCCTCATTTTTCCTCTTCCTTCTATATTGTTCCCCCGATGGCTTCGATCTTTTCATGAGAACAGAAGTCAGAACGGCAGTCAGAATATTTTCAATGGATAAACTGTCAACTGTCGCGCCACTCGACTCACCCAACGTCCACACCTGGCCCCGCCCTCCCTCACCACCATCTCTCCAGTCAGCAATACCATTTCACTGATAACAAATAATTAAGTATTGACTTAATGTGTTATTCGTTTTATTTTCCAGTGTATCTCCTATGTTATATTCAGAGCAGCTCCTAAACTGTCTCCCGGCGCTAATGGACCCGACGTCCATGAATTTAAAGAACGACTTCTAAATGTCTGTTGGCTAGCTAAACAGATGCTAATCGCTAGCTGGAATGCTAAAAACATAGCTGGATAGCTGGATAGCGCAGCAGCTCTGATGATGATTTTTGTATACATTTTATGATGAATTATACTGTCGAAATTTGTGAAATAGAACTAGAACTGCCAGTGTCCTCCTTCCTTCACGACCGCTACCAGGTAAAATAGAGCCAAGCAACAAGCATAGCAAGGGTTCTTCACGTAATCCGGTCAGAATTTTGCAAGTTCTAGCAACAGCCCTAGCAACAGAAGCTAGAACTCATCGAATCCCATTGTGACGCAGAGGGGGGCCACTTTTTGGCAGGGGGACACTATTTGGCATGACAGGCCCACCAATGTACCTACAGTTAAGACAATACATGTAGGAATGTTGTAGAATAATATGTACCCTGTGTGTATCTCCCAAGTGTGTGTATCTCTCTAAGGCATTGCATCTCAGTGCTAGAGGCGTCACTACAGACACCCTGGTTCGATTCCAGGCTGTATCACAACCGGCCGTGATTGGGAGTCCCATAGGGCTGTGCACAATTGGCCCAGCGTCGTCCAAGTTTGGCCGGTGTAGGCTGTCATTGTAAATAAGAATTTGTTCTTAACTGACTTGCCTAGTTAAATAAAGGTTCAAATAAAAATTAAATGTTGTTTTTAGTCAGAAAAGAGATTCACATTCAATAACGCCTTGCACACTCTTGCCTGCATCTAGCTTATCTAGGGTGTAAACATTAATTCAGGTATGTTTATCGCTGTTTCGTTCTGTTTGCTTTCCGTTTAAGATTTTTTTTTTAACAGAATCGGCGGAATGAATAGACCCCTGATCACACACAAACTTGTTAACTTTCATAGCAGCCACATGAAAACAGCTTGATCACTTTGCTCGTTGTATATACAGTATAAATCTTTCTCGCAACTATCAACACGCTCTCCTAATTTTACCTTTTCCCTTCGCTTGTGGACTTGTGCACAACACATCAGCTCTCTGCGAAAAAACCTTTCCAAGCCAAACCTTTATATCATGACCGCTAACTGCTATACACAGCCTACATCGTTTTCACTTTATAGTGAACTAAAACTACTAGAACTAACGCGTTAGTAAACCCACTACAATCATGCAGTGCAGTGTACAGTCAGCAAGAAGTTTAGCAGTTACACCGGCGTTACCCGCTGGCAATAAATTAATACAACCAAAAGCATGATTTGGAATAAATTAATTTGTAAAAAACTGTTCATGTATTGTCTTTCTCTCTCTTTGAGGCAACTACTCACCACATGTTATGCACTGCAGTGCTAGCTAGCTGTAGATTATGCTTTCAGTACTAGATTAATTACTTTGATTGGGTGGACAACATGTCAGTTTATGCTGCAAGAGCTCTGATTGGTTGGTGGATGTCCTCTGGAAGTTAATTAATTACTGTGTAAGTCTATGGAAGGGGGTGAGAACCATGAGTCTCCTGGGAGTGGAAGGTGTCTTAATGTTTTGTGCACTCAGTGTATATTACTCTAATGTAAAAGTGCCACATATGTTAACTTCCAGTCAGCTCTCTGAAGCACCCCGTGTCTCCTTCCATTTGCTGTACCCGCTTCCAAAATCCTGCTGCGCTGTGCGTACTACAAGTGCATTGTTCAAAAGTAACCTTTAAACGCAGCACTCAGAATACCATTCTACAGTTTACAAATTCATATATTCATACCATGACATTTTCATACAAGGAGAATAGATATTTTTAGATACAGTTCAAACCTCATAACATTTGCGCGCTCCGTTGCTTCTCCCCTGCCAACGCTTCTCATAATGATGGTAAAATTGTTTAATTGGTTGGCTTTGTGTGAAGGTCTAAACACCCGGGTTGGGCAGAGATATTGTAATGAAGGCTGTTCCTTTGTGTCTCCAGAACAGAAATACACTCTTAGAAAAAAGGTTTCCAAAAGTTTTTTTTCTTCTAAAGAATCCTTTTTGGAAGATGAGGGTTATTTTGTAGAGAAAAGGGTTCTACCTAGAACAGGTATGGGTAATATTGATGGGGGTGGGGGCCACAAAATAACTTGTTGACTTGATTCATGATGATTTTGAAAGTATGATGTTGACATGATCAGTCTAATCAAAGCTACTGTAGATATAACGTGATTTGACGTCATTTTATCTGTGGCCAATGATCTTAAGCCTTCTTCTAATGTAACTCTATGGGAGCACCCAAGGAGCTTGAATTTTCGAGCTCTCCCCGTAGAGTTTGCGGTGATGTGGTGTCCCCATGAATGACAGAACACTGAGCCAATCACGGCGTAACTAGAGAACATTACCAACCCCTACGCTCCGTATTTTACGCTGGCTGCCCCACCACCACAGAAAGCACTGAGCTAGGCTAAAACACCAGCATTTTGGAGCTGCCTTACTCAAGGAAGCAAAAATGAGACCATGTTTGTATGCGGCTTTATTAACTAAATTATTATAATTATTTTGCAAACTGATATGAAACAAGTATTCATGCCAAAAACTACATATTTTTTTAGCTAAACAGGTGGGGCTGAATGACGGGTCGTCATTGCTGGGAATACAGATATTCATCTATTGGTCACAGTTACCTTAAAAAAAAGGTAGGGACGTGGATCCGAAAACCAGTCAGTATCTGGTGTGACCACCATTCGCCTCATGCAGCGCGACACATCTCCATCGCATAGAGTTGATCAGGCTGTTGATTGTGGCCTGTGGAATGATGTCCCTCTCCTCTTCAATAGCTGTGCGATGTTGCTGGATATTGGCTGGAACGGGAACACGATGTTGTACACGTCGATCCAGAGCATCCCAAACATGCTCAATGTTTGACATGTCTGGTGATTATGCAGGCCATGGAAGAACTGGGACATTTTCAGCTTCCAGGAATTGTGTACAGATCCTTGCGACATGGGGCCGTGCATTATCATGCTGAAACATGAGGTGATGGCGGCGGATGAATGGCACGACAATGGGCCTTAGAACTTGAGACATCTGTGGTATTGTGACAAATGTGACAAAACTGCACATTTTAGAGTGGCCTTTTATTGTCCCCAGCACAAGGTGCACATGTGTAATGATCATGCTGTTTTGATCAGCTTCTTGATATGTCACACCTGTCAGGTGGATGGAATATCTTGGCAAAGGAAAACAAAACTTTGCACTAAAAGGGATGTAAACAAATTTAAGGAATAAGCTTTTTGTCGAATTTGGGAGAAATCTGCCTTTTGTGCGCATGGAACATTTCTGGGATCTTATATTTCAGCTTTTGAAACATGGGACCAACACTTTACGTATATTTCAGTATAATTTCCTACAATTCTACAAATTTTTCCATGGGTAGTGAGAAATGTTTGTAGTTTTTAATATATCTGAGTAATTCAACCATAATAACAAGTTTAGATAGCTGGCCGCTAAACTAACTTAAACATCTACAAATTTTAAGCTGACATAGGCTGTCAATGACTATCAATGACTGACATAACAAGACAAAAACTGCTGATTCTTAACCACGTTTTGAAATTGCTTCTTATGTATTGTACTATTTTAACAGTAAGTTGAGACCCCAAATGTGTTTTTGGCGGGAAATTGATCAGAGGGTTCTTTGATGATTCTTTGGAAGGCAAGAGGGATTCTTTGAAAGGCATAGACTCATATATAATATTTCCCAGCATGCTCTGTTGCAGGGAGATTTTCAGAATTCTTTGTTTTACTGTAGTATTTGTGTTTTTGCATGTACATTGAGATAAATAACATCCAGTTTTCTAAACTAATCCAATCTGTTAGAAATTAGATTTATTGCACCCGTTATTTAAATGGTTGTTCCAGTTTTAGATGATTGAGGTATTCCAGTTGTTTGATATCCCATCTCTGGCTGGATTACGTTTTACACATCACTTTGGAATCCAGCATAATGTGACTTGCAGGCCTGGTCTGGCCTGTAAACAAGGGGATTCCTAACAACACTGTGTTAGGGTATAACTAGGCCCTCAAAGAAAAGCATCATGATATATGTAATGTATTGTCATAAATTAATTAAAGTCTAATAAGGCTGGTGGAACCGTTCTTAGAGGGTTCTAGGAAGAACCTTTAGATCATAAAATAGTTCTTGGTAGAACTATTCATAGAGGGTTCTAGGTAGAACCATATACAGGGGGCTATTTAAAGAACCCTACAGAAAGGGTTCTCCTATGGGGACAAACCGAAGAACCCTATATGGTTCTACCACACACTGGTAGGCCCCAGTGTGTGGATAGAGCTGGAACTGGTGCTGTCGTTTTGCTCCTTGGTTTTGGCGTTGGCATGCGCTGTTGGCACGTAATGTCGGCACAAGTGCTCAGAAAGCCCTGCCCTCACTTTGGAGCGCACAAAAGGATCTGTGTGCATTTAAAGACACACCTTCCTATCTCTACCTCTTCCCCCTCTCCTTCCCTTTTCTCTCTCCCTCTTTCTCTCTCACTCTGTAATTCTATGGTGCTAATTTACCCTGTTCCATCTGTCAGTGAAAGCTGACATCACAGGGTAGCGGGTGTGGGTTTTCGCTGAGACCCCAGGGTTCGTTTGAAGCCCCTGGTATCTTATTGTGCAGAGTTCTGCAACTGAATCATTACTGTGGTGATTGTGCAGCAGTCCACTATACATATCACTGCATTCACAGGAGAAAACAGGGCAATTAGTGGAATTGGATTCTGCTTCTTGCTACCTTTTTAGAGTACAAGGGATTGTCATTGGATAGACTCGATCCTCTTGTATCTTTGGCACAAATTGATCAACTCCTCTTAATAAACCATGTGATTATGTCATTACATGTCATGACCCATGTTATAATAACCCTTGTCACATTACCCAGAATGCAGAGATAGGGTTTATTATTATAGGATGGTCTAAATCAAATCAGATACGGTTGTGAACAAAGTGTTAGCTTGTGATTTTAATCAGGTAATCTGCTGCAATGATCACAGCACGCAAGGTGAGCATAAGCAGTTATTAATAGGAGTGCAACAAGTGAACTTCATCACATTCTCTTAGGCAAAGCCTAACAACTGTGTGGAGACCCTCTGTTCCAACTTCAAAAACAGGAGGCAAGGTATAAAGTGGCATTAATTCGTCACTAGATGCAAATAGATGCTTAAATAATAAACAAGTGCTTCAAACGGTTACTTTTGAGTGCAACTTGAAATTTAAAAAATGACGGAGTGTAAACATTCTAAGACAGGCTGTGGCTGAAGACCATGAAAGGCAACTGTTGCTCGTGCTCATATCTGTGTGTTCTGCTTTCTGCTGCTACACCAAAGCCCTAGCAGCTCAATACAGTATGTTTTGAGTTAACATGAGCTCAGTACTGTGTACGTATCATGTCATTTGTTCTGTATATTTCAGGAGCTATAAAGCATGAATTATACTTTCAAGTTAAGACACTTGAGATGAACATGCCGCCATGTCAGAATCATGAGTCATTTCATTCAGAGGGTGTCGATATCTACAGTCGTGGTCAAAAGTTTTGACTCATGTATTGGTCTCCACAAAGTTTGATGCCTCAGTGTTGATGATGGCAATTTGCATATACTCCAGAATGTCATGAAGAGTGATCAGATGAATTGCAATTCATTGCAAAGTCCCTCTTGGCCATGAAAATGAACTTAATCCCCCCAAAAAACATTTCCACTGCATTTCAGCCCTGCCACAAAAGGACCAGCTGCCATCATGTCAGTGATTGTCTTGTTAACACAGGTGAGAGTGTTGACGAGGACAAGGCTGGAGATCACTCTGTCATGCTGATTGAGTCAGAATAACAGACTGGAAGCTTTAAAAGGAGGGTGGTGCTTGAAATCATTGTTCTTCCTCTGTCAACCATGGTTACCTGCAAGGAAACACGGGCCGTCATCATTGCTTTGCACAAAAAGGCCTTCACAGGCAAGGATATTGCTGCTGGTAAGATTGCACCTAAATCAACCATTTATCGGATCATCAAGAACTTCAAGGAGAGAGGTTCAATTGTTGTGAAGAAGGAGTCAGGGCACCCAAGAAAGTCCAGCAAGTGCCAGGACTGTCTCCTAAAGTTGATTCAGCTGCGGAATCGGGGCACCACCAGTGCAGAGCTTGCTCAGGAATGGCAGCAGGCGGTTGTGAGTGCATATGCACGCACAGTGAGGCGAAGACTTTTGGAGGATGGCCTGGTGTCAAGAAGGGCAGCAAAGAAGCCACTTCTCTCCAGGAAAAACATCAGGGACAGACTGATATTCTGCAAAAGGTACAGTGGTTGGACTGCAGAGGACTGGGGTACAGTCATTTTCTCTGATGAATCCCCTTTCCGATTGTTTGGGCCATCCGGAAAACACCTTGTCCGGAGAAGACAAGGTGAGCGCTACCATCAGTCCTGTGTCATGCCAACAGTAAAGCATCCTGAGACCATTCATGTGTGGGGTTGCTTCTCAGCCAAGGGAGTGGGCTCACTCACAATTTATTCTAAGAACACAGCCATGAATAAAGAATGGTACCAACACATCCTCCGAGGGCAACTTCTCCCAACCATCCAAGAACAGTTTGGTGACGACCAATGCCTTTTCCAGCATGATGGAGCACCTTGCCATAAGGCAAAAGTGATAAGTAAGTGGCTCGGGGAACAAAACATCGACATTTTGGGTCCATGGCCAGGAAACTCCCCAGACCTTAATCCCATTGAGAATTTGTAGTCGATCCTCAAGAGGCGGGTGGACAAACAAAAACCCACAACTACTGACAAACTCCAAGCATTGATTATGCAAGAATGGCCTGCCATCAGTCAGGATGTGGCCCAGAAGTTAATTGACAGCATGCCAGGGCGGATTGCCGAGGTCTTGAAAAAGAAGGGTCAACACTGCAAATATTGACTCTTTGCATAAACTGAATGTCATTGTCAATGAAAGCCTTTGACACTTATGGAATACTTGTAATTATACTTCAGTGTACCATAGTAACTACTGATAAAGATCTAAGAACACTGAAGCAAACTTTGTGGAGACCAATACTTTTGACCACGACTGTACTTAAAGAGTGTGCATGTTAGTTTTGATCGTGTCTATGTTCATTCATTTAGAAAGAATCCATCCATGTTAATCTCGTTCTGAGAAAGAGACCAGTCCTAGAAGCTGAGAGCCCCAGGCTGCAACAAGATGTTGCTCAGACAAATAAACAAATAACAATGCTAATGTAAATATTATTTCCCCCACGACTGACATCTTACTTTTCCTTCATCAAGGCCAATTACCAAAGGTCAATGTGCTCCTGACATTATGTGTATGTAGATAATAGCAATATGGTAATTTAAATTGACAAAAACAGAGGTAACATCTGAGTATATCCAAATAGGATGTATTATTCCCATTCAACCTCAATCAGTTCATCCAAGTAAAACAATTTTTTGTCTCATGTGGTTCTCAGAAGGCCTGATATCCAGAGTTTCCCATGGTAGTGTAAAGAAGGCCCTTATTCAATGGGATGTAACAGAGAGGAAGAGGCGACGTGAGAAGGATGGCTGGGCCCAAAATATTTCTCCTACAGGTAGCTTTTTTTTCGCTCACCAATGAGAAGTTTTTGTATGGAGGTTTATGAGTGTTGAATTTGGTTTTAAAAAATGTAACAGCTTATTTGCTACGTGTGGCTTATTTGATTGAATAGAAGTTTCGTAATGCTTAGATAGATAGATAGATAGATAGATAGATAGATAGATAGATAGATAGATAGATAGATAGATAGATAGATAGATAGATAGATAGATAGATAGATAGATAGATAGATAGATAGATAGATAGATAGATAGATAGATAGATAGATAGATAGATAGATAGATAGATAGATAGATAGATAGATAGATCAAGCAACTACGAAAAAACACAGGGCAGCTGCAAAATGCCAGAACGAAAATACACAAAAGACAGATACACGATACATGATACATAGAGCGCCAGTATGAAAAGTGCAAAAAAAGCCATAAAAAGACATTGCACAGTATGGGTGGATGGCTGAATATGTACACTGTACATTGTTACAGTGTTAGGTGAAAAAAAAATAGACAGGAAGAGATACTTAAATAGCTAAATGCGTGTATGATATAATTTAGGGTAATAATAGTAATTCCCTTAAAATACAGTCCTTAGTGTGCAGGGTTTGATTACAGATAAATGCACGAATTGCACATTCAATATACTAAAAGCAATGAAAAAAGATACAACTGACAGGATACTAATATGCATTCCCGAGTGAATGACTACGTAAGTTCAGTCAAATAATTTCTTACAATATAGGTTGTTATGAGTGTACTGATATAAGTAGGACGTGACATCCCAGCAACCTTTTGAAAAAAAAACACTTTATATTGGAATTGTGCCTGTTGATCACGCACATCTGCCCTCTCATTGGCTAGAATGGTCCCGCCTGATCTTGCCTTCCATTTTTTTAAGATGGTTATTTTCATTGTTAGAGCGGCTACTTGAATATCTGGTCAATATTATGGATAATCTGTGGATGTAATGTTTAAAGTGTTGCAGATGCAGATTGTCAGTTCTGCGGATGGACTGTGAGAAAAACAGTGACATCTACTGCCCTATGTGGTAAAAGCACATAAATGAAAGTACAGATCAGTATGAAAAAATGATTTATTGAATTAAGAAATGTATATTAAGATATATTTTGTCTTTAAAATAAATTACCTTATACAAATGTAATGTACATTCCAAAATCCCAATGCAAAACAAATTTGTAATTGCATCATGTACCATCACAAAACAAATGTATCGCTCTCTTCAGTCATATCCAACAACATTCTATATACTCCAGTTTAAAAACAAAGTTGAAAGTTGAAATGACTGGAAATGACTTTAACTTGACGAAAGCTTACGGCATAGTAGACATTCCTATAATTTCCAGGTATTGCAATAGATGGTGATCAGGAGCTGTGGGACCCTTCCTGTACAACAGGCACAGAAGGCTTCAGGAAGTCAACTCTACGCATCAAATTCAGCACCCACTTCTGATCTGGGTTGGCACATTTGCTAGCACCATTCTTCATGGCAAATCTGAAATACACATTATGAGTATCAAATAAGGGCCACTGGGTAATTGAGTTTCCTGTAGAATACTATATGATGGAGCAAAGGTAGAAAGGTAAATAGCCTACTCACATGACGCCATCCATGGGACATAGAGGATGTGTCCTTTGATAGTTGATCACTTTATCTTTTTTAAGTTTTATGGGGTAATAATTAAAGCAGCATTGACCTGCCCCAAAGCTGGCTGTGAATGTTAAGAATTGTTTCATTACACTCCTCATTTACATACACACAGGAATCAATGGATGCTGTGAAACATTATCTGACTGAATTTTTTTTTTTTTTAACTCGAGCGAGGCATTACCTCCTATACAATAAGACATGAACTAACATTACTGTAGTACCACTGGATCAGAATAAACCACAATAAAGAATATAACAGTAAGATCACAAAGAGAAAGACGACCAAGAGAACCAAAAAGACGGAGACTTACATTCACAGAGAGCCATGGCACACAGTGCAGAGAGGAGGAGAGTAGTGGCGGCGATCAGGCTTGTGGGATTCATGGCTGTCTGTCTCGTTGAGGTGTTGAGCAGTAGTAGCTCATCTACAGGTCTTTGTCTTAACCTCTCTCATACCCTGTCCCCTTTTAATCAGTTAACTCTGATGCGTGGGATGGGGCATTTTCCATTTAAACCACATCTATCTAACCATTACTCTGCTTAGGAGTGGTTGAGGCCAGAGCTCAGGGGAAAAGGTGTGAAACTACCGAAGTTAAAACTGTCTATCATGCACCGTGGAAAAAGGGGTGGGGGACAGCCAAGTTAAGAAGTAGCATCACAGTTGTGCCTGCTCTGTGGTGAGTTGCAGTAATCAATGTGGTTTACAGCTGATGCTGCTTCACAAAATGTGTGGTCGGTTTACAGCAAAAACTATCAACGCTGTCAAAAAGAATGTCACAACAGATGCAAGGAAGAAATAATTTAGTAGCCGACAAAAGCCAAACAATTTCACCTGGTTAAGATAGACAACTATTAACACCTAACAAGTAGGCTATATTCCCAACAGACAATGTTAACACACACGGCCACACCATATCCACACCATATGTAAATAAGAATTTGTTCTTAACTGACTTGCCTAGTTAAATAAAGGTTAATAATAATAATAATTATAATAATAATTAAATATCCACTGCCATTTCTCTGAGAATAAATTTTACAGACACCAAAAGATCCCACCATCGAACAAGCATATTATCTATCAGCGTTCATAAAATTGTACCGAAACTTTTTTTTTTATACGGTATGACTTTACTCGCATAGAAACTGTGGATGGGAACATGGTTACTGACAGTCACTCAGTTAGCCCATGTCAGCAATTTATTTATTTATTTTTTCTAGGTAAGTAAGTTTAGCCAGCTATCTAAACCTTGTAGTAATCATGGCTGAATTAGCTTACCAACCTGGCATGCATGGCACATGCCCAGAGGCCCTGACCTCCAGGGGACCCCATTGATTTTGTCAGTTTCTCACAATCACATATCATATGAACATTGCATAAGTCATGGCAAAATGTTTAGAATTACAGGAAATTAGCTTGATTAGCTTCTCCATGCCATTAGAATTCACCTGATGATAAGACAACACAATTTTGCTTACATGTGAACAAATCAAATCCAGTAATATCTAACAAGTAATATCTAACAGTTTCACAACATATACCCAAATACACATAAATCTAAGTAAGGAATTGAGAATATATACATATATGTCAGGGCGGCATTGGACTAAGATACAGTGGCATAGTAAGCTTTAAAGTATACAGTATATACATAAGAGATTGGTGATGCAGTATGTAAACACGACTAAGATACCGAAGAAGAGTATAGCGTACAGTTTATACATATGAGATGAGTAGTGCAAGATACGGAAACATTATTAAAGTGACTAGTGTTTCATTTCCTCAAAGTGGCCAGTCATTTCTAATCTATGTCTATAGGCAGCCACCTCTGGTGTTTTAGTGATGGCTGTTTAGCAGTCTGATGGCTTGGAGATAGAAACTATTTTTCAGTCTCTCGGTCCCGGCTTTGATGCTCCTGTACGGACCTCGCCTTCTGGATGATAGCAGGGTGAACAGACAGTGGCTCGGGTGGTTGATGTCTTTGATGATCTTTTTTGCCTTCCTGTAGAGTTTATATTTTGCACGAATTCGCCCATCTATCCACGTTTTCTGGTTGGGGTATGTTTTAATAGTCACAGTGGGTACAACATCTCCTTATGAACTCATTCACTGTGTCTGCCTATATGTCGATATTATCTTTATTTTTTATTTCACCTTTATTTAACCAGGTAGGCCAGTTGAGAACAAGTTCTCATTAACAACTGCGACCTGGCCAAGACGTACAGTCAATAACACAATAGAAATCTATATACAGTGTGTGCAAATGTAGTAAGATTAGGAAGGTAAGGCAATAAATAGGCCATAGTGGCGAAATAATTACAATTTAGCATTAACACTGGAGTGATAGATATGCAGATGATGGTGTGCAAATAGAGATACTGGGGTGCAAATGAGCAAAAATAACAATATGGGGATGAGGTAGTAGGGAGGGCTATTTACAGATGGGCTGTGCACAGGTGCAGTGATCGGTAAGCTGCTCTGACAGCTGATGCTTAAAGTTATTGAGGGAGATGGTAGTCTCCAGCTTCAAAGATTTAGTGAGGGCCAGCCAACAAGATAATACAGGTCGCAGTGGTGGGTAGTGTATGGGGATTGGTAACAAAACGGATGGCACTGTGATAGACTACATCCAATTTGCTGAGCAGAGTGTTGGAGGCTATTTTGTAAATTACATCGCCGAAGTCAAGGATCGGTAGGATAGTCAGTTTTACGAGGGTATGTTTGGCAGCATGAGGGAAGGAGGCTTTGTTGCGAAATAGGAATCCGATTCTAGATTTCATTTTGGATTGGAGATGCTTAATGTGAGTCTGGAAGGAGAGTTTACAGTCTAACCAGACACCTAGGTATTTGTAGGTGTCCACATATTCTAAGTCAGACCCGTCGAGAGTTGTGATGCTAGTCCGGCCGGCGGGTGAGAGCAGCGTTCGATTGAAGAGCCTGCATTTAGTTTTATTAGCATTTAAGAGCAGTTGGAGGCCACGAGAGGAGTGTTGTATTGCATTGAAGCTCGTTTGGAGGTTTGTTAACACAGTGTCTAAAGAAGGGCCAGAAGTATACAAAATGGTGTCGTCTGCAAAGAGGTGGATCAGAGAGTCACCAGCAGCACTCTTGGGAAAGTTGCTGCGGGGGGTGCAGAGCTGTTGGCCGGGGTAGGGGTAGCCAGGTGGAAAGCATGGCCAGCTGTAGCAAAATGCTTATTGAAATTCTCGATTATCGTAGATATATTGGTGGTGACAGTGTTTCCTAACCTCAGTGCAGTGGGCAGCTGGGAAGAGATGCTCTTATTTTCCATGAACTTTACAGTGTCCCAAAACATTTTGGAATTAGTGCTACAGGATGCAAATTTATTTTTGATAAAGCTAGCCCTTGCTTTCCTGACTGACTGTGTATATTGGTTCCTGACTTCCCTGAAAAGTTGCATATCGCGGGGGCTATTTGATGCTAATGCAGTACGCCACAGGATATTTTTGTGCTGTTCAAGGGCAGTCAAGTCTGGAGTGAACCAAGGGCTATATCTGTTCTTAGTTCTACATTTTTTGATTGGGGCATGCTTATTTAAGCACTTTTAAAGAACAACCAGGCATCCTCTACTGACGGGATGAGGTCAATATCCTTCCAGGATACCCGGGCCAGGTCGATTAGAAAGGCCTGCTCGCTGAAGTGTTTTAAGGAGCGTTTGACAGTGATGAGGGGTGGACGTTTGATTGCGGACCCATTACGGATGCAGGCAATGAGGCAGTGATCGCTGAGGTCCTGGTTGAAGACAGCGTAGGTGTATTTGGAGGGCAGGTTAGTTAGGATGGTATCTATGAGGGTGCCCATGTTCACGGATTTAGGGTTGTACCTGGTAGGTTCCTTGATAATTTGTGTGCGATTGAGGGCTTCTAGCTTAGATTGTAGGACGGCCGGGGTGTTAAGCATATCCCAGTTTAGGCCATCTGAAGCTACCCTGAACATTCTTGAAGCGTGGATTCTGATTGGTCAGACCAGCATTGAATAGGCCTAACAACGGGTACTTCCTGTTTGAGTTTCTGCCAGCTCGCAGTTGTAAATGAGAACTTCTCAACTGACCTACCTGATTAAATAAAGGTGAAATAAATAAATAAATAGGAGGGGAGGAGCAAGATGGAATCGTGGTCTGATTTGCAGAATAAAGGGCGGGGGAGGGCCTTATATTCATTTGGGAAGGGAGTATAACAATGGTCCAGCGTGTTAGCACCGCGAGTATGACAGTCAATGTGTTGATATAATTTCGGGAGCCTTTTTCTCAAATTTGCTTTGTTAAAATCCCCAACTACAATAAATGCAGCCTCAGGATATGTGGTTTCCAGTTTACATAAAGTCCAATGAAGTTATTTGAGGGCCGACGTGTTATCAGATATACGGCTGTGGCAATGAAGGCCGAAAATTCCCTCGGGAGGTAGAACGGTCGGCATTTGATTGTGAGATATTCTAAGTCAGGTGAACAGAACGACTTGAGTTCCTGCATGTTATCACAGTTACACCATAAGTCGTTAATCATGAAACATATCTCCACCCTTCTGCTTCCCGGACAGATGTTTATTCCTGTCTGCACTGAGAACCCAACTGGCTTTATGGAGTCAGACAGAACATCTCCAGAAAGCCATGTTTCTGTGAAGCAGAGTATGTTACAATCCCTGGTGCCTCGCTGAAAAGCAACTCTCGCCCTAAGCTCATCAACCTTATTATCCAGAGATAATAAGTAAAATACTTATTATCTTAATATCTTATTACCTTATATTCAACCTTATTATCTTAATACTTAATATCCAGAGATTATCCAAGTAAAATACTCGGGAGCGGTGGCTGGTATGCACGCTTCCTGAGTTAGACCAGAAGGCCCCCCCCCCCCGAGTACCTCTCCTCCGCCAGCGTTGTTTTGGGTCAGCATCTGGAATAAGTTAAATTGCTCTGGGGAGAGCGAACAAAGGATCTGCTCCGGGGAAGTTGTAATCCTGGTCGTAATGCTGGTGGTACAGGTGAGTTACCGCTGCTCTAATAGGATGGGGGTCCTTGGGTCACCGGTTCTTAATTATTGTTTCTTATTAGCCTAATCCTTCCACAATGTCTCAAATTCTGAGTGCTGTATAAGAATCTATTGGAATTTATTTCACAGAATTGGAGGATACTCAGGGTAGATGGAAACACCAGTTAGTGGGCTGTGTTGTATGTCCAACCACAGCACAGCGAGACAGGGCCGACCACACTTGAGAAAGGTAGTCTCTACACATACCCACAGCCTCCCACTTCCTGCTGTAAATAGACACATATATCAGTCGCACAGTAGTACATACCACAGGAGGTTGGTGGCACCTTAATTGGGGAGGACGGGCTGATGCTAATGGCTGGAGCGGAATAGTGGAATGGTATCAAATACATCAAACACATGGTTCCAGGTGTTTGACATTCCATTTGCTCCATTCCGGACATTATTATGAGCCATCCTCCCCTCAGCAGCCCCCTGTGGTTCATGCTTATAAGACCACTCTGATAATACAATTTCAAGAGATTTTGGCAACACTTTCCTTAAATCCAACATGGTATTCCTCTTTGATGTTATATCAGGTCTCTTTATAGTACATTACCATATTTCTCTTCTTTATGGTAATGTTTATGCTCAGAGTGAATGAGCTGTTTTGAGGAGACTTTGTCTTCCTGTCTGAGCTGTGAGCTCTGTGCCTGCAGATCGGTCGCGCTTTAGATGGCTATTAAGGCCTGCTGCTGTAAACCATGTTTATCGACAGCACTATCAGAGCTCTCTGGTGTTTTATGGGCTTCTGTTAGGCTGTGGTTCAGAGGAAGTGAATAAGCAGCTCATTGTGTCTTTCCTGCTGATGTACTGTATACAACGCAGAAACACAGTTAGCCCTACACACACATAGCTTGCTGCAACTTATCCAGAATGCTGCAGCCGGCCTTCTGTTCAACTTTCTCAAGTTCTCCCATGTCACCCTGCTCCTCTGCGCACTCGTCCACTACAAGAACATATTACTTACCTACAGAGCAGCAAGAGGAAATGCCCCTCTCTATCTTCAGGTTCTGTTCAAACCCTGACCATTATCTGAAAACATCTGAAACCCTATCTCTTCAAAGAGTACTTTCAATAAACCCCCCCCCCCCCCCCCCTCGCACCCCCTCCATAAAAGACATTAAAGACTATTTTGTGTAGATCAATTTAAAAAAACAACACTATTTAATATATTTAAATTCCACTTTGTAACGCAACAACATTTGATACCCACTGTACCTCATAAAGGGTGTACATTTTGGCCATAACCTGTACTGTTGTTGGCTTCAGAAAATGGTTAGGGTTAGGGCTATGACTAGGGTTAGGGTTGAGCCGGGTGTGGACATGAAGTTAGGGTTAGGGGTATGGCTAGGGTTAGGGTTGAGCTGGGGTGTAGACATGAAGTTAGGGTTAGGGCTATGGCTAGGGTTAGGGTTGAGCCAGGATGTGGACATGAAGTTAGGGTTAGGGCTAGGTGGGGACATGAAGGGTTAGGTGTATGAAATAGTGTCAAGAGATAGTAGTCTTGTCCACCAGCAGGCTCTCTAGCAATCAACCTGGGGACGAGGTTAGAAAGAAATCAGCCTGGGGACGAGGTTAGAAAGAAATCAGCCTGGGGACGAGGTTAGAAAGAAATCATGGCTCTCTGAGTCATTCTATGACTCACACGAGTCGGCAGATGTGGTTTTCATACGCTTGCCAAAGTGTTAGAGCATGCTAAAAATACAAAGATATATTACTTATATTTGGTCTCTGCCACTTTCATGATGAGATCATGTCATTAGAGAGAGATTCCAATCTACCAGGATGATCTCCTCTACTCTACTCACCATCCTCACTGTAGTCATCTACCAGGATGATCTCCTCTACTCTACTCACCATCCTCACTGTAGTCATCTACCAGGATGATCTCCTATACTCTATTCACCATCCTCACTGTAGTCATCTACCAGGATGATCTCCTCTACTCTACTCACCATCCTCACTGTAGTCATCTACCAGGATGATCTCCTATACTCTACTCACCATCCTCACTGTAGTCATCTACCAGGATGATCTCCTCTACTCTACTCACCATCCTTACTGTAGTCATCTACCAGGATGATCTCCTCTACTCTACTCACCATCCTCACTGTAGTCATCTACCAGGATGATCTCCTCTACTCTCCTCACCATCCTTACTGTAGTCATCTACCAGGATGATCTCCTCTACTCTACTCACCATCCTCACTGTAGTCATCTACCAGGATGATCTCCTATACTCTACTCACCATCCTCACTGTAGTCATCTACCAGGATGATCTCCTCTACTCTACTCACCATCCTCACTGTAGTCATCTACCAGGATGATCTCCTCTACTCTACTCACCATCCTCACTGTAGTCATCTACCAGGATGATCTCCTCTACTCTACTCACCATCCTCACTGTAGTCATCTACCAGGATGATCTCCTCTACTCTCCTCACCATCCTTACTGTAGTCATCTACCAGGATGATCTCCTCTACTCTACTCACCATCCTCACTGTAGTCATCTACCAGGATGATCTCCTATACTCTACTCACCATCCTCACTGTAGTCATCTACCAGGATGATCTCCTCTACTCTACTCACCATCCTTACTGTAGTCATCTACCAGGATGATCTCCTCTACTCTACTCACCATCCTCACTGTAGTCATCTACCAGGATGATCTCCTCTACTCTACTCACCATCCTCACTGTAGTCATCTACCAGGATGATCTCCTCTACTCTACTCACCATCCTCACTGTAGTCATCTACCAGGATGATCTCCTCTACTCTACTCACCATCCTCACTGTAGTCATCTACCAGGATGATCTCCTCTACTCTACTCACCATCCTTACTGTAGTCATCTACCAGGATGATCTCCTCTACTCTACTCACCATCCTCACTGTAGTCATCTACCAGGATGATCTCCTCTACTCTCCTCACCATCCTTACTGTAGTCATCTACCAGGATGATCTCCTCTACTCTACTCACCATCCTCACTGTAGTCATCTACCAGGATGATCTCCTATACTCTACTCACCATCCTCACTGTAGTCATCTACCAGGATGATCTCCTCTACTCTACTCACCATCCTCACTGTAGTCATCTACCAGGATGATCTCCTCTACTCTACTCACCATCCTCACTGTAGTCATCTACCAGGATGATCTCCTCTACTCTACTCACCATCCTCACTGTAGTCATCTACCAGGATGATCTCCTCTACTCTACTCACCATCCTCACTGTAGTCATCTACCAGGATGATCTCCTCTACTCTACTCACCATCCTCACTGTAGTCATCTACCAGGATGATCTCCTCTACTCTACTCACCATCCTTACTGTAGTCATCTACCAGGATGATCTCCTCTACTCTACTCACCATCCTCACTGTAGTCATCTACCAGGATGATCTCCTCTACTCTACTCACCATCCTCACTGTAGTCATCTACCAGGATGATCTCCTCTACTCTACTCACCATCCTCACTGTAGTCATCTACCAGGATGATCTCCTCTACTCTACTCACCATCCTCACTGTAGTCATCTACCAGGATGATCTCCTCTACTCTACTCACCATCCTCAATGGATAAGAGTGTCTGCTAAATTACATAAATATCGCCATTATTTCTGGAGTTGAGAGATAATACATTGTAACATATGTAACATATGATTTGGTTGGAGGGGATCAGATATAAATGGTCACTTTTTTTTTAAACCTTTGGACCTACATTTTTAGGTTCAGTCAATACACTGATGATTTCCACTCATAAAGTACAGTACTCCAAAGAACTTCACTTGATTGACCGCTATGTGGCGCCTTTGGTTAACAATACCAGTGTAAAGGCATGCTGTCACGATCGCAGTTAGACAGGACCCGAGGCGCAGAGCTGTAGAGCGATAACATTCATTTATTATTCCGATACTCAAAATTAACAAAGGAGAGACAGCGACCATGAACCGGCGTGAACACAAACAGGAAACACACAAAAACCCACAAACATAGGTGAAACAACTGAACTTAAATAGAATCCCCAATTAGAGACAATTTAAGACAGCTGCCTCTAATTGGGGATAAGACCAACAGAAAAGAAACACCCAGAACTATTGTCAGGTCCTAACTGTGGCCATCCTACTCCCACTAGGGGGAGCCAGAGACCTGGCCTCAGTCAGGGCCTGACACATGCAGATGACTTGGATTTCCTTACCTTCAACAACAAAGAAATAACCAATGAATTCAACAGCCAGTAACTGGCAATGAAATTAACTGGCATATAGTCAATATTTTACATGAATAATTCATCTTTTACTCAATCTGCAAAAGAAACCCTCAGCAAACAAACATCTTACTTCTGAACTAACATACTGTAAATGCGTGAGAGTAAGCAGTACTACAGACTGCCTGGATCCTCTCCCACACACATCCCAGCAGACAATCCCCACTGGGCACACTGGATGAATCAATGTTGTTTCCACGTCATTTCAATGAACCAACGTGGAATAAAATTGACGTCTGTGCCCAGTGAGTCTCTTTTGCAGTTAATATCTCATTATCTAACTTTTGTTTGTAACATGTTTATCCTCTGCATCACTGCTCTGTCCAAACAGTGCAGTTGTAAATGAGAGCTTGTTCTCAACTGGTCTACCTGGTTAAATAAAGGTGAAATAAAAATAAAATTAAAAGGTCCTCTGTCATACTTTCATAATGCTGTACTGAAACTCAACCCAAGGCACTAACCAAGGCACTACTCTCATTCTCTGCTTGTGTCGCACTTAAGTTGCAAAGAAAATGACTTTCGACTTGACTAAGACTTGTGATCAATTGACATGAGACTTGACTTAGACTCTAGATGAGAGACTCGTGAACAATGCAAGTCAGTACTGGGATAAGTTTTTGTTGTGCATTCTGTCAGATAACATGGAACAGGTGGCATTGTAACACAGAGAAAGTAGTTTAATACAGAGGGCTGAAATATGCAGACAAGGATGTATCTATTTCAATGGGAGGATAGTGGTTACTCATATTTGCACTTTGTCCTAATTTGATTGAGTGGACATTGTGTATGCTATTGCTATATAGATCGGAACATTAAAATGCAAGCAAAAGTTAAGCTATCGTTTATCTTAAGTTTATTTTAAGTTAAACTTTTGGCAACTAACTTTATATTTATGAAATAGACAAATTACTGGCCACTTTAAGGAATAGAACACTAGCCACTTTAATAATGTATCCATATTTGCATCACTCATCTCATATGTATAAACTGCACTCTATACTATTCTACGGTATCTTAGTCACTTAATCGTGTTTACATACTGCATCACCAATCTCTTATGTGTATACTGTATACTATAAAGCGTATTATGCCACTATCTTAGTCCAATGCCGCCCTGACATATACAGTATGTATATATTCTCAATCCATTCCTTACTTAAATGTATGTGTATTTGGGTATATGTTGTGAAACTGTTAGATATAACTTGTTAGATATTACTGCACTGTTGGAGCTAGAAGCACAAGCATTTCGCTACACTCGCAATAACATCTGCTAACCATGTGTATGTGACCAATACATTTGATTTGATTTATGGAGTTGTTATGGTGTTGCATGTGATGGGGCCTCTGAGGGGCCCATGGCTCGGTCTGAGAGCAGACTGAATCAAACAGATACTTATACTCAGAGGTTTGGGATGGGCCTATAACATTTTCACAACGTTCTTACCAAACGGAAAGAGGAAGCACTATGCAGCATCTTAATAACTCTACCATGTCATGGAAATGTGGAGGACAAAATGGCTGAATGTTTCCTTTTAATCAGCTTTGCAATGGCCCAATAACACTGTACATATCTTGCATTTGTGTTTAGAATGCAAGTAGATTCTTGTATAATATACATGAATATTATTTTCATTTAACCTAGATATTAACCTCTAAAGAAAGCTTTTATTTTTTTTTACCTGGGTGCTTTTGAGAGCAACACGAGAGATGGTTCCCAATCTGGAGATGATTCCCAGATTTGTCTTATAGTATCTGTCTCCAGTCACACACTCAGAGAATGGAATGTTCAGTGCTACAGCTGCTCAGAATTCTTCCGTTGACAGTCCATGAGTGTGCTTGTTGTTCTTGGCCTGTGAGTGGCTCTCTGAGGATTTAATGTCCAATGACATTCACTTGCAACTTCTTTTTCTTCGCTCCTATTGCTGGAGCAGAAGGATTCTTTTGGCCTGGAAAAGCCTTGACTAAACCCAAGGGAATAGATAACGGTGGAACTTACTTACTTATTTACTTTGTCACTATCACTTAAACTCAAATATAATTGATATGATATTTGTGTCACCTGAGTAAGACAATTGAGTAAGACACATTTGCTAGAAGGTCAAAGAGAATTGTATCATAGAGAATCATTACAAGGCTATTCCAAACGTTCCACTCCTAGGGTTGTTGTAAATTCCCGGTTTCGTTTTGATACACATTATTCAGGAGACACAGTTATACTGCAGTTTCAGGGGAGTTTCGTGTATATTTAACAGTTCCATGTACACAATTCTGTCTCTTCATCTGTGTGTTTGTTTACTAACGTAACAGTCCTTGTCCTTGACCCAGGAGAACACAGCTGTGAGTTGTTCAGCCACAACATGGGACTTTGCTGAGAGACTACAGACTCTGGGAGACTCAGCGCTTCAGAACACAATACTATAAGTTAGTTTAAATGGCCATATCCTCTCTTCCCCCTCCCTTGAGTCAGTATCACGCAAGCGTCTCTCCCCTCTCCCCCCTCAGGCCTCTCAAACACACCCAGGCCATAGGCAATGCTAGCGACGCACCATCCACATCATCACTATTCATTCTCTCTGCTGCCAGTAGTCAGGTCTGGCACTTATGTAAGAGATGCCTGTGGTTGTTCCCACACTTAGAGAAATACCTCCATCCATTCCAGGGAGGAATGAGGGGTCAGAGACCTACTTTGTTATCTGGCTTATCCCCATCCCTTCTCCATCTTTACTCCTCAACATGGACATATTTCAGAGAAGATGAAACATCAGATAAGATTATAATTCCACAACTCTCTTTGATTAATTAGTATGTTGATGAACTACTACGGATTATGCAGTATTCTCCACAAAAGAGGCACGCTCTTCCATTTTCCTGTGTAAAGTACACTATGTGCCGTATCTCACACGATGAAATCTTAGCTTTCCTAATCCTGAACAGGAGATCATGAGTCTAGTCCAGTGTTCTTGTCGTTGTTGTGTTCAAGGAGAGTCCACTGACCTCCTCTTTAGCCTCCATCCACACTCCTCTAAGCCATAGGCAGTAATGTAGAGGCATTGACAGATATGAATGGACAATTGTGCCTAATATGGTGGTGGTGACTGTGGTGGAAGTCCGGAGTTTGGACACTGCCCTTGTTTGTGCCCTCTGACAGAGGAAAAGTTCAAGGAAAGGTCATATTAAAGGTCATTCACACCTTGGTATTCATTCACTTTAATCCACATAATTTAAGGAATCTAATACGTTGTTTATCATTTTCTGTTGAAGATTTGTGCAAGCACTGTATCATTCTTAAATACATGTCAGGTATGATTATGGTGAAATACTGTGGATGTTCAGTGAATGTTTTGAAGTTCTCTGGCTGACATTGTAGGGAAATAGTTTATAAAAATACTGAAAATAGACTCATTCACTTCTGGTTTCAGTGTTTTGATAGGAACTTAATGTCGCCTACAGGGATACTATATAACATACCACTGTGTTACAATGAAGGTTGTTCTACCCTACAGTATTTTCCTGTATCTGTACAGTAATGTAGGGTATAGTTTTCCCAGAGGTTGTTTGAGGGCCTCTTGACCTGCTAGGGACGCCTTGCTTAATGGGAATGCTTTTGAAATCCTCGCACACGCACGCACACACGTGCTGTCAGTGCGGGTCCTGACTTCCACAGCTGCACTTACCCCCCATCCTGTCCACCCTCCATCCTGTCCACCCCCCATCCTGTCCACCCCCCACAATCTCCCCAGCTCTCCCACTGGACTTCTCACAATAACCAACATAACACCCAGCATGCAGACAGAGCGACATCCAAACAGGGCTCTGTGTAGCTGTAGAGAGCTGTGGGGACTCTTCATCCATTCAAACAGGGCTCTGTGGAGCTGTAGAGAGCTGTGGGGACCCTTCATCCCTTCAAACAGGGCTCTGTGGAGCTGTAGAGAGCTGTGGGGACCCTTCATCCCTTCAAACAGGGCTCTGTGGAGCTGTAGAGAGCTGTGGGGACTCTTCATCCATTCAAACAGGGCTCTGTGGAGCTGTAGAGAGCTGTGGGGACTCTTCATCCATTCAAACAGGGCTCTGTGGAGCTGTAGAGAGCTGTGGGGACCCTTCATCCCTTCAAACAGGGCTCTGTGGAGCTGTAGAGAGCTGTGGGGACCCTTCATCCCTTCAAACAGGGCTCTGTGGAGCTGTAGAGAGCTGTGGGGACCCTTCATCCCTTCAAACAACGGACATAAGTCCAGTGTACTTATTTACCCAGAATACTTAGACCAGCCACAGGGGAGAGAGTGGGGGGCTCTCAGGGCCTCTCCCATGACACAGCTAAACACAGTGCAGTCAGATGTGTCCACTCTCACCCTGCCTGGCCTGCTGTCAACCCCACTACCCCCAACTGTACTGCACTGTTCTCCATTGTATGTTTTTTTGACTGCTCTGTTGATGGTCAAAACAGCTGAGTTTCTACTATCACTTTTGTCTCATTCCTGCTAAATACTCAAAGCCATTCAAGAGCTGAAGCTTTCTTCTGCCCAAGTTGATGATAGATCTATTACTTTGTGGTAGATTTTTGGTGCGCAGAGATGACAGGATAAATAAATTCCTCACATGTTAACCACAATGTTACGTCTGAATGGAGCCGTTGTATTACCAGAGACATATGAGGAGCACATTGTTTAGAGTCCATCATCTGATATTACACAGTACCATATGTTTTACACTGGTACTGTGTAATAATACAACAAGTGTGTCTCCATTTATCTCATTTCACACGGCTACTTGCCTTGGGTTCAATAAGCCACACAGCCACTCCACATTACTGTGTTCCTGCACACACTTAGTAATGCCCTGTAAATGCTTACTGTCGGAGGAGGTCAGTTGAGCACCAGGGTGTGAGGAGTTATCGTCCCAGAGCCGGAGCCGGCTGCGTGACTCCCACATACCGCCAGGATGGTGAGGTATCAAGACAATGGTGATGACTCAGGACCACGGACACCGCTCACACCACCCTCCACCCTCCACCCTCCACCCTCCACCCTCCACCCTCCACCCTCCACCCCCATCATAATGTGACTCTTTCTCATGATACCCCATCAACATTTTAGCTCTCAGACCTCACTCTCCCTAACTATCAAGCTATGCTGCCACCCCAAGATCAAGAACAAGCTCAAATCTAAACTTAAGAAGGGTGTGGGGGGGGTTTCAATGTTTTTATCGCTTTCTCGATCGATAAGATGTTAGATTTATAGAATCATCATAGCGGAGTCAATTTCATGTAGCTACAGATTATTTTAGTAACTGAACCAAATAATTATCTTCTTCTGAGGAGGTTCATGGTGTCAGATAGACATATTGTACAGATTTATATGGTTGTAGATTAACAGCAGAGGTTTTATTCATGGTTAAAGTGAAGTGTCTCTGGCTGCAGCAATTCAGAGGGCTGTGGTTGGGTCTGATGTCCTGGGTAAAGGAGAACAGACCAATTCAGAGGGCTGTGGTTGGTTCTGATGGCCTGGGTAAAGGCGAACAGACCAATTCAGAGGGCTGTGGTTGGGTCTGATGGCCTGGGTAAAGGAGAACAGACCAATTCAGAGGGCTGTGGTTGGGTCTGATGGCCTGGGTAAAGGAGAACAGACCAATTCAGAGGGCTGTGGTTGGTTCTGATGGCCTGGGTAAAGGAGAACAGACCAATTCAGAGGGCTGTGGTTGGTTCTGATGGGTCTGAAGGAGAAGGAGGCTTAGACGGAGGCTAATGAACCCTCTTTATTGTTTCCTCCTGTGTGTCCTGCCACTTGAGAAGATATATATACGTTCAACTCAATTAGTCATTTTGAGATTCCTGTTTGTAAACTATCTGTCCCCTGCTGAACGGCTTACAGGAAACACAGTCGTTTTAAAATACTGTACATTGTGTTTCCTTGTCTGTGGAGTTTCTGGCCCTCGGGAGCTGTTAAAACCCTGGTTTCTAAAATTAAATATATCAACGATAAGACATTGTTCAAGGCATAGGGTGAGATAAGACCTGTTCTAACTTTGTGATTTTACTACTAGCACATCACAGATAACATTAATACTCCAAGAGCATATCTCTCATTTGAGCTCATGATCTTCCACTCAGGAGACATAGTATAGCTTTACATGAAAGAAAACCTGTGATTCCTTCAGAATTATTATACACATACATGGATTTGGTACTGAGTGAAAATACAAGCCAAAGATAGAGTGGATGCCTATAGGGCAGGGATCAACTAGATTCAGCCCTGGGACGATTTATTTTCTTGATTTGTAGACCGCAAGAAGCCCAAACAGATATGTTTGACTGAAACATAATAATTTCAAACCTTTCTTACATTTGTATACGATCACATGGGAAATACTTGGGAATATATATTTTCTATTTAAATAACTTTGAGCTGATTTCCTGGATGTTTATTTTTTATTTTTATTATTATTAATAAAAGGAGGAGGATTGTCAGTCAGGACAGGGGTGGGACAGGGACATGGACAGAGATTACAGCTGCGACGGGGGAAGCATTTCCTGTAGGAAGTGGAGAGCGTGCCAGATGTTTGCAATGCATGGTGTACTTCTCATCTTCCTCCACAGGTAGTTGTGTGTGTGTTAGTTTTACTATCCTTGTGGGGACTTCTGGTCCCCACAAGGATAGTAAAACAAGGGAAATTCTGATAAGTGGGGACATTTAGTCTATTTTAGGCTTAGGGGTTGGGTTTACAGTTAAGTGTTAGAATTTGGGTTAGGGGTTAGGTTTAGGTTTAGGGTTAGGAGTTAGGGCTTAAGGCTAGTGCTAGGTTAAAGGAAAATAAGATTTTGAATGGTAATCAATTGTTCAGTCCCCACAAGGATAGTGTGACGACCTTCCCACTCTGTCTTCCGAATTCTTTCCGGTTTTCCTTAATAGGATGTCGGTGGGCGGAGCCAGGAGGGTCGTCAGCGAAATGGGACACACCTGGGCTCGGGTGTGTCCCAGGATAAATATCCCATACATTGAAGAGTCTCTCTCCACGCAGACGAACTGTTATTTTTGGTTGTGGCATTTTGGGGCTTCTTTGTGTTCATTTGCTTTGGCAGCTCTCAACACTCATCATTATCACCATCTATGCGCGCATCCACTCACTTACACTACTCATTACTGATTACACACACCATTGTCAGTTGTATATAGTTTACTTTGTTTAATAAATATATGTTTGTTATTTCTGTATCTCTGTGTTGTCTTCCTCTTTGTTACTGCTACGAGCCGGTTCGTAACAATAGTAAAACAAACGTGTGGATGTCAAGGCAAGTGGCCTGCTCTTGGCCTGCCCTGACTCCAGTGCGTGCAGCTGGGATGTTGCGCAGACCAGGGGCAGTATCTGAGGTGACTCACCTCCCCATCGCCATGAGGCACAGGGCAGGGCCACAGGGCAGGGCCACAGGGGCCGCAGGGCCACAGGGCAGGGCCAGGGAAGAGGGAAACACAGGGCAGGGCCAGGGAAGAGGGAAACACCCTGGATCCCTCCAGCCCATCTTCAGTCTCCCTGCTCTGGTCAAGGATTATGGATTTCCTCTCTGCCCTCCAAGTACACATAAACATCATATTCTGGATGGCTCGGTCCTGGTGTCCAACACAGTTGACAAATGTGGAAGTATCGACCGGAAAAACATCAATCATAGAGTTGGTGATGCAGAGGATTTATTCTAGATACTAAAATTGAGGGGGTATGATCAATGTATGATCGATGTAAGAATTTCCCAAATAAAAGTAAATAAACTGTATCATCTTTCCAGGTAATAAGTATTCTGTTTAATCCATGTGTATTAGATACTGTATCCACGGTGACAGAGAAATGGAAAGAAACAATAACTTTACAATTTCTTGTCCGTGGTCCATTCCAGAAGAAAGTGGAAAAAAACACTACATGCCAACATTTTGGTTGCTGTATTCGAAGCTCTTGGTTTTCCCACTGCTCTCTGCCTATAGTCATAACAACCAGGCATGACCCACATCTCTGGCAGGAAAACACCAGCAACAAAACCCCACTAAAACAAATGTTCCCTTCTCCACAAAGTCTGAAAAGAAAGACATGACATGAGCGAGATGAGAGAGTTTATACAGAGGGTATTGAGGTCTACTCCATGTGGGGACACGCAAACAGCACAATAAACTCTGTAATAAATGAATGAGGTTTTTATTTAGTTTTCAAAGCAGAGCATAATATGAGGAATGTTTTACAATCCAACGTCACACCAACTGGAGAACAGTTACATACACTTGAACGTGGCTACTAGCTTTCTGCAAGGCTGTTAATCACACACGCACATACAGTACAGACAGACACACTCAGGGTGCTGTGGTTTACCAAGTAGACGTCATTGTTAGACATAAATAATACAACTCTTTATATCCATGGTTCAGAGCAGACTGCACAAACAACAGCAACACCTCCACTTGTGATACATCCCATTAGCCAATAGATCACAGAGTGCCACCACAACAGCTGTCGTGAGTATTCTCCACTAGCAGACAGGGTAGAATGTGTGTTCTTATTTACAAGGGGCTGTACAATGGATTTACAGTAGTTGTGATTATGAACACAGAGCAGGCATCCAGTGTGTGTATGTAGCTATCGTTGAGTGGATTGTGTACATGTGAAGCATAACTGTTGAGCACAGGTGACGTGAGATACAATCAGGAGCTGCAATCGGACAAAAAAAAATACATCTCTTTAATGGGCGTTTCTTGAAAACAGTCATGTGACTTGTGTCCATGCAGATTCATAGCTCCCTGACATCTGGAAAGGGAGTGTCTCAGGACCACAAATCGTTTTACTGAAGTTAGTCAAAACAAAAGCAGGAAACAGAATGATAAATGATTGGTTCTGTCACCTTTATTGGTTACCGTATCATTTTGCAAGATCTACTCAAATTGTTGACAACAGGATGCATAGCGTACTGTCAGCAGCAACAGATACACAGCAGGAGAAAAGAGTATCGGTCATATCAGAGCGGGAGAAACTCTCGTTCCGATTGAGTCGACATACGCAGCGTTTACCGTGAATGCGTTCTCTACGTACCGTGAATGCGTTCTCTACGACCGCAGGAACATTGGCTTTAATTCTCAATCCCGCTATAAAGAGGATCTTCAGTGCTAAGGATTGAATAGAGCCCTTACATACTGTGTGCTCTATATTCTCTCAACATATCAGTTTCCCCTAAGAACCCCTTTCAGATGATTGTTCCCCCACCACGATCCCAGTAATAACCAACAGTATTACTGTAGCTACGAAATTAAACTTGCCCGGGACAAGCAATTAGGGGGCCCTTTCTACATACAATACCCATATATTTCTGACCTATTCGATCTTTCTGTTTCTGACCAATCAGGTACACGAACACAGGGTATTTGGATTATGACGTATTCTTTATGGTGGATAATATCCAGAAGTGGTCTCAACTACAACACTAGTGGATATCATAGATTATAGAACCTAGAACAGTCTCTATGGCAGATATACACTGTATGAAGAACATTGAAAGTCACAGTATCGGAAAAATACACCTTTTTTTGTGCTATCTTTTGAGGGAAGCGATCTGAGTAAGATAATTGAATGAAAGTGCTGATTTAAAACCTTTTCTAATGAGTTATGCATCCAGTGAGCACAGATAAACAAGGGGATATTTGTATGTATTCTACGTCCCATCGGAAAAGCCAGAACATGACACAAACATAAACTCCATTGTCAGTTCACCTCCTTGTCTATGGAAAGATTGAAGTCTCTTTCCCTCAACAGTGAAGTATTCTAAATAATAGGTTAAATACGTAGGTAAAAACATACATGTGTTGGACAGGGATACAAGTTACTAGAAAACACTATGCCTTTAAAGGTCTACCAACATGACAGCTATACAGTTGTAACAGTCTCTTGGTCAGGCTATGAAGGGCCTGCCTGTTTACAAGAAGAAAATATCATATTTCTATAGTACCTATTTATAAAAAAGGGTTCATATCACTACATTTTACCGTTATTGTATTTTAAGGTGATAAGTACCAGGATTATTAAGATTAAGGTGATCCTTTTTGAAACGCCTATTTTATGCCAAAGGAGATATGGATGTAGGTTAAATTCCAGGCTAAAATAAAATCCAAATCATTTATGCTTGAGAAACAGACAGTGATAATGTATCCAATGATAATGCAGGTTATTGCGTGGTAGATAGCACACTCTCAGTCGGGGGTGTGTATCAATACGGCACGCGGGTCAGTGTGAGTCCAATATCAATTCCCATAACTCTGAACCATGACCTTTACCCCCTTCAACCCAGTTTAATAAAAAAATAAACAAAACAAATCATACATGGATCAGAAGAGCAAGCCGACACTTTCGATCTTTTCGCTTTCACTAAAGCACGACAAAGTTTCTGCTTTTCTTTGTTTCCTGTTGAGGCGTGGTTGTTTCCTGTTGAGGCGTGGTTACCCAAAGATCCTTCACTGCCCTTCCTCCTACCCACTCCCTCACTTCTTCAGTGCCCTGGGGAAGAGAAGTTGCAGGGGGGGGGGGGGGTCCTACTCAGCAGGGATTTTCCTCTTGGAGGGGGGGATGAGGTGACCAGGGAGGTCGGCGGGTAGCTCGTGCCCCTCCAGTTTCACTTTGATCAGGTGATTGGCCAGGGCAAACTCCTCATCATCCAGCATCCCATCCTTATCGATGTCAGCCAGCTTCCAGATCTTCCCCAGCACCGTGTTGGGAAGCTTGGACTTCACCATCTCCTTCTTGGCGTTGGCGCCGGTCACTTTCCCATTGACCGGCGACAGCGTGTAGAAGATCTCGTCATACATTGGCTTGTCGCGGGCCACCACCCACTCTGCCTCGTCGATGCCCTCCCCGGCACCCTCGCCGTAGCCATGGCCAAAGGGCCCATTGAGGGTGCCGTCAAAGGCCCCTCCCTTCACCACCTGCTGGGGTCGGTTGGTCTCTTCCTGCCTGACCAGCACCATGAGGCTGGCGATGTCGTGGGCCAGCATGTCATCCACTGTGTCCAGCAGCTTCATCTTCAGGGGCTGGAACTTGTTCAAGTCATGGGCGTTCAGTTGCTCCTATAAGAGGGGAGCGAGGGCAGAGGTTACAGGTCAAAAGAGCTGCGTTTTCAGGGTCAAGGTGAGCTTCGTTGATACATCTTTACAATCTCTAATGTGTTAGAGGGAGTCGGAACAGGGTACATGACTGTCCTGGTCTGTGCATCAAAGATACATTTATGTCAGAAAGGATCAACATGACTGCTGTTTATTTTCTACCCTGAGCCAAGTCATGATGGTGTTTCTCTCAGTGAGGAAAGCAAAGTGCTCATCAGGCCCAGATGGACTGGGGGTGGTTCAGATGTAATGGCTGATCACAGCCAATCAGAAAGGAGCTGTTTTGTCACCATGGCTCAAAGCAGTAGGTCCCAGTAGGGCAGGCACATTGGTGTGTTAGCTCAGTCAGAGGATTTTGTGTTAGCTTGAAAACAGCACAGATTTTGGCCTTTATCCAAAGCCAATCAGGCTCTCTTGGTAAACATGTGACTCATGTTTGTAGTCATACTTTTAAGCTTTTAGGTATCCATGCTATGATGTTGTCTATCCAGCCCATATGCTTCATTATACATATACTCTTATACCTTACTCAGGAGAATCCATGTGTGTCTATCAGTGTTTCTATCTCACCTGCATCTTCTTGAGGCTGGGGAAGTCTCCAGGGGAGATCTGGTGTTCTCTCTCGATGCGGCCATAGATCTCTCCCAGGCTGCTGATCAGTTCCTTCTTCTTGCCCTCCTTTCCAAACACACTTGGCATCTCCTTCTTCAGAGAGCTGATGATGTAGGCATGGACCTACATGTAAACAGCAGAAAACAACAGGACTGTGAATACCGAGTGGGGCCAGAGGGAAATCACTTAAGTAATGCAGTGTCGGGACCCGTTCAGGGGCTACAGCCAGCTCCTCTTGGGTCAAAGCTAGATAGATTGTTCTGTTTATGTGTCTGTTGTTGCCACTAAGGGCTTTTTAATGTTTCCCTTAATCTCCCAAAGTCCTTGAAACTGAAAATAAATGCCTGATATTATAAATATTCAAACAGGAAGGAAGCACATAAAGCGTTTCCTTAGGGCTTCCGAGAACTGAGAGAGGACGGGGGAAAATAACCTCATCACACGAACGACTGACTCCCCTTGAGATTTCTGAGAGAAAATTCACCATGAAAGAAGAACTTCACATGTTATGTTCTATATCTGAATAAAGTACTGAACATGGTATGTGGAATTTAAAGGAGAACTACAGATTGAAAATGAAAAGACACCTGATTGCTGCGATAAGGCATACTAAATGTGGAAAACAAGTTTCAAGCAGTGAAATGGCAACAGCAACTCAAATCCAAGGCCACAATGTTTTTGTTGATATTCAACAGTTGCTCCAGCCATTATCGACTGTATTTAATGAGGAATAAAAGCAATTTAAAAAATAGTAGGTGCAGGGGTGGAAGTAACAATTACAAATACTTTCGTTACTGTAATTGAGTAGCTTCTATGTATCATGTATCGTGTATCTGTCTTTTGTATATTTCCGTTCTAGCATTTTGCACCTGCCCTGAGTTTTTTCGTAGCTGCTTGACGAAGAGCTAGACATGGAATCATCTCAAGATTAGACAACGTTTTAGGTCTGAGAACATCTGAAAAACTCACTTCAGTCTCAGTATCAGAGAATAACAAGTATGGAAAGTCTGTGTTTGAGCTATTGTAATGTCAGTGGTATGAAGTTGCCACCTAAAATATTCAATATGTGTATTTGTCACTATACAGGATTGGTCTACCTGAAGACCTGAAGCATCATCTTGACCCAATAACAGAGGGTGAGACAGAGGCAGCATTCATCTGATGAAGAGGATTTCTCTGATGCCCAAAAGGTCACCAGGTTCAGGGGAGCTGATGGGGTACCTTGCCTGTGTGTCAGACAAGATGGACTTGCTTCATTCCTTTCCATACAGACAGAAAGGAATTCAACTCTACTTTCAGATGTATGGCCCTCAAACTGAACCGAGGCCTGCCTTCCGAGCCAGGATAGACTCTATTCACTTGGAAAATCAGCTCTGACTGAAAGTGAACAGCAAGTTCAGAGAGAAGTGAAGGCTTTAGAACAGAACTTTGTTTTTGATCAATGAACACTACAAAATCGAATGTACTCTGTACATGCAGCCTATATAAACTCAAAATTGATCGTTCCCACAGACGGTGAGTCACGTGGCCGTGGCTTGCTATATAAAGCAGGCAGACAGGCATCGAGGCATTCAGTTACTGTTAGATTGAACGTTAGAATGGGCAAAACGAGTTACTTAAGCGACTTCGAGCGTGGTATGATCGTTGGTGCCATGCACGCCGGATCAGCATGGACCAACATCCCTGTGGAACGTTTTCCGACATCTTGTAGAATGCCCCGAAGAATTCAGGCTCTTCTGGAGGCAAAATAGGGACCGATCCGGTACTAGATGGTTGTACTGGCCGGTGAGTGTATAGATGATCAATCTATATGGAACACAAACAGCTCTTTCTCTATTTCAAGGGGGTTTGCTCATTAATGTTTATTTCCATGGTGTTTTGTTTTTGCCTCCAGAACTAATTTGACATCAAATCTTTTAGGGAGGTCCAGTGTGCCCTGGCACTCCTCGTTTGGCCTTGAGTGAGTGAGAGAATGAGAGAAAGAGGGAGTTTGTGAGTGAGGGAAAGATTGAGCTTGTGAGTGAGGGAAAGAGGGAGTGAGTGAGTGAATGAAAGAGGGAGCTTGTGAGTGAGTTAAAGAGGGAGTGAGTGAGGGAAAGAGGGATTTTGTACTGCTTATAATTCATCAAAATATTTTAAATGCTTTGAATGTTTTATGTATTTTCAAATATGAATAATATTGACAAATCCTTAGTTTTTTTTTTATATACAGATGTGCCTTGCTACAACTCAAACAATAAACAAACAGTTCACATTGTACATTCATTTCCTCTCTTCTTTTTTAAATGTATTGCATGGAATAAATAATGTGTAACAATGTTCAACTTTAAGGAAATGAGTACTACATTAAACGGTTTCCGTAACGATTTCCACATCTGGATCCAGTTCAATCCCACTGTTAGGTCTGGGACATCCCAGGAATTATGACAAGCTCATCAATTAAACACTCCACATATTTCGTGATCACACACACCCTCTTTGTTTGTTTAGCTATAAGGCGATAATATTGTACTGCAAATCACGTTTGCCTGAGACGCCACATCAATTGGTGGCAACAGAATATGGTTACGACCCACGGCTAGGTCACCACAGAGGCAGAGTGGTGTTAGGGGTTATGGCTGTCTGGGAGGGTAATATCCTCAGCCTTGGGGAGTGAGATTCTTCATGTGGTTACCTGTCTTTATCCTGACCACTGCTGTGATCCCTGGATACTCATCCATCGGTCAGCCAGTAGGCCTTGACCACAGAACAACTGACCTCACAATGTATTATTTTATCTATCTTGGAAAAAATTATTAATCAATATAATGTGTTATAAAACCTAGTCCTTGTGGAATGATTTATATTGCTGTAAAATTATCACTATAGCCCAACATTTTTTATTGAGTAATAAAAAAATAAAAAAATAAAATAAAAAGGATTTGTTTTCAAACGGCATGATGTGAGTTATAAATAAACAACATTCCTGTGTCCTGGGAAAAAATCATACTCCCAAAAAATGTAAGATAAATCTGGGGTTGAAGTCAAGGTTTTTCCATGACCAACTGCATCTCACACCCTCTTGCAATCAACTCTCTATGCCAAGTTAACAGTAGTGACCTATGACTGATAATTGATTGGGTGTGACATTGGGTTTTCAGTGCCAGCAATGCTTTATGATTCTATTACAGTGTAGCTTAGCTGTGAAGGTATCCGGGTACAGCCACTGAACCAGCCCTCATCTCACCACGCAGTCACATAATGTTCCCCTGGGGAGAGGGATGGCAGCTCCGCTCTGTAGGGGAAGCTTATAGTTTCCTAACAAAGTGGGTGTGATTGCACTCATTGCTCTTGCATAGTGAGTCACTATGTTAGTGTTCCTGGTTGATATTACATGTTTCTAAGTGGCCTCACCTAAGGAATGTGTGCTAAGTTTGTAACCAAGAGATAAACTATTCTTGTTGTGACCTTTACATAGAATGTGGAACCTAGGCATTTTATGACAGTGAAGAAGCAGAACAGGTTCGCATAGAATATATTGGGAACTCTGCTGATGGAAGCATGCTGAAGTATGACCTTCTATGTCTCACTCGTGTTAGATAAAAGCTTCACGATGTGCGTGGTTCAATGTTCGGGTGACAACGTTGCCAGCATGTGTGGCTTGTGATCACGAATCTCAGATCTGAATAAATATTGTCTCTAATCTCCAACGAGCCAATTATTGTTCCTCCTTGCATCCTGACTCTTCAATACCAGAGAAATCATAATTACACTGGTCAGTCAGGGCAACTGTATGGTCTCTCTTGAGATTCCATTCCATTCAACAAAGACTATTCTTCTCTTTGGAAAAATGACTTAATGCTTAATAAAACTTCCTAGTCAGGCCAAAACGACATTGTGCTTATGACTACTTTCCACTCTTTTCTGAGAGAATGTGTGTGTGCATGCCTGTATGCGTGCATGTGTATGAGGTCAGAGCTTACCTTGGCGAGACGTGCCCTCTTGATGAGGTCGTTGAGCTTCCTGAGGGCAGCGTTGCGGGGCAGTGACTGGATGTCCTTGAACAGGTCCTGCTCCTCCGCCTCAAACAGTTTACGGTTGTCAGGGATGAGCAGTGGGTGTGACCAGAACGACCCGATATAGACACGGATGACCTCAGGTGTGTTGACGATCTTCCCCAGCGACCACATAAGGGCGCCGTAGACCCTCATCAGCTGCTGCGTCTCGATCTGGTCAGCCTTGTTTAGAACCACTCGGATCTTGTCTTCGTGGTTCTTCAGGGCCTTGATGACCTCCGAGAACTCGTCTGAGATGTCTAGCTTGTGGGCGTCGAATAGGAGGATGATGCGGTCCACACGTTCGGCAAACCACTCTAAAACGGCTGCGAAGTCGTAGCCTGGAGGGGGGGGGGGGGGGGGGGTTGAGGGAGGTGGGGGGGTGAGAGGAGAAGGGGGTGAGGGGTAGTGAAGGGAGGTAGGCTGGGTCAACAACAAGCAGAACATCCATCCCTTTTCAACAGGAAGGACTCTTGGAGGGGCAGAGCGATCCATTGGTGTCCAGCTAAGTAACCAGGAGGTCTGTTATTGCTCAAGTGGACAAACAGTAATGATACGTCATGAATTCCTTAAGAGAATAGTTAAAGGCTCAAAAACATGATCTAATGGTCGATCATTTTGTACCTCTCCCTTATCTTACCATTAAGCAGTGAGAACATGATTTCTATAAACCAATGTTAATCTGTCTTGTCCTCACTTCTTGCTTAACTACAGTATGTCATCACTTCATGCTAATACCGTGGATTGGGGAGAATGAGGGTGCTTTCTTTAACCCCAGTCTGAGGAGCAGGAAAGGACAAGAGGCTGAGTGACTCAGCATTTGGCTTCATAACTTCCTACTCCTCTCCTACCCTCAACCTCGCTGGCTGGATAATAGGCTTTACACTAAGCGGGCGACTGAACCACTTTTACTCTCTTCCTGCGTCTATCTCCCAGCAGCAGATATAGGGAGAGAGAAAGACAGGCGTTTCAGGCTAGAAGGAGAAGCCCCCAAATGACTGCTTATCTAATGGATCAATTAGCTGTCTAATCTGAAGCCGGTGATCCGAGAAGCCCAGAGACGAAGAGAGCTGTCGGGGGAAAACAGATTTCAGCTGCAGAGAAATGAAAATGGACTCTTGTCTCTTGATAGCAGCATGTTTTCAGGTGATGAGTACTAATGGATGAGTCCATTATCAAAGCATGTATTCCTAGTAGTGAAGGTAGCTAAGTCTCCCATTGACAAGATATCAGTGGTAGACGTCAAGACGTGGCTATCTTATTTGAATGCCATTGAAATGAAAGAGGAGTTGGATGGTGAAAGTGTGTTAATTGGAAGCAGACCTGCAGTCAGCCAGTCAGTCAGAGAGTTGACTTAGGGCACCGCCTCTTCTCCTCTCCATTCCTAACTCTAACTGGCTGGGACTCAAGTGGGGAAATCACATAATAAAAACGACCAATAAAAGGCTCTGCTAAAAAAGCTTGGCAACCAGAAATGAATGTGTGTGCTGTGTACTCAACGTAATATAACAATGTGTCTGGGAACTACACACAACATATGTGATATAGCATTATAAGGAGAAAACTGAAACACACAGTATGAGTACCTTAAAGAAAATAAAGCATCTGTTTAAAACACACATGTACAAGTTGTTGAATGAAAAATGAGACAATGGAATGAACTATGAAATCAAAAGAATAGAATACCACCCAGGACTTTAATTGTAGGTCTATTGTTTGTACATAGGCACATCATAGACACAGAAACACAACCTCAAGCTGTTTGCAATGAGATGTATTTCAATATCAAGACACATAGCATCTATCAAGTGAAACACCTGACAACTCCAGGGGTGCTTGGGAGAGCTCCTCCTTACCTTGGAGCACTTATAGCTGAGCTGAGGGGAAGATTTCCACAGCATTCCCAGAATTGGAGAACGGACTGTACCAGAAGTTGGGATTAGTGTGTTAATGTTGTTCAAATCAGAAGCATAGAATATGGCAGCCGGGGCCGTGTTTCCAGGGAAGGATGCTATCCCATGCCGACACGGGATAGAAACGCAGAGGCCTCATCCCTGATGATTTGCCAGTTTCACTATGGGGCTTTATTGTTACCTGCTGTGGGGATGGACAGAACACATTTCTCACCTCTTCGTAGGAGGCATTTTATCATTATTGCTTACTTCCTACTTCATACCTTTGCTAGTGTTTCTCTAGTTCTGAAGTATATTGACTAGACTTACTATTGACTATGGATCAACTAACGGTATTACTATAAGGGCTTGAACAGAAACTCAAGGCTCCTTTGCCTCAGTAGGGACTTTAATACAGTACATATAGGCAGCAGTACAGTAAGTTAAAGACCATACGTGAATAATGGACAGGACAATAAGAGCAGTGAAACTAGTTGGAGGACCGTGGCATTATGGCAGTGATGTATAACAATGGGGCACAGTAAGTGGTTAATGTCAAGGGACCTAGTTATTTTAGGCCTGGCTTGACGCAGCACTACAGACATCCCGTAGGGTCTACTGTAGTATAGGCAAGCTGCGTTGGTTAACTGCGGTTGTTTTAAGACGGACTCACTACAATACCTCCATACGGGCATTTACGATACTCGCTATAGCCGGGTCCGTGTTCATTCGCAGCTGTACACAGGGAGAAAGAGAGACAAACAGAGGTGGACATGAAATGAAAGAAATGTGGGGTTCAGTGCTTAAGTCAACATGGAGATGTGTTGATTAATGTTGAATGTACATTGTGATAATCATAATACAGTCTAGTAATGTACCTCTCCAGAACTGAAACACAGTCAGGGTCCTGACAGAACAGAAAAATAAATGTTCAAGAAAACATGTTTTAAAAAATGACAGATGGAAATAAGAGCACTCTCTATTCTGCCAGTAGACAGCTCCTGGTATAACTTCTATTCACCAACCCATTGTATTTTGACAAGTTAAGATGACACACAAACAACGAAGACTGCGACCACATTTCCTGTGGGGTTGCTACAGCAACAAGAGAAACCTGAGAGGAGATGGTAAATAAACGCAGACTGGTACCATTCGCAGAGACAGACGTCAGACAGAGTCATGAGCAGGCTCCCCACACACAGTTACACACCACACATGCACACTTAAACACACGCAGGCTCAGACACACACACGCACGCACGCGCGCACGCACGCACGCACGCACGCACGCACACACACACACACACACACACACACACACACACACACACACACACACACACACACACACACACACACACACAGTATAAACACAGTTGTGCAGTTGTGAGAGTAAGGTAAGTTAAACCTTATATTTATTTGCTATGGGAGCACATTGGAGTGGGGGACTTTTGTTCTACATATTGGTTTAAAGTGGGTGAACAGCCATAGTCGAATTATGTTTTAAGAATGACCAGGTTTCAAGTAGTTTAACTATAAATTATGAATGACGGCAGTAAGCAGTCTATCGTTATTGGAAGCATGATGAAAGTGGGATTGCTATAGAGAACACTATGCCAAGGCAAGAAAAAAGTCATATAGTTCACAAACCTGGAACCAATATTCCTTTCCCAGTCTATCCAAAGGTAACAAGTGTCAGAACTACGATATATAAAAATTCCTACTTTTCTCACAACAACCGAACTGAACACACAAACAGCTAGTCATCTAGCTTTGTGACTTAGCCTACACTTGGGCTTCAGAAGCCATAGAGAGTGATTGGAATGGAATATCAGATCCAGGAATCTGTCATTTTCCACAGTTCAATGACAGTACACAAGTAAGGGGATGTCTTTTCCTAGCACTGTGCTTCTGACTCCTGGCCCCTCAGAGGTTTAACTGTGTTACTGGTTGACATGGGAACGCAGGCTTGGCCCTTGGCTATGAAAATACTCTGCAATCAGACACTTATTCACTTAGGGAAGGCATGCGTTCTGCTGAAGATGACTATTGTTTTGACTGAAAGGGTGGAAAACCACTCCGTAAATAAATTAAAAAGAGACTGTGCATCTCTTTGTTAGATTCAAATTCAGTTATGATCAAATGCTTTATAGATTTGAAAGAATTGATCTGTTTCATCTGTCTTCGTTCTGTTTTCTTGGTTTCCCGGTTTCCGGTACTCTGCCTGCCCTGACCCTGAGCCTGCCTGCCGTCTTGTACCTTCGCCAAACTACTCTGGATTACCGAACTCTGCTTGCCCCTGACCTGTCTTTTTGCCTGCACCTGTTGGTATAATAAACATTTGTTATTCCAACGTTGTCCGCACCTGGGTCTCACCTGTACGCTGATAAATAGACCTTTCAGCGATAACGTTTATTGGGACAGATTTTCTTGTGTGTCTAAACAAATGTCCTCATCAACTTTTATCTAGCCAGACCAGTCGAGAGCTGTACCTCACTGTACCACTTCATTACATTGGGACCACAGGTGCAAGCCATCCAGAATGAGGGAATCTGCTAAGCACACAATATAACATCATAACTGCTATAATAGGCATTGGCTGGTACTAGTATTTTCCTCAGGATATGAGCATGAGTCCTGGCCTGCTGTAGTGGAGGTCTGTGCGGCCTATCCGAGTAGAAAGAGGGGCTTCTCTGGTGAGAGAGAGGTGTTGGCTGAGTGTCAGTGAAAGCTCCCAGCTGTTAACACTAACATCAGCCCTTCTGCCACGCCAGGCCTCTAATATAGTCCAGAGACTAGAGGATAGAACAGCTCTATAGCAGATATAACACAGCCTTACTGGAGATATGTGGTTACAAAGCTCTAACTCATTTTCTGAATTACTCTTATAAAGCCTTTATTATACTGGGATTACATTTTTCCCCCCAGAGGTTAAAAACAACAGCCTTCATCTGGGTGAGGTAGCCTACTGTAGCGAAAGCTGTCCATAAACTAAACAGCATTCTATCTCTCCATTAGGTTGTGGGCTTAGAGACTTCTATATTATTGTCCCTTCTGGGTATCCTTACTGAGGTCATTATCCTGCCCATCTGCCAGGTAAGTCTATGTTTTTAAGAAGCCTGCTTCTCTCTTTATTTACTTTATTTAACCTTTATTAGGCAAGTCAGTTAAGAACAAATTCTTATTTACAATGATGGCCTACCTACAGGGTCAGCCCCTGGAGCAAATTCGAGTTAAGTGCCTTGCTCAAGGACACAGCCACAAGTTTTTCACCTTGTCGGCTCGGGGTTTCGATCCGCAACCTTTCGGTTACTGGCCCAACACCCTAACCACTAGGCTACCTGCCGCCTCTCTCGGCTCTCTCTCACATGGTTCAGTTCTAAGCATACACAGATGGTCACCCTCCTTGTACTCATGCGCTACTGTGCTATGAAGGGTGAAGGTGTGTCATATACTATATAAAATGTCCCCATAAACGTGTCCTTGTCCCTAGCCAACTGTCTGGGACTCTTAGTAGTTCCCAGAGATATGGCCTGTTTACTGCTTAGCTACGAGTGGTACTGAAATGTTCTACTTTCTGTGAGAGACTTGAAAGTATCAAGCAGTACTTGGCCCTCAACTTTAACCTGTTTCAAACCAATTTCACTCTTCCCTAAATGCTTGACACAAGCCAATCTTATTAAATTGGTGATTTCTAACATAAACATGGTCATGAGTGATGTTATGGTAATTTGTCCACTTACTCAGGAATCCTAACAACATCAACAGGCTGTGAAAAGTATCTCCAGGCCTGTCCTCTTTAGTGCTATACGTAGGATCCTAAGCTGTGCTGCTCTGTTGAAACAGAAACAGGGTTGTCTGCCAAACCTGCACTACACGAACTCAGCACCATTAATCCCACAGGCAGTCTCAGGCCAACACGCAGCGCAGTGGGACAGGGAACATAACAGCAGCAAGTACACGCAGATACCCATGCTCGCAACACACACACACACACACACACACACACACACACACACACACACACACACACACACACACACACACACACACACACACACACACACACACACACACACCTGTCTCCTCTAAAAGGATTACAATGCTTGTTAAGCATCTTGTCAACACATGACTACAACCTTTCTCCAATCCACATTAAAAACACATTAGGTCTACAGCGGGTCAACTGTATAATGAAAAGGTTTATATACCTGTTATAACCAGTGTTCCTATGTTTTAAAGTAGTCTCTATAGAGACAAACACTGATGGCCTATCTTGCTATCTTGTAACACAGCGGTTCCCAAACTAGGGGTTGCCTGATATGAAAATGGGGTTGTGGGAGAATTTCATATACATATACAAATCTATATACACTACTGTTCAAATGTTTTTTAAGGAAAAGCACACAAAAATACAGTGTAGACATTGTTAATGTTGTAAATGTCTATTGTAGCTGGAAACGGCTGATTTTTTATGGAACAGAGGCCCATTATCAGCAACCATCACTCCTGTTTTCCAATGGCATGTTGTGTTAGTTAATCCAAGTTGATCATTTTAAAAGGCTAATTGATCATTAGAAAACCCTTTTGCAATTATGTTAGCACTGTGAGGGCTTGGTTGTGGTAAGGCCTCTTACTCCCACCTAGGGGAGGAGAGAGGCACACAACCAAGCTCTCACACATTATTAGGGAGATGATCATCCCCAATCAGAGACAGCTGTATAGCGTTGTCTCTGATTGGGGATAGTATTTAGACTCCACACACAGCCACCTGTGTGTGGATCATTGTTCCTGCTTGTCTGCCGTGTAATCAGAAGGCAAAGTAAGTCACTGTGTTTTTGGTTATTAGTTATATTTTTTCACTCTCCTTTTTATTTGTTTTGTTTCGTGAGAACATCTCATTTCAAATAAAAAAGGATGACACTTCACCAGCGCTCCGTTTACCGTCCCATTAATGCGCACCGTGACAGAATGATCCACCACCCTGGGACGCAACGGGGGATAACTTTAGGAGATATCCTCCTCGGTATGGGAAAAATTACCGAGGAGGAACACTCCTATTATCGTTCGGTGGAGGAAGGCTGGGGTCCGGAGCAGTCGAGGCGCCGACGACGGAGGACACGTCACCGGGCTAGAACTGAGGACCAGCCTGGAGCCCAGAAAACCCCTCAAACTGATTTTGGGGGGGGGCTATGGGGGTGGTCGGGGATCGAGGGAGAAGAGCCCCGACCACTGCACTCGTGGGGGTTCCAGGAGGAGCCCCTACAGCCGTGGGAACGGGAGTACAGAGAGGAGTCGGAGGAAGACGACGACGATGTGCTTCTGTTCCCTCACCCTCACAGGATGGGGATTGGCGTTGGAGTAGGGACGACAGGCACAGTCGTGCTCCAGCGTCAGTTCCCAGTCCGGTGCCTCCAGCGCCGGTCCAGAGTCGGAGGAGGAGGAGACCGACTCAGCGCACCAAACCATCGGTGCGCAACAATAGCCCGGTACGGCCCGCGCCTGCTCCGCGCACCAGCTCTATGGTGCGTTTGCCCAGCCCGGCGCGACCCGTGCCAGCTCAACGCACCGACCCAACGGTGCGTTTCCCCAGCCAGGTACAGCCCGTTCCAGCTACTCGCACCAGACCAGTGGTGCGTTCCCCCAGCCCGGTACGGTCTGTGCCTGCTCCTCGCACCCAACCTATGGTGCGTTTCCCCAGCCCGGCGCGACCCGTGCCAGCTCAACGCACCGACCCAACGGTGCGTTTCCCCAGCCAGGTACAGCCCGTTCCAGCTACTCGCACCAGACCAGTGGTGCGTTCCCCCAGCCCGGTACGGTCTGTGCCTACTCCTCGCACCCAACCTATGGTGCGTATCTCCAGCCCGGTGCGACCCGTGCCAGCTCCTCGCACCAGACCTATGGTGCGTGTCCCCAGTCCAGTACGCCCCGTGCCTACCCCTCGCACGGAGGCTACCGCGAAGGTCGCCACCACAGGGCTGGAAACCCTCTCTGCGTCGGTGCCCAGGGTGGGCACGACGTTCAGCCCCGCTGTGGGGCAGGAGCTCCATAGCGTGTCGGTGCCCAGTCTGGGGCCGACAGCCAGCCCAACCACAGGGCTGGAAACCATCTCCGCGTCGGTGCCCAGGGTGGGCACGACGTTCAGTCCCGCTGTGGAGCAGGAGCTCCATAGCGTGTCGGTGCCCAGTCTGGGGCCGACAGCCAGCCCAACCAGAGGGCTGGAAACCATCTCTGCGTCGGTGCCCAGGGTGGGCACGACGTTCAGCCCCGCTGTGGAGCAGGAGCTCCATAGCGCGTCGGTGCCCAGTCTGGGGCCGACAGCCAGCCCAACCAGAGGGCTGGAAACCATCTCTGCGTCGGTGCCCAGGGTGGGCACGACGTTCAGTCCCGCTGTGGAGCAGGAGCTCCATAGCGTGTCGGTGCCCAGTCTGGGGCCGACAGCCAGACCAGCTGCAGGGCTGAAGACCACCTCTGCGTCGGTGCCCAGGGTGGGCACGGCATCCAGCCTGAGGTCTCCGGAGAAGGTCAGCAGCCCGAGGCCTCCTGTGACGGTCAGTAGCCTGAGGTCTCCTGTAAAGGTCAGCAGCCTGAGGCCTCCTGTGAAGGTCAGCAGCCCGAGGTCCCCGGTGACGGTCAGCAGCCCGAGGTCCCCGGTGACGGTCAGCAGCCCGAGGTCCCCGGTGACGGTCAGCAGCCCGAGAGCTCCGGGGAGGGTGAGCAGACCTGAACCTCCACCGGTGCCCAGTCCGGGGCCGGTCGTCTGCGTCGCTCCAGTGCCGGAGCAGTCCGCTCCACCGGTGCCCAGTCCGGGGCCGGTCGTCCACGTCGCTCCAGTGCCGGAGCAGTCCACTCCACCGGTGCCCAGTCCGGGGCCGGTCATCTACGTCGCTCCAGTGACGGAGCAGTCCGCTCCACCGGTGCCCAGTCCGGGGCCGGTCGTCCACGTCGCTCCAGTGCCGGAGCAGTCCGCTCCACCGGTGCCCAGTCCGGGGCCGGTCGTCTACGTCGCTCCAGTGCCGGAGCAATCCGCTCCACCGGTGCCCAGTCCGGGGCCGGTCGTCTACGTCGCTCCAGAGACGGAGCAGTCCGCTCCACCGGCGCCCAGTCCGGGGCCGGTCATCTGCGTCGCTCCAGTGCCGGAGCAGTCCGCTCCACCGGTGCCCAGTCCGGGGCCGGTTGTCAGCCCCTCTCCAGGGTCGAGGGCTCCCGCACCAGGGTCCAGACAGGACTTGGTGACTGGCGGGAGTACTGAGGGGGGAACCACCGCGCCGGGGTCCGGACCGGATCGGGCGTGCAACGGAGAGGTAGGAGGGAGGCTACTCTCACAGCCTGTGCCACGCCCGGAACCGGAACCGGAGCCCCCACCAGCAACCACCTCAGTACCCCGCCATGTCCCCCCTAGTTTTGGACATTTTTTCTTTTCAGGAGAGGGGGGACTGTATGTGTGCGGTCGGGAGTCCGCACCTTAGGGGGGGGGTACTGTGAGGGCTTGGTTGTGGTAAGGCCTCTTACTCCCACCTAGGGGAGGAGAGAGGCACACAACCAAGCTCTCACACATTATTAGGGAGATGATCATCCCCAATCAGAGACAGCTGTATAGCGTTGTCTCTGATTGGGGATAGTATTTAGACTCCACACACAGCCACCTGTGTGTGGATCATTGTTCCTGCTTGTCTGCCGTGTAATCAGAAGGCAAAGTAAGTCACTGTGTTTTTGGTTATTAGTTATATTTTTTCACTCTCCTTTTTATTTGTTTTGCTTCGTGAGAACATCTCATTTCAAATAAAAAAGGATGACACTTCACCAGCGCTCCGTTTACCGTCCCATTAATGCGCACCGTGACAAGCACAGCTGAAAACTGTTGTGCTGATTAAAGAAGCAATAAAACAGGCCTTCTTTAGACTAGTTGAGTATCTGGAGCATCAGCATTTGTGGGTTCGATTACAGGCTCAAAATGGCCAGAAACAAAGAACTTTCTTCTGAAACTCATCAGTATATTCTTGTTCTGAGAAATTAAGGCTATTCAATGCAAGAAATTGCCAAGAAACTGAAGATCTCGTACAACGCTGTGTACTACTCCCTTCACAGAACAGCGCAAACTGTCTCTAACCAGAATAGAAAGTGGAGTGGGAGGCCCCGGTGAACAACTGAGCAAGAGGACAAGTACATTAGAGTGTCTAGTTTGAGAAACAGACGCCTCACAAGTCCTCAACTGGCAGCTTCATTAAATAGTACCCGCAAAACACCAGTCTCAACGTCAACAGTGAAGAGGCGACTCCAGGATGCTGGCCTTCTAGGCAGAGTGGCAAAGAAAAAGCCATATCTCAGACTGGCCAATAAAAATAAAATATTAAGATGGGCAAAAGAACACAGATACTGGACAGAGGAAGATTGGAAAAAAAGTGTTATGGACAGACAAATCTGTTTGAGGTGTTCGGATCACAAAGAAGAACATTCGTGAGACGCAGACCAAATGAAAAGATGCTGGAGGAGTGCTTGACGCCATCTGTCAAGCATGGAGGCAATGTGATGGTCTGGGGGTGCTTTGGTGGTGGTAAAGTGGGAGATTTGTACAGGGTAAAAGGGATCTTGAAGAAGGAATGCTATCACTCCATTTTGCAACGCCATGCCATACCCTGTGGACGGCGCCTAATTGGAGCCAATTTCCTCCTACAACAGGACAATGGCCCAAAGCACAGCTCCAAACTATGCAATAACTATTTAGGGAAGAAGCAGTCAGATCTCAACCCTATTGAGCTGTTGTGGGAACAGCTTCACTGTACTGTATGTGAGAAGTGCCCATCCAGCCAATCCAACTTGTGGAAGATGCTTCAGGAAGCATGGGGTGAAATCTCTTCAGATTACCTCAACAAATTGACAACTTGAATGCCAAAGGTCTGCAATGTGGTTAATCTTAAAAATCTAAATGAAAATTATTAAAATCTAAAAGATAAAATTCAACCAGAGAACACCTTAGATCATGGGAAAAGGCTGCACTTGACCGCTGCACTTGAATCATTCCCACAGTGAATGGCTAGGCCCTCTACGCTATGAAACCACACACTATTGTAGAGATTTTGATATTACCGGCCACAATTGATAGGTGAAAACAATGTGTGGGGAGGCAGAGACACAAAAATTCACATCAACACCTTTGTCAGATAACACTGTTAAACTAAAAATGTATGCTATTGCTAGCAATCAAGAAGAAACACTGTCTGAACAAGCACACCCATCTCATTAGTGGTGGTGAGATAAGAGACATTATGTCAGACTCATTTGCAGTTGACTGTCACAGCCCCACATTAAAAGTCTATGACGGTTGAGAAATACTGCTAGAATGTTTTTCAAATGACTGCCATAGCCCCAATTAAAAAAGTAAACATTGGCTGTTAATTACATACATTTTTTCACATGGTTGGGGTCGTGAAAATGTTCAGATATCAAAATGGGGTTGTGGTCCAAAAACACAAGGCAGACAGGAAGAGGCTAATGAGAGCCCAGGGATAACTCTTAATGAATGATTGCTCCTAATTAGAACAGGGGTAGGAGGACCACAACCTCTACTGATGCTATGGATGGAACATATAGACATGTTCCGTCCATAGAACATGTGGAGACTTCGTCTCTGGCTTAACAACACCAGTGCCAACATATCCTATAAACCCTGGCTTCTCAGGCATTACCACTTAATTATCAGGGAGCCAGACTGATCTGATATATACATTGTATCAGGTGGAAAGCTTCTGATGTACGCATGTGTATGTCTAAAAGGTATCAAAGTTGTGCTTGGAAGTAATCCAACTCTCTGAGATACCCAGGGAACCCAAACTGAGTCCAAGAGTACATTTTATGGATACCCACTTCCTGTTATGAATGCTTAAAGGGATACTTCGCGATTTCGATTGTTTTTCTACTTACCCAGACAGACAAACTCATGGATACCATTTTTATGTCTCTGCGAGCAGTTTGGAGATGATTGAAGTTAGTATCGTTAGCTTAGCCTAGCGTCTGTGAGCGCACGGGCTGGCATCAGTGAGACAGATACAATCTCTATACATCTCTATACGACAACGGGACAGAATGAGGATGTGGATAGAATCTTGTTTCTTATGACTATAGCTTTGTAAGACTATAAATGACCAACCACCCAGCTTTAGAGTAGTTAGAAGGTTTATTTCCCTGCTTTTGAGAGGAGCTGGATACTGTATGGGGAGACTTCGAACTATTGCGCTAAGCTAACGACAAGCTAACTTCAATCATCTACAAACTGAACGCAGTGACATTAAAATGGTTTCCATGAGTTCGTCTGACTCTGGGTAAGTAGAAAAACAACATAAATCTCGATATCTCGCAGTATCCCTTTACGGCGAGAAAGGCACAAGTGCATCACCAATAACAACAGGGCCAAATTATAGTGGAGAAGACAACAGTAACCTGCAATCACAGGCTTTTGATGATGCCAAGTTATATTCCCTATACTTTAAAACTGAATCTAGATACACAAGCAGCATTGTGCATGGTGCAAGTTCATGTATACACAATGTTGTGCCTCTGATCTAACAGACAACTCTGTGACAGCAAAAGAGAAATTACTTCACTATACAAAGCTAAGACCCTCAGCACATTACAGTCATTCAGGCATTTCCAGCAGTACCAAACCAGCGACATATTTTTCACTAGCAAATGCTAAGCTCTTCATTTGAATACATATGCACATTCAATGACAACATAGGCCTGCTCTGCATAAACTGCTGCATACCACTTTGCTCCATAAGCTCTTTGAGTTTAGTTTTGGCAAAAATGATGGTACACAGTTTAGTGGACTTTTGTACTTATGTGCAGACATTGGAGTTTCTCTGTATGTAGGGGTTCTGCTTCTGACGACTCCATGTTCCCTATATAGCTCTAAAGCTGCATTGGTTCTCTCTCTGTTTCCTCTCTGCTCCACTGAATAAGCCCTAATCCTTCTACCCCGTTAACTCACCCTACACAGCGCCACACACACACACACACACACACACACACACACACACACACACACACACACACACACACACACACACACACACACACACACACACACACACACACACACACACACACACACACACACACACACACACCGACAGCCCAAAGGAAAGTGCTGACGGCCGCAGTGTGCCATGCAGGGTGATTACCGTGAGCTACTGGGTGCCTGATGGACTTGCTGAACGTGGAATGAAGTAACCAACTGTGTGCAAAAAAACAGGAGGACACGGACCCCCGCAGAGATTGGCTGGCTGATCTCAGGGGGAGATTACAACCTGTCTGCCACACCCCACATTCCATAGACATGGATACAGTAGAGTATACAGTCGTGAGGTAAGGTTAAGTAGAGTATCGTGGATTCCTCAGCAGTCAGGCATCAGCTGGAGGTAATCCTGACCCTGTGAGGAGAAATGAGACCAGTATCGGTGAGCCAATTGTGCCAAGACATACTTCTGTTGAATCACCTCTTGAGGATTCTAAGAATGTCTATTTGCATCCCTCACGTGGAATTCTATCATCAGTGAGAAGAGTGAGGAAAACATTGGCACACACTGAAGGAAAACTTAATGCTCCATCTCAGTTATCTCAGTTCATAAAACGTTCATAAAATGTTGACAATCCACTCTATCCAGGTACTTCCAGAGAGTGTTTGTGTCTGTAGAGGGCCACTCCAGAGGTTGTATACAGTGCCCTCTCCAATTATTGAGACAGTGAAGACATTTTTTCTACATTAATGTGTATGCTACCATTATTAAAGATAATCCGTAATCATGGTAGCATCCACATTCATGTAGAAGTGTTTAGAAATAAACACCCCAGGTCAAAGGTTTGGAATATTATTATTTTCAAGGGTTTTTCTTTATTTGAACTATGTTTTACATTGTAGGATAAAAGTGAAGACATCAAAACTATGACATAACACATATGGAATCATTTAGTAACCAAAAAAGTGTTCAAATAGCCACCATTTGCCTTGATGACAGCTTTGCACACTCTTGGCATTCTCTCAACCAGCTTCACCTGCAATGCTTTTCCATCAGTCTTGAAGGAGTTCCCACATATGCTGAGCACTTGTTGGCTGCTTTTCCTTCCCTGCAATCTGACTCATCCCAAACCATCTCAATTTGGTTGAGGTTGGAACCAAAAATCACAAATTTGGACTCGAGACCAAAGGATTTCCAAATTTCCACTGGTCTAATGTCCATTGTTCGTGTTTCTTGGCCAAAGCAAGTCTCTTCTTCTTATTGGTGTCCTTTAGTAGTGGTTTCTTTGCAGCAATTCGACCATGACGGCCTGATTCACACAGTCTCCTCTGAACAGTTGATGTTGAAATGTGTCTGTTACTTGAACTCTGTGAAGCATTTGTTTGGGCTGCAATCTGAGGCTGGTAACTCAAATTAGTTTATCCTCTGCAGCAGAGGTATTTCTGGGTCTTCCATTCTTGTGGCGGTCCTCATGAAGCTGGTTGTGAGAATGCCATGAGTGTGCAAAGCTGTCATCAAGGCAAAGGGTGGCTACTTTGAAGAATCTCAAATATGAAATATAATTTAGATTTGCTTAACACTTTTTTGGTTACTATATGATTCCATATGTGTTATGTCATAATTTTGATGTCTACACTTTTATTCTACAATGTAAAACATTGTGCAAATAAAGAAAAACCCTTGAATTAGTAATATTCCAAACTTTTGACCGGGGATGTATATTATTCTTATTTTCAATAAAAGTGACTTCAAAATGACTGAATGCATCATTTACCATTCATTTCTATCAGGCACAAAATAATCTGAAACAACCAAAACAAACAGCAAATGCATCCAACAAATTTGTAGTCACAAACTTGATGTAGTCATTGTGTGTTAGGAATATGGGACCAAATACTACACTTTTTACTACTTTAAAACACATAAAAGTGAATTTGTCCCAATACTTTTGCTCCCCTAAAATGGGGGCACTATGTACAAAATATTTGTAAACGGTTCACCCGACATGGTTATAGCTGACAGTCGGCACCTCATAGTCATTGTTTGATTTCAAATCAAAACTTTTGAAATATACAGCCAAAAGAATAAATAATTATTCACTGTCCCAATAATTACAAAGGGCACTGCATATGCTATTATTAGTGACTGGTCAGCTTATGGCAGCCCGCTAGGATAACAGTGATAAGCACCATATCTCTCCACTGCAGAGTCCTGATGTCCTTGTTGATAAGAGGGCTGGAACACTGTGATGTCATGGTGACATCAATCACTACTCCGCTGTCCACTCTGCCATCCCCAGAACCACATAGCCATTCAGAATAGCAAAGGACATAACTTCAGGTATATGTACATACTATATTTGAGCTCTTTCCACAAGAATTCACACTTAAGTGATAATGCCACAGAAGCTGGTGTTTGGAGGTTATATTGGCATGGCTGTGCAAACTTTATCGGGTTACCAACATATTCAAATTTTGATTAACATATTTAATATGTTATATTAATATGTTATATTATATTTACATATTTTCATTAAAAACATTATTTTGATGAATTTATTCATACTATTTCACCCTTCCACAAGATATAATCCCGACACAAGTCTAGGGTTACTACCCAAGCCGGTTCGGTAGAGGACACTGTTGTTCAGAGGAGCTAGTCGACAACACAGCTAACACAATCACTTCAAACTGAAGCTGGAAAGACATCAAACTAGCTGCTTTTCTATTATATTTCTTTGTATACATCCATAAAAATGATGCTGATTCATTTCATTTCGACTGGCTAAGAAACACTGCCTGTCTGTCTTGTCCTGACACCCAACACGTTCATTACTATGGGACAGCTGGAGATCGAATTTGAATATTGAAACAATGTTGCAAATGCCGGAGAGACAGACAGAAAGGTTTATACAAATCTCAGCTTTTGAAAACTAAATGTTAATCTAAATGTGAGATAATGTCTAAATGCTTTTTATTGTATAAAATCCCATAAACATATGGATGTCATATACAGTATCTCTCTCTGTGATCTCTGGTGTCTTTCAACACATTATGATTGAATGCAGATTAAAACCCTGCCTGAGCTACATGTTTCCTTGACTTCCTATGTGGTTTTAGAGGGTCAGTCATGAGAAGCAGGATATCTGAAGCACGCTTGCTATTTCCACCACAAACACAGGAACCCTATGGGAATAAAGGTTCAAACGTGTCCTGGAAAATGCTAATAAAGTAAATACAGAAGTGGTGGAAGCCAGGATATTTTGATACAGAACTGGTTATGCAAATCCCTCAGTGGGTTCAACAGCACAGGCCTGGTTTTACATCACAACATTATCATGCAAATATTTTCCTATTAGGAAACTGGTTGTAATAAAGCTAAGAAAACAGAGCTAAAACTGCCTTACTACAGTATGTCCGCCAGCAGTACCAGATGTTGCGTTATTTAAGGACATACTTTCTCTGCTACAGACTATTTTGCACTATCACGACATAGGGAAAAGATTGCACTGCTAACATTAGAATAGAGCACTGCTTTATCCCAAGTCTTGCTTTTGTAAACATTTGCATTATGACTATTTCTATAGTAGTAAATATAGGGTTTTCAAACAGATTTCTTTCTTCTCGCTATGTTGTGCAATAAAAAACTCCTGTGCTTGTGTCAGTGAAAGGTTTAATCTCTAACTCCTGAGAGTGACCCTCCTGGTCTGAGAGAGTGTGTGAAAGAGTGGTGGAGGGGTTGGGAGAGAGGTGGAGGAGTAGGAAGAGAGGTGGAGAGGTGGAGTGAGGGGCGGAGGGGTTGTGAGAGGGTGGAAGGATTGTAAGCGATGGAATGGTTGAGAGAGTCGTGGAGATAGAGGTGGCGTGGTTGAGGGAGGGGTGGAGGGGTGGAGGGAATGGTAGAGGGGTTGAGAGAGGGGTGGAGTGGTTGAGAGAGGGGTGGAGTGGTTGAGAGAGGGTTAGAGGGGTTGATAGAGGGGTGGAAGGGTTGATAGAGGGGTGGAAGGGTTGATAGAGGGTTGTAGAGGGGTTGATAGAGGGTTGGAGAAGGGTTGATAGAGGGTTTGAGAGGTAGAGAGCCGTACCTCTGCTGATCCTCTGCTTCTCTCCAGACAGGATACCAGGAGTATCTATCACACTGATGCTCTCCAGAACAGGGTTGGGCAGCTGGGCACACACAAACCTACAGGACACACAGACATGGTCATAGACGTGGTCAGATAGATAGCCCAACACTGAAGAATTACAGTGCTTACATGATCAAATCAGACAGATGGACCTCTTGGACTAAAATAGGTGTTATGTCCCCTTTGGTCATTTCAAACTCAAAGGGCAAAATAAGACATAAATTCAACTGACCAATTTACAGTATAAAGCATATTTTTGCATCTAGTAGATAGTGGTTACTGTAACACAGGAAGGCTGCTGCAGACTAGGATGATGCTGCAGACAGGATGTTAGGCCTACTCGTCTACAAGCTGCACCAAGCAGCAGAGGGCTTCTCATGACAGAGTCACATGATCGTTCACTCACCAATTCAATGACAGCTTTGTCAACTAAATAATGCAACTGTGACAACTGTAACATTGGCTGTTTCTTATCTATGCTGATATAGGAAATATAAAATCATGTTGGAAATGCAATAGACTAGAATGTCAGATACATAGCTGAGCTACGCCCTGCTCTTTCACTCTTCTGTTCACGTGGGGAACATGCATTACAACATTACTATCTGTTTCAAACTGCTCTCTGAGCTGAGCCAACTTTCTCTAGACTTCCTGGAGTTTTATCTCTAGACTTCCTGTGGTTTTATCTCTAGACTTCCTGTGGTTTTATCTCTAGACTTCCTGTGGTTTTATCTCTAGATTTATTATGGTTTTATATCTATACTTCCTGTGGTCTTATCTCTAGACTTCCTGTGGTCTTATCTCTAGACTTCCTGTGGTTTTATCTCTAGACTTCCTGTGGTTTTATCTCTAGACTTCCTGTGGTTTTATCTCTAGACTTCCTGTGGTTTTATCTCTAGACTTCCTGTGGTTTTACAACAAACAGCGGCCGTACGCCAAGAACCCTAAGAACCCTCAAGAACCCTAAGAACCCTTAAGAACCCTAAGAACAATGGAACCCTATGAACCCTTATGAACCCTTAGAACTCTTAAGAACCCTTATTCCACACATATGTTATCTACTTAACATTGTCAGAGCCATCTGCAGAAACCACCACAATCCATGTATTCATATCATCTCCCTCAGGAAACACGCTTTGAGCCTTGAGTGCTTATAGTGGAAACCCTCTGTGGATTGCTTCCTCACCCTCTCGTGATCCAACGTATGAATGGCATACTTAAGAAACACCTTATAGTTATAGATAGATGGATAGATAGATAGGTAGATAGGTAGATAGGTAGATAGGTAGATGGGTAGATGGGTAGATGGGTGGATGGGTGGATGGGTGGATGGATGGATGGATGGATGGATGGATGGATGGATGGATGGATGGATGTAATGATTAAAAATCCTTTTTCAATTCCGACTGTAACACAGCAAAAAAATTCTGAAGGCGCTGTAAGAGCAAACAGACTCACTGACAGTCTGCGACTTATGGGAAACCCTGGGCGGTGAGCAGAGGGAAATTCAATCAGAGGTGGAATGTAGAGCATGTGTGGCAGGTTTCGGAGTCTCTGGTCATGATATCATCCTGTGACACGTTAAACACAGCTCTGTTGAGAAAGTCTAAACGTAACTTGCACTCTCGCTCCTGCACTGTCCGCCTCCCTCCCTTTCCTTTTCTCAAGGACGTGAGTTTCATGTCAACTTTATACAAAGGAGTAACTATTCTAAAACATATTGGAATTTCAAATCAAATGGTAATTCTGAAATTAATTGGAATTCAGCAAGAGCACAGAGAAACACTAACGGGAATTGCTAATAGAGTTCCAGGTAATATTTCTAGCATTTGAGCACAGAAAACATTTGTGGGAACAACAGACTTAAAGCACATTGTAAGAACTTCTCCCAGGGGCTTTTAGAATGTGAAGAAAAAAAAAAAAAAATCCACAGGTTTAAGATTTTTTGGGAGAAAGCTAATAAGTTACTGAACATTCACCCTGTCATCTTGGATAACGCAACTAAAAACAACAAGTCACCATAAAATAAATCATAACAGTGAGTTTTCATATGCTGTATAGACGGGCTGGCTGACAACATCATGAAAATGATGCTCGCACATCGACGTGGCCGGAAGGCGTGCATTGTTATGATTCTGAACAGTCAGATAGCTGGCAACAATGACAAGACGCTGCCACGTGGGGAATCATAGGTGGTTTGTTTCAGCTCATTGCATCTTGTTAGTGTGTTGTTTTGAGGTGTTTTGACTGATGTCATGTCTATGCTAATATGGCTGAAATTCGCTAGCTAGCTAACCAACAACTTGAGAGATAACAAGTGGTAATTGTGCAAATGTATTTATGTTTCAATAACCATTTGGAGACTAAATATAGATTACATGTTGTCAACAGTCTAAGTCAACCCTGCCTTTTTTGCACCATAGTTACACACACGTCAGTTTTGTTGCTAAACAACCAACCCTTCTATAAAACGTAATGTGTCATCCAACTAGATTCATAAGAATACTATATGTGGACTGCTATAGTCTCACCTGTTGAGAAAGGCGTTTCCGAAGGCGTTGAGCTTCCTGAAGGGTTTCTTGGGGTCGACAACTAGAGCGTTGCCAGGGATCACCCCCTCCGTGTCTCCATGCATCACTGCAATGAAGGAGTCTGTGGTCGGCTCCGGCCCAATCCGCATTCCAGGGAAATCCTGCTCCAACAGGTATCTGGAGAGTAATAGGAGAAATGGATCTCTGTTTATGCATTATTTTGATATAGATCATGCAAGTTGACATAGATAAATAATATTTGCATGGTTAACTATACTATACAGGTCGATGGTAGAGAAATCTTAAATAGCTAAAAGTGCGTATGATATAAGTGAGGGTAATAATAGTTTTCTTAATATACAGTCTGGTTAAATGAACAGGTAAGTGAATATTTTACATGGTTAAATTAACTCTACAGGTAAATGTACAGTTAAATGTACAGGTAAGTGAATATTTGCATGGTTAAATTAACTGTACAGGTAACTGACAGGAAGAGCTACTTAAATAGCTAAATGTGTGTATGATATAATTTAGGGTAATAATAGTAATTCCCTTAAAATACAGTCCTTAGTGCGCAGGGTTTAGTTACAGATAACTGCATGTATTGCACATTCGATATACTAAAAGCAATGAAAAAAGATACAACTGACAGGATACTAATATGCATTTCTGAGTGAATGACTACGTAAGTTCAGTCCAAGAATTACTTACAATATTGCACGTGATATGATATAACAACTGTACATGAATATGTATATACAGTCCTGAAACAATAAGTTCTAAGTGAATGAGTGATTACAGACCAGAGTTACTCACGGATGGATGCCTAATTGTTAAACTAGGTCCTAAGACCCCAACAGTTCCAGGTCTATGTTGACGACGGTACCCTGGTGAGGCATTAAATAGTCTAATAGCCGCCGGCAGGAAGGACGTCCTGTAGCGCTCTCTGGCACACCGTTATTGGATCAGTCTGTGACTGAAAGTGCTCCTCTGCATCATAACCATGGCATGTAGAGGATGGGTGACGTTGTCCATGTTGGCCAGCAGTTTGGCCAGGATCCGTCTCACCGCCTCCTCCTCTAGAGTGTCAAGGCTAATCCCCAGAACAGAGCTAGCCTTCTTGATCAGCTTATTTACCCGAGAAGCATCACCTGCCTTTATGTTGGCGGCCCAGCACACCACTGCAAAAAAGATGGCACTGACCACCACAGGAAGGGGGACAGGACTGTTCCCTGGGGACCCCTGTGTTGCTCACTGCCCGTTCTGACACAGCTCTGTAGGCGCACAAATTGTGGTCTACCGGTCAGGTAGTCCGTAACCCAGGAAACTAAGGGTGCTTCCACTTTCATCCTCTTCATCTTCTCACCCAGTAGCAGGGGCTGAATGGTGTTGAAGGCACTGGAGAAGTAAAAAAACATAACCCTCACAGTGCAACCTGCATTGTCCAGGTGAGAGTAGGCCCTCTGCAGAAGGTAGATGATTGCATCCTCCACCCCGATGTTGCGCTGATATGCGAACTGCAGGGGGTCCAGTGATGTATACACCAGGGGTCTGAGGTGAGCGAGGACTAACCTTCCAAGGGTCTTCATGATATGGGATGTTAGCGCTACAGGTCTGAAGTCATTCAGGACAGTGGGGTGCGCCTTCTTGGGCACTGGGACCAGGCAGGATGTTTTCCACAGCACAGGGACCCTTTCCAGGCTCAGGCTAAGGTTGAAGGATCGCTGGAGTATTCCACACAATTGGTCAGCACAGACCCTAAGCACCCTTGGGCTGATGCCATCAGGGCCCGGCGCTTTCCACTGATGTAGTCTCTCCAGCTCTCTTTTCACTTGGTTGGTGGTGAAAGTCAGCCCAGGTAGGGAGGTGGGGGGGAAGGGGGGGTGTTGAGGATCAGTCCAGAGGTGGGGGGGAAGGGAGGTGTTGCAGATCAGTCCAGAGGTAGCGGGGGCGGAAGTCGGGAGGGGATCGCTGATTGTCTCAACAGAGGTGTTGTGAGCATAGTGGGGATTGGACAGCCGTGAGGGTGTGTGGCCTGGGGAGCTGGAGGGGAGGTGGACAGGGCCAGTATCGAACCTGTTAAAAAATTGGTTCAGCTCATTGGCTCTGTCCTGGGTCCCCTCTGTTTGCCCACACTTAGGTTGAAGTCATTAAAACTCATTTTTCAACCACTCCACAGATTTCATGTTAACAAACTATAGTTTTGGCAAGTCGGTTAGGACATCTACTTCGTGCATGACACAAGTAATTCTTCCAACAACTGTTTACAGACAGATTATTTCACTTATAATTCACTATATCACAATTCCAGTGGGTCAGAAGTTTACATACACTAAGTTGACTGTGCCTTCAAATCGCTTGGAAAATGTATGTCATGGCTTTAGAAGCTTCTGATAGGCTAATTGACATAATTTTAGTCAAATTGAGGTGTACCTGCGGATGTATTTCAAGGCCTACCTTCAAACTCAGTGCCTCTCATCGATATCATGGGAAAATCAAAACAAATCAGCCACAAGTGGTTCCAGCAATTTCCAAACACCTGAGTTCATCTGTACAAACAATAGTATGCAAGTATAAACAACATGGGACCACGCAACCGTCATACCGCTCAGGAAGGAGACGCATTCTGTCTCCTAGAGATGAACGTACTTTGGTGCGAAAAGTACAAATCAATCCCAGAACAACAGCAAAGGACCTTGTGAAGATGCTGGAGGAAACAGGTACAAAAGTACCCATATCCACAGTAAAACGAGTCCTATATCGACATAAACTGAAAGGCTGTACAGAAAGGAAGAAGCCACTGCTCCAAAACCGCCATAAAAAAGCCAGACCAGACGGTTTGCATCTGGACATGGGGACAAAGATCTTACTTTTTGGAGAAATGTCCTCTGGTCTGATGAAACAAAAAAAGAACTGTTTGGCCATAATGACCATTGTTATGTTTGGAGGAAAAAGGTGGAGGCTTGCAAGCCGAAGAACACCATCCCAAACGTGAAGCACGGGGGTGGCAGCATCATGTTGTGGGGGTGCTTTTCTGTAGGAGGGACTGGTGCACTTCACAAAATAGATGGCATCATGAGGAAGGAAAATTATGTGGATATATTGAAGTAACATCTCAAGACATCAGTCAGGAAGTTAAAGCTTAAGGACAACAAAGTCAAGGTATTGGAGTGGCCATCACAAAGCCCTGACCTTAATCCTATAGCAAGGAGGCCTACAAACCTGACTCAGTTACACTAGTTCTGTCAGGAGGAATGGGCCAAAATTTACCCAACTTATTGTGGGAAGCTTGTGGAAGGCTACCCACAATGTTTGACTCAAGTTAAACAATTTAAAGGCAATGCTACCAAATACTAATTGAGTGTATGTAAACTTCTGACCCACCTGGCACACACTGGTTGAATCAACGCTATTTCCACGTCATTTCAATGAAATTACATTGAATCAATGTGGAATAGATGTTGAATTGATGTCTGTGCCCAGTGGGACAAAGCCATCTCCTGACTTGGCCAGTGCTGAACCGTAGCTGATTACTTTTGATATGGAGTCCTATAGAGGGTACACATACAGTATGGTCTGGCTTTAGCATACAGTATAAGTATAAATTATAGAAACTTATTTAGCAAAAGATAGTATTATCATACAGAAAGCTCCCAGAAGTGTGATATTTGTATCAGATGAAATGCGATTCATATCTAATCCAATCTTGTCCAGGGATTGGTATACCTGGAATTTAGCATGTCTGATGCCAACCAGAGAGGATTTCAGGGATTTCTCTGTCTGCACCAAGGGACCACGACCACGCCTGGTTAGAGAATGTGGTTTGCGTGTCACGGTGTATTTTAAAGTACTGCCTAATTAAGACCAGTTATATGGCCAGACTGAGACAGAACCCTATCGACCAACCCACACTCAGCTGTCATTCTCACCCACACTTGCAAAAGCATGAGAACAAAGCTATACTATTCAATTACTTAACCCAAACATGATAACTCGTTTGCAAATAAGTACTACAATCTATGAAGGGCTATGAAGTAAAAGTGCCCTAAGCTAATAACTCGTGTAGATAGTACAAAATAAAGGGGTCTAGGAAGTGAGAGTGCTCCAAAGCTTTTCCAACCTTAAAACCTGATCCCATACAGTAAGTGCTTCCAGTGGCCCGGGGCAGTCTCTACATGATTCCAGACTGATGTCTCTCACTAGTCGCGCCTTTCTATAACTCCTGGACTAGTCGCTCTGGAAACGTTTAGTGACATGTTGCTACAGCAATAAGGGAGCTGATGAGAGGGTTGGAGACAGCAGGGCTTATCCGTGAGAGGACAGCAGAGGACTGCATCTCACCTCTGGCCTTGGGATAGCAGGAAAAGCTCTAGCATTCACTGGCATTACTGCACAGCTAGAGGGAAATACTTAGTTTCACCAGTCAAGTTTGATGTGGAAAACATGCCGCCACATGGAAAGGACAATATTACTAACTACTCACCTGTGTATTACTCAACTCACAGTACAGGTTCAACTACTGTCTGCTTTTCACATGCCCATACAGCACACACTACTAATTGTTGTAAATTATACATGGTTGAAGTCTAGACATGCATAGAGTTCCCATGTTCTTACCCTGGGGTAGAAATGTTATGCTCATTCATAGTTCAGCTAAGATGTCTGTCCTATATTTAGCATGATGTTTGTCTGGCAGTCATGGTGAACATAAATAGATCAAATGCGTAACCTTTGCTGCATGAAAGCTCAATATAAATATGGCCTCCCAACCCATCTCCAAGACAACGTTTGCTTTGTGGTAGGCTCAGAGAGACCAACACACATGCTTTGGGTCCAAGATTTTCATCTCTGCCCATGTATTTCTTTGATGAGCACTAAGTGGGATGCTTGGCATGTCATTTAGCAGTCCATAGGGAAATGCTGGAATTGAACATGGAAACATGATCTGTTCCATGGTCATGGACTAGTTTAACAGACAAATCAATGGAGCAGCTGACATTCATGTGTTATGGATGTGACTTTAAGGGAACATTTCAGATGATTAGTGTAACATGTAATCATAAAATGGTTTTGAGGATTCAAGGATTGTAATAGGTATAACTGTCTATAACCATGTAATACTGCTGAAAGGGGGTCGCCCAGGGCGCCATACAAGCTAGAACCGCTACTGAAAGACACAAATAAAAAATGCTTTCTGCTACTATGATCAGTGAAATGTAGGCTAAACTGACAACGGAGTGAAGAGCAATTGGGGGGTTCTGGCAGGGCGGCAAAGCACCCACATTTCAAACATAGACGTACCGTATGAAGCTGGTCTTTCCAGTGGAGTACTGCCCCACAAGGAGAACCATGGGCTTGTTGTCAAAGTCGGCATCCTCTAAGGCGGGCGAGTGGAACTCGTGGAATTTGTAGTGTTCCTCCAAGGGTAACAGCTTGGTTTTGTAGAGCTTCTTGAGGCCATCGCTGACTGTCTGAAAGACCTCAGGATCCTTCTTCCTCCTGTCATCGGTACCCAACCAGCTGAACATGATGCAATTCGACAATGGACAACCTTATACTATATAGAGATCTATATTGGTGCTTTTTATATTCAAATAATTCGGAGGATCTCTTTGTTATTGGTTTAGTGGATGGTTTGTGTTTTCTTTCAATCAAACATTATGCAGACACATCCTTGAATGGAAAGCGTTCCCCAAGTCTTTACAAGCCAAACACGAGACAAAGATGCACAGACGACTATAAGCCAGTTAATTGACTACACTAAACACATACTAGCGATCCTAAATCATTTGTACATGCACATTTACATATAACAGCTATAAAGCACGATTTTAATTCAAGCTGCAGAGGAATCCCAAAAATGATGCACGTATCAAGATGGCAAATTATGACGTCGTCTTACATTTGAATTCTGACGCGGTTGAATCTTCAAAATACTGTCCTATATAATATTATTTTTCAGAGCCAAAATAAGAAAACAATAATACAGCTATCATAAGGCGTAGGTTCCTACTGCTGCGTTGAATCTTAAGCAGCCACTGGCTTCCCCGGCTTCGTTACTGCAGCATATTTAAATGCGAGTCTGACAACGAAACCTGATCCGAAAGGAAATGCCCAACTACTGGCAAATCTCCACCCAGTATTACAGTGACTGAAGGCAGTGATGGCAGCGCCATATTAGCGGATGAGGGACCGCTAGCATCGTTGGTGCTCCTCTAGTGGTGATACAATGTAACAAACAATGCGTGGTCATAAAATTGCTATATACAGTACATAATATCAGTCATCAATTGCAAGCTTGTTGTTTATAACAAGCTGTCATTTCACATTTTCAAAGAAAATAGAAAAGGACCATGTCAATATTTCCATATACATATACCTAAACATATATTGCTTGTATCATTGAATATATATAAATATATAAGAAAAACACATTTATTTTTTGTCCAATAAAATAACATCAAATTGATCAGAAATACAGTGCAGACATTTTTTATGTTGTAAATTACTATTGTAGCTGGAAATGGCAAATGGAATATCTACATAGGCGTACAGAGGCCCATTATCAGCAACCATCACTCCTGTTTTCCAATGGCACGTTGTGTTAGTTAATCCAAGTTGATCATTTTAAAAGGCTAATTGATCATTAGAAAAACCTTTTGCAATAATGTTAGCACAGCTGAAAACTGTTATGCTGATTAAAGAAGCAATAAAACGGGCCTTCTTTAGACTAGTTGAGTATCTGGAGCATCAGCATTTGTGGGTTCGATTACAGGCTCAAAATGGCCAGAAACAAAGAACTTTCTTCTGAAACTCGTCAGTATATTCTTGTTCTGAGAAATGAAGGCTATTCAATGCAAGAAATTGCCAAGAAACTGAAGGCCCCGGTGCACAACTGAGCAAGAGGACAAGTACATTAGAGTGTCTAGTTTGAGAAACAGACGCCTCACAAGTTCTCAACTGGCAGCTTCATTAAATAGTACCCACAAAACACCAGTCTCAACGTCAACAGTGAAGAGGCGAATCCGGGATGCTGGCCTTCTAGGCAGAGTGGCAAAGAAAAAGCCATATCTCAGACTGGCCAATAAAAAGAAAAGATTAAGATGGGCAAAATAACACAGACACTGGACAGAGGAAGATATGGCTTTTTCTTTGCAACTCTGCCTAGAACGCCAGCATCCCGGAGTTGCTTCTTCACTGTTGACGTTGAGAATGGTGTATATATATATACAGTGTTCTACTTAAAACACTTTCAAATGCAAAAGTGTTACTAAAAAGTGTACTTATGATGCAGTCCACAATTGAGGAGAGTATAGAACGTAACTGCCATTGTAGAACATCTATCCTTTCGTTTTCAGTCTATTCTACATACCAGTGCGACACCTGTTGGACAATATTTAAGTATACAGTAGTTTTTGGTTTATGGATTATTCGACGACTGACCACCACCAGATGGTGCAACAACACAATACTTTTTTGATCCGTTTGCTATTTATTTTTTAGGTCTATAAATTCAGTCTAGAAGTAAATCTAAATGTGATTAAACAATATCAAAAGTACAGTACAATATGTAGGGTGAATTCGGAATTGTCAATAAAGATCTATTCTATTCTAACCTATGTGTCTCGTCACCAGACCTAATCCCACTTGTTCAATGCTCGCTGCAACTAGCTCTCACATTCTCACGTCAGAATTAGACGTTCATCCATGTTTCTCAAACATAAAATTTAAAAGTTGTTGCAAATGTCAAATTTCGAAGTGTTTTATGTATGCATTAACTCAGAATTGTTAAGGTTAGGGTTAAGTCTAGGCATTCATTTTGAAAGCTTAAGGTTAGGCAATAACTCCAAGGGTTAAGATTTGGTTTAGGCTTAAAACAAAACACTCAAAAACAACTTTCTATTGCTGGATTCGAATTTACAACCTTTGGAATCAGAGGCAGATGCTGCCACCGGTCCGCCATCCCCATCCACAGTGCCCCGCCATCCCCATCCACAACGCCCTAGCAAAACTGAAACCTTCTTGAAGATAACAGTGCTCACTGCTACCCCTAGTGGCCGGGTTCCACGTCATCTCCCGATATCCTCAGACATGAATAGACATCGAATACTGACTTGTATCAGGGGTGATCTAGCTGGGTCACTAGTATTTATAATACCCCATAACTATGAAAAAAAAAACAGTAGCTGAATTATCCTGCATAATTGATTATAGACTATATCCGTTACTGCATACAGGCTAGATACATTGTAAGTACAACAGGCTACAGAACCTTGTACATTATGACTTCCACGGTAGGTGGTGCTAAACCCATTCCGATTTTATAGGTACCCCCAACCGGCTGATTTTTATCTAGCTGGACGACTTCCAGCGTAGTACCTCGTAGCTCCAGCGAGTCATCGCTGTGTAACAGCCTACTACCAGTCCGGTCATAGAGAATTTCGCAACCTGGGCTTGCGTCTGGAGCGAGCGTGCCGGAACCAGAGAATGTACAAGTATCGCGCAAAACCACTTCTCCACAACCGACTTTACTAGAATTCCTAGAAATGTGCTTCTCGTAGATTGCCCAGCGCCAATAAAGGGGCTATATCTGCTCCAGTAGCTCATAGGAAAATGAAACGGCTTTCCAGAAAGCTGATTTTGGCATTGGTGGTGCTTTGTTGGATTGCTGCTCTACTGTATTTGATACTCCTAAGTAGGCAGAAAGTATCGGACCTGGTGACTAAAGATGCACAGTACGGAAAGGTAAGCAACACTATCAGTTCTTACGCGATATCATCTTGTCTATATCACACAATTTCACTTCCTATGCATTTAGCAGTAGTGTAGGCTAAACTTGGACAAATATACAGTAGAGTGCTAGGTGCGCGCAGGTAATGCGTGTTTCTATGAAAATATTTATTGAGGCTTGAGAGGGTGTCAGAATTTCCACGGAGCTATAGGCATCACGGCCACCTCTCTACATTGCTTTCTAGAAGTTTGCAGACTACATACAACCAGTTGTTCATAACTTTTTTTTATTCGGGTTGACTGAATTTGTGTGCATACATTATCTATTGAAAAGTGCAGTTTCAAGTGGTTAAAAGTTTTAAGTTTTAATGTCACGTGCACAAGTACAGTGAAATGCCTTTCTTGCAAAACAATAACAATGTAATACTAAAAATAACCTTAGGTAGAACAAAAACACACAACAAATAAAATAAATTAGAAGAACACGAGAAAGTAAGTAAGCATACTATATACAGGGTCAGTCAGTTCCGGTACCATAAAGTATTCACAATGTGCAGGGATATCGGTAGATATGTATAGGGGTAAAGTGACTAGGCATCAGGATATATAATCATGTGTTTCTAAGCAGTTTGTTGATGTTTCGATGTGATTTCTGTACATTACAAACTGAAAAGAAGATATAGTAGTAAGTAATTATATAATCTATAACTGAATAAACATCTGATAGCCTACGTAAAACTGAATAAACATCTGATAGCCTACGTAATGCGTCTTGCACAAATAACAGTCAGAGGCTCACCAAATTGGCATGAACAAAAGTTTCACTATGTTCAAACTTATTCAACACTGATATATTAATTCCTCAAATACATTAATTTCTCAAATCCGTTGTTAACATAATTTAAACTGTATCTTTGAATGTCTGCCTATTGGCCCTTTATAGTCACTTGGTCTAGCTGTTCTGTTCTTGTGTCTGATAATTCAGCATTACCAGTCCATAGGTTCAGTAATTGACTTGTAATAGGTGGTCCCTGTGTGAAAATACTGTCTACCTTTACCAACACAGCCAGACTGTGGCAATTATAGCCTTCGAAGGTGTAACCTTTTACAGCGGACACATTTCTGTGCTTTATAACTCCTATTTTATAATGGCAGATTTAATGAAACCATTTCCATGTACTTTTCCCCCTGAAGTACATCTTGTTTTGTTGCAGTGCAGAAGCCAGATTTGATTATATTTCGGGGTCCAGTTATTATGGTATATCTTGGGGTTTTTCAAATGCTTCTGCTTAAAGTGTTGTATGCCACTCCAAATGCCTCATGTCAATGAGCAAGTGAGTGCTTTTCAATGTAGGAGCTGAATGGTGGAATTACACCTGTGAAGGAGGCACTCGAGTCTGGATTGATTGATTCAGTTTCAAAATGGTACACACCAAAATCAATGGTGTACATTTAACTGGGAAAGTGTCAAATGTACACAATTTTCAGTGAACATATGATTCCCACTGTATTGGTGTTAAAATAACACTTTTGAAAGTTTTAAAGATGTAACTCTGTCACAGTGTTCCCCATTCAACTCTTAGTGTTCAAATGAACTTGAAAGCCTAATTTGCATATTACCCAGGGTTCCTTTTCTATTTGAGTGAATTGTAGAGTTACCACGCATGACTGTGTTTGTTGGTGACAGAGACATGCTTATCTAATTCTTTCCTTATTTTAGATTATTTTTTATATAACACACACATACAATACACACACACACATACAGACTCACACAAACATCCACCACACCACCCCTGCCCATAACCACCTGCTCACACCCCCATCTCCAGCGCCCACACAATTCTCTGCTACATGGCCTTAAACTGCACCGCTTTGTTTCCTTTCATCATCCACAACATTTTAGATAAAAAGCATTTGACCATTTTTCTTTTGTGTTAACAATGGATGATTGGTTGATTTCCAGTTTTTAAGTATATGTTTTTTTTTCAAGATGATTGGTGAGAAAAGTATCTCATTGCACCCTCATATGCCATGTCTTGAAATATGCAGACAGACGGATTAAAAGTACATTTACATTGTAATACTTCTGACATTTGGACTTTATAGTATTCCCAGAAGGCATGGATTATTGAGTCGTTGTTAGTTTACACTTAAGACATGACTTTGGCAATGTGCTGTAGAAGTTGTGAATTTTATACTGGATTAAGCATACATTTTTGTTTAACTGTAATTTCATTAGTTATGTTCCAACATTCCCTTAATTTTGTGCCCATATCAGTTCTTTTTTAAGTCTTGGTTCTAATAGTTTATATTTTCTTCAAAGAGATTGTCAGTTGGATAGGCTCTCTGCAAGGTTTTGAATATCTTACCTATCATATGAATATGCTTTTCGGACTCAAATAAGATTCCCTCAAGATCGCTAATATTATTATGTCCAAAAGATTTCAAATCAAAAATTATTTCCTTTTAAAGGCCTGTGGCCTTCACCAACTGAGTACATAGGAGAATGCTATTATTAAAATGTAACTCTATGACAATACAATACATATATCATAAGGCCTCACAGTGGTGTTAAGAAACTCCTGGTTCACAGGCCACATCAGGCCTGCAAGTCACATTATGCTGGCTTGGATAGTGGTGTAATTCCTATTGGAATCCAAACAGCGTTAGGAAATCCAACAGTTGGAATTTTTATTCACCCTCATCCTGCATTTAGAATGACTGTCAAGGGTAAGGAAATTTGATTTCTAAACCATTTAAACTTGAACAACCATTTCAGTAACGGTGCAATAAATCTTAATTCAATGATTGGATTAGTTTAGAAACATTTGTTATTTATCTTTGTGTATCATAAGATGAATCAATCAAAAGCACAGATATTGAAAACAATCCTACCTGCAGTGGAGCATGCTGGGAAATATAATAATGATGGGTGTGGTTTTGATAGGACGGTTTTACTCTCTAACAATAATTCAAGTTATTAACACCAACACTGTGAGTTCTTTTACACCACTGACTGTTAATTTCACTCTTACAGAACGAATTTAACTCCATAATCAACACTAGAAATGTTACACTTAAAGATCAACACTGGACAATTTGTTGTATATAAGGGCCTCTATCAACTGAAGAAGTTCTAGTCTGAAAGGGTGTTTGGGGTTCTGGAGTGAAGTTTCAAGTTGGAATGTTTATGCCGAGGAGTTTCAACGTGCAGTAAAACATTGAAATAAATCTAAAATATTTTTAAGAAGCTAAGTTATGGGTTGAAGGGTTGTATGAAATTATTTGTAGAGTAAGCAGGGCAGACAAATGGGTAGTTGTGGAAAATGCTACTGCACAGATTATAAAACATACATTGTGGGTATCTGTCATTCAATCTCCCATACATATTTTTTGTATATATATATATATAAAATATATATTTTCCTTTATTATTTTCCCCTAACCCTACCACCCCTCCCCTGATTGGAGTAAACTAACGGACAACAACACTTAGATTTCTACTTCCAGCTTTTACATACTATATACATTTTACAGACACAGTATATTTAAGCAATAAGGCCAGAGGAGGTGTTGTATATGGCCAATATACCACGGCTAAGGGCTGTTCTTATGCACGACGCAACACGGAGTGCCTGTACACAGCCCTTAGCCGTGTATATTGGCCGGACATCACAAACCCCAGAGGAGCCTTATTGCTATTAAAAATTGATTACCAATGTAATTAAAGCAGTAAAACTAAACGTTTTGTCATACCCGTGGTATGGGGTCTAATATACCATGGTTTTCAGCCAATCAGAATTCAGGGGTCAAACCACCCAGATTTATAATTTACAATAGTTCTCTTTTGTTGTTTGTTTTTACTGAAACTGAACCCATCCTTCAGCTACCCTCAACCCCTCCCATCTATCTCTGAAGACCATGTAGGTTTGTTTACCTAGCTGCTTTGTGAACAATAAAAGCTGCAGACTGCCTACAGATATCCATAGCAGAGCATGGATTCATCCTTCCTTTGAAAAACACAGCAGTTTCTCTTCCCCCTCAAGCTCTGTCTTTTGGGGGTCTTTGAGCAATTACTGATGCAGATTCTTCAACTCCAGATTGGGAGCTGTTGTACAGAGGAAGCTTGTGCAGCACAAAGCACAGATCCCATAGGGGACCTCTCTCAGTCTTTTCATCCCCGACGATGCACTCTTTCTCTGAATCAGTTGCTACCAGGCTTTTATTATGCATTTTACCTCATTATGTGTGGCATTTCAGCAGCACACTTTTCTGAAGCTTAAGTGTGTACGGTGCTTGGCATGTGGTTGAGACTCGCCTGGAGCAGTGGGTGGGAAATGTAACTACTATATAACCTTAGCATAATTGGGTTGTTTTTATGTTTTTAAGTTAAACTTCTTCAGGAGAAGAATTCTCATAGACTTGCATCTGTATATTTTCTATTTTTCCCTCTGTGTCGTTAAAGAACCTTACTGGCTCATTCAAATTCCTCCAGCTCTCAACAACTCAGTTATTTTTCACAAGTCATGTCTATTTCCAATGGAACTCTCTCCTGGTAAACAAACAAGATAGATGCTCCAATCACTGTGTTTCGCTTGTGTATCACAACGCCAATGACTCCCAACCGCTCTAGTCCACACGATTGGAATTATACATTTTCTAGGCTGTATGAAATGTACTTTTTTTTTTTAAAATGTTCCCATCGCTAATAGAGGAATGAGGGAGAAAGACAATTAGTTCTGAGAATAAAAATAACTGAAACTGGGAAGGGGATTTGTTTAAACACAAGTTTGTGTAAAGGCAGAGCATTGGCTTGTGTCTGAACATCATGTTGGGCTGAAACGTATTACATGATGGCTGTCCTTGTGCACAAGGTGTTCCATTTTCTCTGACATGTGGTATTTGGACAGTAAGTGTTAAAAGTGAGTGTTATTGTGAGCCTCAGGCAAGCTTGATGGGATCTACTGAAGTAACTATGAAAACACTTAAACGCTTAGCAAAATAATGCAGTGTCCTTTTTATTATTTACTCTCAAAGTGTTACCCAAAACCCAAAGATAAAAACAGTAGCACGCCTCATTTAATGTCTGTTAATCATTTTGCTATTCCCAGTTTGATATTGAAAGCAATTGCCTTAGCAGAGGCTGTTAGACTGTTACTCTTAGCTAAGTGCTGTGATAGGGCTGTTTTGCAGTGATTACCATGCCCTGAGGAGTGATTCCCCCTATTATGAGGAACAGATCGATAAATCATACCATCCTCTCAACACACACACACACACACACACACACACACACACACACACACACACACACACACACACACACACACACACACACACACACACACACACACACACACACACACACACACACACACACACACACACACACACACACACACACACACACACACACACACACACACACACACACACATCATATTGCCTGCATGATGATAATCTTCCCATCCGTATAGCATTGTAATGGCACAACAATACACTGCTGCTGCTGAACTGCTGAAACATTCAAACAGGGCTGATGGGATTCTGTCTAGACTATGTCAAAATTATATACATTTAATCTAAATGCGCTGTCAATTTTAACCAATGTGTTTTTCGGTCTCCCTAGAAAATGGCCGCTTTCACCTTTACCTCCCGAGGATTGAGGCATCAATCTTATTTAGTCAGTGCTGCTAGAGCTATTTCTACAGAGCGAGTGAAGTTCTAAAGACAGAATAGTGACAAAGAAAAATAAAAAAAACCGTTTAGACAAGAGAAAGTACCACCTTCATTTTGTTCCGAAGTCATTTATGCGAAAAAGAGTGTGATTTCAACCGGAGTCAGTGAGGGAGACGTTGTGGCAGTGGAGAGGGGTCACACATCTAAGTGAAAGGAATAAACTCTTAACTTGTCACGTTTGGTATTTACGTGAGAAATTGGGGCCGTTAAGTGGATGGCTTTGGAGCTGAGAATCTGTAGTGTTTGCTGCTACACATTGAGCTTCCATAGTGTGTCTGTGAGCAGAGTTACATCATAGAGGATTCATGTAGACCATATGAATCAACCCTGAGACCAAAGCTAAGAGAGAATGATAGAAAAGTTCAATCTACCTTCAGGGTTGTTGTTGTTTGTTTGATGATTAAGAATTTATATATACAGTATATATCCATGTAATAAAGTTATAGTTTCTCGTATATAGAGGAATAAGTGTTACCAGTTGGATTACTGAATATTAACATTTTATTTTGGTATGATCAACAGTTTTTTAATTCCAGAGGGGAAAAATATGGATATTTCTTCTAACTTCATCCAATGTATGAAAGCCTAGCAGATTTCTCTCAGCTCAGGCTCAGCTCAAACACGGCCTAAATCTGAGTTTATTAGGAAAAGGATTTAGAGGCACACAAAGTCTACACACCTTGATGCCTGGGTGCTGGCACATTTGGGTGAATTGAGTTAATATGGGGGCTATTCAGCTTATTGCCTTTCAGACAATTTCTCTCCCAGCTACTAAAATGACACTCAGAGACCTGTGTCCACCGAGGAAGCGTTCCAGTTATTCGTTTTTCTGTCTGTTGCCCACAGTCGCTTTGATGACTTCACAACTGATGTTCTTTTGAAGCCTGCTGGAAAGGGGGGAGGGGGGGGTGTGCCCTAGCATTTCATGTTGCTTTATTGTTCCCCCAGCCAAGACAGCAGCAGGAGGAGAATTTCTAACATAGAAACATTGATGCGTTTGTATTGTTTTTTCAATTTCTTGACCTTAGCAAAGGAGAACATGTTACTTAGCTCTTGTTAACAACATTAGATTCAGGTAGGCCTCTTAGGTGCTTAGTCAGCTTGAAACACAGCATAGGAACTTTACATACTGTAAGTCCTACCCTGGAGTGGAGTCATCCACAGGGTTACCAGTTAGAAATGACTGGAGTGGAGTCATCCACAGGGTTACCAGTTAGAAATGACTGGAGTGGAGTCATCTACAGGGTTACCAGTTAGAAATGACTCACTTAGTATGTAAGAAATCAGCACTCTATGCATCCAATTTCCATTCCCATTCATTTCAAGTGGACCACATGCAGCAGCCAATCATGGCGAAGTCAACAAGTTGTCAACCAGAACACAGAACGTTAGTAGGCCTGCTAAAGCCCAGTACCTCAATAGAGGCAAGAGGTAAACTCTCTGACAAACACATTTGGGTTGTTTATGGTGGTTCAAAAATGGAGAGGTTGCTTTCTCCAGACGCCAAATGCACAAAAGCAAAAAGGGAATCAAAGTGAATGTTTAATACAAACATCAGCCGGCTCAGTTTTCATACAGTATGGTTTTGATGCGATTGATCAAAATCAGTTCCAATGCTGTGTGCCTCAAACGCTGTTGTTTATTTTTTTCTCTCCATTTCTTCAGCATGTTGGAACTAGACACTTAGCTCCGGAGATATGGGTTTCCACTGCTACAGTGTCAAAATGAAACTATAAGCGAATGATTAAGTTTATACACAGCCATTTCATTTGGTTGGGAATTTAGAAGTGAGACTGAGAGAGCTATTTAGATTATCTGTAATGAACTGTTAGATGTTTGAATGCCATTATGCTTTGGTACAAGGTATGATGGATACGTGAATATAGTTATAATGTATAATGAACCGTTAGATGTTTGAATGCCATTATGCTTGGTACAAGGTATGATGGATACGTGTAGCTATATTGTATAATGAACCGTTAGATGTTTGAATGCCACTATGCTTTGGTACAAGGTGTGATGGATACGTGAGTATAGCTATAATGTGTGTACGTTGGCAAGTTTGCATTGATTTATACTTGACCTCCTCCCACATTTAGACATGCTTTTGACACATACATGTACACATTCAGGCACACACAAACACACGCACGCACGCACACAGAAAATAGCACATTCCATGTAACAGCTGCCAGACCAACATCACGTCTTTTTACCCTCCTCCCACTGCTGCAATGACTCATACGACTGACTGTGTTTTCTCCACCCTGTATAGCGCCAAGCACCATTCCAACATTAACCATTGAAAAAGAGAGATAGCTTTAGGCAGAGATAGATTGGTGCGAACAGAAAACAATTGAAAAGTGGCCGTTGGTTGTGCGGAAATAGATATTTTCAGACTCTTAATTGATGGCTGCTGAGTTATTTGATTGTGTTCCGTCCTCTGTAAGCTAGTCTTGTTACCAGATTTGACACAGCCTGCTCTGCAGTGTTGGGCGGAAATAAACACCGGCTACAGTAGCACCAAATGAGAAAGGAAGAGAAGGAGAACCAAAGTCAAACAAAGTACAAAAGATTATTAAAAAGTATGATGATGATGCAATGATACCATTTCCATGTATCTTGTTTTTCCACCTTTAATCAATGTGTCCCTCGACAAGGTCAGGGATAAAGGCAATGGCTAGGAGAAGGAGGATTACTTTAGCCTACACTGTATAAATCACAGATACAGATGAGTCTTTCTAGTCACATCAACTTTATGAAAAATACTTTCAGTACCTCTACCTCTACCCATAGTCCTCTGTGTTTCTCTATTTACCCTCCAGTACAGGGACGAGAACACATCACACCTCGGCACACTGTGCTGACCCTGACCTGGAAGTTGAAAAATGAATGGTCTGTCATCAGCAAGAGGGATGTGTTAACATTGTACAGGTCAGGGCTGCCTCTGTCTGTCATAATGACTGACTGTTTCTGTGATACCTGGTGGGACGGAAACTACACCTGCAGTGGAACAAAATATCTATAATTTACCCACCATGGGTCTCTCTCTCTCTCTCTCTCTCTCTCTCTGTCTCTCTGATGACATGAGAGAAACAACAACGAAGATCGGATATAATGACACATTATGATTATTATGATGTAAAGGGCTGAGACATTAGGCCTAATGTGTGGACCAGTGGAATGATGAAAGAGCCTGTAGGTCTCAGGGATAAATCAGCCATGCAGGATGTGTGTTATTGGGCTGGAGTGTCCACGCCCTCTTAATGTTATTGGTGTTTGGGCTGTCTGCTCGGCCTTGGCTCTGATTTGTACTTTATCATTCACTGGTTTATGAGCTATGACCCCCAGCTCTGAATTATACCACCTTGTGGACTCCTAATAATATCCCTGTGTGTGTGTGTCTTTGTCTGTGTGTGTGCTTTGCAGTCCTGAACATCACATCTGAAACAAGACATACATAAATCTGTAAATGAGCTCCTAGGGTTCATCTCATTACCTGGCTAGGAGTCAAAGGAGGCTGTGCAATTACCACTGCATAGCTTTGATACTGTAACTATGGATGTGCACCTCCTATTGTACAACCAAGACTATGAAGAGATTCTCCCTGCTACAGTTTTGGGTAAGACGTGTTGACGTGTTGCGGTGGTTGAGTTAAGGGGTCTAGAAATAGGACCGACATACACAAACACACATGCCCAGATACAGGGGGGGGGGGGCTAGGATCCAATTACAGCTCCCTCTGTCATCCACAACTCATTAAGACACACTTCCCTGTCTGAGGGGCGAGCCCCCTAACTGCTGGGGGTTGAAATGTCGTGCTGCTCTGTCGCGATGTAGCTACCCTCACTCGTTCCCTCCTTCCCTCACTCCCTCCCTCCCTCCCTCTCTCCCTCCACCAAGGCATCATGTCCAATTAGGCTGCAATATCTTCCACATGAAACCTGGCTCTCTGGTGTCTGCCTGCCTGGCTCTCCTGCCTTAACAGCAGAGGAGAGGCAAAGGCAGAGTGATGATGACTGGACCAAAGACAGGGATATATCTGGAGGACTTGCCTTGCTTGGCAGCCCAGGGGAATTCCAATCTTGAGGCTTGCCGGTTCTTTCTTGAGAAATTGATCTTTGGTGGGCTGCTAGGGACTGTTGGGATTTGCACTTATTGCGCTCTGAAATTGAGGCTCAAGCCGCTACACTTTGTTGTGACAGATCGATTTGCAGGCAGATTTTCTGTGTTGTCCAATTATAATTGAATTCTGTTTGCTGCCTGGGCCATGTTCCCTCCCTGATAGAACACAACTACTTTCCCCAGATTGGCGGCATCATGGGGTGACAGTGGCACTATGCTGGAGATGACAAAGTGAATATGTGAGCACCAGATTAGCATTCCCTCTGTGAATTCAGCTGTCAAGCATCGTAACTCTGAGAAAAACTCTGAAGGCAAAGGATTAATTGGTGATGTGTCAATGTTTTGCTCGAGCTTTTTAGGGAGTTGCATTTTAAAACATTCAGATAACTTAATACAACAGTAGAGATTATTAAATAAAGTAAATAGATTTCATCTAACATTGCACACATACCCCTTTTTACTACGTAAATGTTTAGTGTGGGAAATGTATAACATAAAGAAACAGGCTGTTTTACCAGGGAGCCCTCCCAGACATCTGGTCTAAGTTATACGGGGGGTACTGCACTGTAGCCAATATCATGCTAAGCAGTCTATCTTCAGAAACAGACAATTAGCCACCACTATTACAGGCTGGGAGATGCTGTTGTGATTCTTGTAAAGTGGCAGGACATGACATCTCCCGCCAGACTGAAAAGGCCTTGAAAGATAGCGAGGGAATTCATCCAATGCACGGATGGATGGACAGATTCAAGCAGACCACCATAGTTCCTGTGCCCAAGAACACTAAGGTAACCTGCCTAAATGACTACAGACCCGTAGCACTCACGTCTGCAGCCATGAAGTGCTTTGAAAGGCTGTTCATAGCTCACATTAGCACCATTATCACAGAAACCCTAGACCCACTCCAATTTGCATATTGCTCAAACAGATCCACAGATGATGCAATCTCTATTGCACTCCACACTGCCCTTTCCCACCTGGACAAAAGGAACACCTACGTGAGAATGCTATTCATTGACTACAACTCAGCTTTCAACCCCATAGTGACCTTAAAGCTCATCACTAAGCTAAGGATCCTGGGACTAAACACCTCCCTCTGCAACTGGATCCTGGACTTCCTGACGGGCCGCCTCCAGGTGGTAAGGGTAGGTAACAACACATCTGCCACGCTGATCCTCAACACTGGGGCCCCTCAGGGGTGCGTGCTTAGTCCCCTCCTGTACTCCCTGTTCACCTATGGCTGCATGGCCAGGCACGACACCATCATTAAGTTTGCAGACGACACAACAGTAGTAGGCCTGATCACCGACAACGACGAGACAGCCTATAGGGAGGAGGTCAGAGACCTGGCCGTGTGGTGTCAGGATAACAACCTCTACCTCAACGTAATCAGACAAAGGAGATGATTATGGACTACAGGAAAAGGAGGACCGAGCACGCCCCCATTCTCATCAACGGGCTGTAGTGGAGCAGGTTGAGAGCTTCAAGTTCCTTGATGTCCACATCACCAACAAACTGGAATGGTCCAATCACACCAAACAGTCGTGAAGAGGGCACGACAAAGCCTATTCCCCTTCAGGAGACTGAAAAGATTTGGCATGTGTCCTCAGATCCTCAAAAGGTTCTACAGCTGCAACGTCGAGAGCATCCTGACTGGTTGCATCACTGCCTGGTACGGCAACTGCTCGGCCTCCGACTGCAAGGCACTACAGAGGGTAGTGCGTACGGCCCAGTACATCACCGTATGGCTCCTCCAGGACCTCTATACCAGGCGGTGTCAGTGGAAGGCCCAAGTCTAGGTCCAAAAGGCTTCTCAACAGCTGTCCCCCCCAAGCCATAAGACTTGGGGGTAATCAAATGGCTAACCCCCCCCACCCCCCACCCCTTTTACACTGCTCTCTGTTTATCATCTATGCATAGTCACCTAACTATACCTATATGTACATATTACCTCAATTAGCCGACTAACCGGTGGCCGCGCTGGCCGCGCACATTGACTCTGTACCGGTACCACCTGTATAAAGCCTCGCTACTGTTATTTTTACTGTCATTTTACTGTTTTTTATTTATTGTTTACCTAATACTTATTTTGTACTTAAATATTGCACTGTTGGTTAGGACTTGTAAGTAAGCATTTCACTGTAAGGTCTACACCTGTTGTATTTGGCACACGTGAACGTTGATTTGATTTGAGATAGCCGGCTTCAAAGACCCTAACGACTCATTACTGTCCTCCTAATGTGGGGAGGATGCCATATATCTCTCCCCACTTCTTTACCGTAGTCCTCTCTCCTCTAGTGTCTCCCCTCCTCTCTCCTCTAGTGTCTCCCCTCCTCTCTCCTCTAGTGTCTCCCCTCCTCTCTCCTCTAGTGTCGCCCCTCCTCTCTCCTCTACTGTCTCCCCTCCTTTCTCCTCTAGTGTCTCCCCTCCTCTCTCCTCTAGTGTCTCCCCTCCTCTCTCCTCTAGTGTCTCCCCTCCTCTCTCCTCTAGTGTCTCCCCTCCTCTCTCCTCTAGTGTCTCCCCTCCTCTCTCCTCTAGTGTCTCCCCTCCTCTCTCCTCTAGTGTCTCTCCTCCTCTCTCCTCTAGTGTCTCCCCTCCTCTCTCCTCTAGTATCTCCCCTGGAGAATCTGGCACATCAGCAAAACAAAATAGAAAATAATAACAGGAAATATGGAGACTCTCCAGATTCTGCACCAGACTACCTGTATCTCCCCTGAGTTCCCGTCAGTATGGCTCCTCAGGCTACCTGTATCCCCCCTGAGTTCCCGTCAGTATGGCTCCTCAGGCTACCTGTATCTCCCCTGAGTGTCGTCTGAGGACTACACGGCTCTGTCGTTCTGCTTAATAAGATAAAGTAGAATCTGTAAAACAGAGAGCTCCTTGCCACCAACCTCCAGCAGGTTCTTCCTGAAGGTGGATTACGTTTCTGGTGTATTGATGCAAAAAGCCATAAGCCAGGGAACATATTATAGGCTGTATTATTGTCTCGATGGCCAACAATTACCCCGGCGCTGCCGCATTGCATGGAAATAAGATTTAATCACTCAGCATCAGCAGGCAGTGATTCATGGGCCTTCAGTCACAATGTCAGCTGTCTTTTGTTACCCAGCAGGCTGTTGGGGACATGACAGCTTCACCCAGAGCCCCCCCGCTGCCTCCCTCTACTGTGGGCCTGCAGTGGGCTAAGTGTGTTTGTGTGTGCGTGGGTGCGTGCGTGTGTGTGTATAGTTATTAGTGCGTGTTGAGGATTTTTCATTAGGCTCCATTCAAACTGTCATCAGGGGAGAAACTAGCCACCTGTTAGCTTGCTAATCAGCAGCATCATTCAGGCTTGGGGGGAGTATAGACCTCTGGTTCCCATCAGCCCAAATGGCTGGAGCTGGAAAATCTGGCACATCAGCAAAACAAAATAGAAAATAATAACAGGAAATACGGAAGAGGCTCCAGTTTATGGGTGATTTCAATCTGCTTCCGCTGCACAAAAGAGGGTTTTATTAAACTAGAATTGATACGCTCTCCAGATTCTGCACCAGCAAATTCTGAGGTGTTTTTGCATCGTCTGCGTACCCTGTTTGTCTCTGTGGTTGTCGTCGTTATGTTGAAGAGTTATTGTGAGGATAGGGACTTGCCAAAATGCCGCCATCAATTGTTATGTTTATGACAGTGTAAACCTCGTTTCATATCATAACAAGCAAAAAAGCTACACTTCAGCTTAGAGAACATATTCCACAGTTGGACGCTGCTGTTCTCGCAGTTTCTAAAGTGAATTCTATCCCAGCAAGTTGTTTACAGTGGGGTTTGTGTGATGAGTGGAATGTTTTTTGTTTCAGATCTCAGAGGCAGAATGGGATGACCTCCTGGAAGAGTTTGAAGAGAAGAACTACCTCAACGCCAGGCGATGGAAACCAGGTCAGGACCCGTACAAACTGTATGCCTTCAACCAGAGAGAGAGTGAGAGGATACCCAGCAACAGACCTCTCAGAGACACACGCCATTACAGGTAACCATTACAGGTAACCATTACAGGTAACCTATACAGCACAGCACACGTACATAACCCATTTATGTGTGTGTGCGTTCCTGCACACGCATAAGTGTGTTTAAGTGTGTGAGAAGTCATTTCCATCTTAATGGCGCATATTATGCCAGATCACTCTGTCTTCCAAACAGGGCTGCATGTGTCTGCTTCTGTGTGAGCTAACGATGGCTTGTGTCCTCATACTGGATATTGTTTTTTAGCAGATGAGAGGGAGTCGATCTGTGTAGCAGCAGCTACAAGCTGCATAGAAAGAGATAATTGCCACATGCCCTGCAGTTTGTGTGAAAACACCCCACTTCATTGGTGCGTGGGTGCTTCCATTTCTCCTATCTCACACAAGTATGTATTATGTGTGAAATGGAAATGTGTTTCTGGCATATCCCACTCCCCCTGAAACACCCTCGGAGAGTGGGGACACGGCCAGGGATCAGCCATTACTTTGGAGCAATTGGGTTTAAGTGCCTTGCTCAAGAGCACATCGACAGATTTTTTCACTTAGTCGGCTCGGGGATTCAAACCGGCGACCTTGCGGTTACCGGTCCAATGCTCTTAACTGCTAGGCTACCTACTTACGTTTGCTTTTATTTCCACACTTCCAATTAGACTTTAAGACCTTTAGTCTTAAAGTGGATATCATTCAATTCCTCACTGCACAACTGATGTTTCAAATATCATTAAGCAACAAATCCTACATGAATCCCTCAAAGACTGATTCCCACCCAATAAGAAGAACACAGAGGATGCTACTATTAATAGTGGAACATCTACAGATGCTGCAAATATCAAACACCTTGTTTGCAAATATCATAGGAGGATTGTTGACCATAGAAACACAGACTTCCCACTCAATTGTTGACTGGTGTGATGTTTTAATTAATGAAACCAGTTGGACATAGCATACTCTCTCTAAATGTTTAACTAACATACAAAAACCCTTAGGAGGCGAGAAAATCATGTTACTTTACACAGACTAATCTGCTGGCAGGAAATGTTCGTTTTAGAGCACTATGCTTTATTTCAACCTAATTTGACAGTGATGTTAAGCTTCTTTTCCATTCTGTTTTCTGGACTATTAACGGAAAATTCCACCCCAAAACTATCTTGCTTCATACAGGGATAATTTCTGTATTTTGAAAGTTATATATCTTAAAAACTTGATTGCTGACAAGCAAAACATTTTGGGGCCTGTCAACAATGGGCTAATAAAACTAATGCCCAAATATTGTTTTTGGTTGGAGTTTCCCTTTAAACTGTGTGTGTGCGTGTATACTGTGGATGCTGCTTTGTGCTTGTGTGTGCGTCTGTGTGTATAACAAGCAATTGTTTACAGGGCCTACAGTACAGTGTATGACCATGCTCCCACTGTGCACACCCTGGTTAAATCAAGGTTGTTTCCATGTCATTTCAATGAAAGTAACTTGAAGCAATGTGGAATATATGTTGAAAAAATGTCATATGTAATCCAGGTGATATGCTCAGACCAAACAAAGTAGAAAGAGAGATGTGTGTCTTTGCCGTTCACATATTATCTTGCATTGAGTTTTCATTTTGTTATAGCGAGTTGTCCTGTATTTTTACTTACCTAGTTGGGTATGTTGATGGTCTTCACAAATCTTTATCATGCCTTTTACTGGTGGAGAAAGGTTTGCTGCAATGTTGATGAACATGGGGAAATGTCTAATTTATGACATTTCTCTAAGTTGCTTACAGGTATGGGCTATTTTCAAATGAACAACTGCACACCCCATGTGTCATCTGGGTCAGCCTAACAGCTTTGTTTGAATGTCCAGATTACTGTAAAACCATGAAAGTTTAAACATGGAAACTGCATTAAGGGAGAGTGGGGTATGTTGAACCATTTTTTACATTCAGCATCACTCCGTCAAGGAAATGTAGTATTTTTTCTAACAAAGATATCTACATATATTTCAGGATGTGGTGTATCCCTGGACATAATCAGAATTCATGTAAACATTGCAGTTTTGAAAACATAGCTTGTCCCAAAAAAAAAAGGTTTTGTATTTTTTTTTTTATACAATATTTTTGTTTAATAAAAATATATTTCACAGCGGTTTAGATCGTTCAATGGTTCTCTACAGTATGCATTGCTTGTTTTGTTACATAAACTGATATTAGGCGAACTATTCACATTTTTTTTCAACCAGGAAATGGCAGAACGATTTCTGCATATTGCACCTGTAAGCATATTTTAACACAGGCTTAACACCTTTTTACTTTTTTTAACACTTTTAACATAAGCCAACGTACCCCTTTGGCTCAACTTACCAGTTAGTATTTTTTGTATACAAATGGAGAGTTTCCCTCAGAATCAGTTATTTGCTATTTTTAATCTACAATCATGTTCTTTGAGCACAAATCTAACTGCTTAAAGTTCCAGTTCGAAAAGCCAAATTGAGAGTTAAAGTTTGCCTTTGCCCCAGGTATGGCACTGGAGCTTTTTGGATGGAGGTTAGTTGTTGCTGATGAGGCTAGGATAGAAAGCCATTCCTTCCTTCCTGTCTCATTGATTGGGTCAGTCACAGGGAGCCTCAGGCTTTTCCACACATTGACCTGGCTTCAACCTGTCTGTCAACCATTGTATCGCTCCATCGCTTACAAGACAACCACTTGTCTCACTCCCTCTCTCATCTTTCAGGTCCCCCTGCGGAGAGATAGGAAATGTGTGTGTGTGTGTTTTCGTGTGTGTGTTTGTGTGTGTGTGTGTGTGTGTGTGAGAGAGAGAGAGAGAGAGAGAGAGAGAGAGAGAGAGAGAGAGAGAGACTGAGTGTGAGCGGTAGAAATGAGTCAGGTATTGATTGCTCCTCTGTATTTGGCTAACAGCAGATCTGCGGTCAGCCGGTCACCAGGACTTGTCCTCCTGTGTTTGGCTATTGCACAAGCAGCCCCGCCCCCTCCCGGGACACACACTAGACCAGTTTAATAAACTGTGCCTGGCATCCAGCCTTTGTTTAGGAATTCATATTTACTCTAAACCTGAAACCTCAGCCACATGATGCCGTTTCAGCAGTTCTGAAAATATATCCTCACACTGTCTGCCAAGTCTCTATTCTCTGTAATATTTATGTTGAATTGGTGCCAGTGAATATTCACCACCGTCTCTCCTCCCTGCTCCTGCAGACAGACAGACAGACAGACAGACAGACAGACAGACAGACAGACAGACAGACAGACGCTAACCCATTCTATGTGTTGTGTTGTGAGCTGCCAGCCTAAAGCCCAGAGTGACCTTCCTAGAGCAAAACCTTTCATAGCGAAAACATTCACTCACTGTCGCGGGGCTTCAGTGCCTCACCCAGCACTTTTCTCCACCTGGAAGCTAGGCTGCTTTGTATGTGAGGAACATGTTGCTGTGACATTTCGTACGTCGTGCAGGGTGGCACAGTGCGGGCGGTGATGTACGATGGCAGCTGTGCTTAGAGAGAAATATTTTCCCATAGACTCCCCTCCACCTCTCAGTCGGCCATCGATCTCCGTTGAAGCGCGGGGACTTTAGTAATCACACAGTTAATTGCTCTCTGCTGCCACCTGGGTTGTTGTTGTTGTAGCTGGATCTAAATGTGTTTAGAAAATATACCAGGCTTTACTGACTCATGTATGGCCTGTTTATACCTGAACAGCTCTATGTTGATTCAAAATAAAGAACTGACTATGATCTATTCGATACTGATAACTCCTGTCCTCCACCCTCCTCTTGTTGTGTGTAGAGCCTGCAATCCACTGTACCTACATTTAACTCCTGTCTGTCTCCTAGTAAAACAATGTTGCAGCTCTCACGGCCCCACAGGCTTGATTATAAAGCCAAGGAAGGCTACTGAACACTGAGTTCTTTTATAGGAGGGGTCATTTTTCACCTGTGGATTTCTGAAGAAAGATAGATAGACAGACAGACAGACAGACAGACAGACAGAGACAGACAGACAGACAGACAGAGACAGACAGACAGACAGAGACAGACAGACAGACAGACAGACAGACAGACAGACAGACAGACAGACAGACAGATAGACAGATAGACAGATAGACAGATAGATAGATAGATAGATAGATAGATAGATAGATAGATAGATAGATAGATAGATAGATAGGTACTTTATTGAACCCAGAGGGGAAATTTCTTTGTCAAGCAGCTACGAAAAAAACGCAGGGCAGGTGCAAAATGCCAGAACGAAAATACACAAAAGACAGATATACAATACATGATACATAGAGCGGCAGTATGAAAAAGTATTAAAATACAAGATGTCTGGAGTGCAAAAAAGTTTCACTGCCTTTTTTTAGGTAATATGCCCAAATAATAATTTCTAATTGAATTGTGTATGAGACAATTTGAGCAAACACATAATTTTAAGTTGACAAAATTGTGCGTACGTTTTCTCGTATTTGGGCCAACAAAAATGTTTAAGTTCAGGTAACACTTTGACTGAAAAGTTGAGTGAACAAAAAAAAAAGGCTGTGGAGCCAGTTACTTAATGATATTTATTTGAAATATTGAATGATGATACAATGCTGGCTACCAGAATATGTGTTTGTTTTTTAAAAATAGAAATGACAGAATCTCTACCTCCTCAGTTGCACTAGTACAAACAACTCTACGATTCCTTAACTTAAGCAAGTTAAACCAGAGCCTGTGATCATGTGGCTGGCTCCACATTACAGAGAGCGAGTGGGAAAGGGAGAGAGAGAGGGAGAGAGAGAGAGAGAGAGAAGAGAGAGAGAAAGAGGGAGAAACAGAGAGAGAGAGAGAGAGAGAGAGAGAGAGAAGAGAGAGAGAAAGAGGGAGAAACAGAGAGAGAGAGAGAGAGAGGGGGAATGAGAGAGACAGAGACAAAACATGGATCAGTGTTTCTCTCTAAAGTGGGAGAGAGAGGCCCCTGATTAATGCCAGCCGGGGCCCCTGGCTGCTCTCTCCAGTTCTGTGGGGTGAAGGAGAGGAAATTGGGCTGTCAGAAGAAGCCTGAGGGGTCTAGTATTATCCTCCAGGGCCTTTTCACTGTCCCGTGTCCACTCTCCTTTCTCTCTCTCTTTTTTCCTCTTCTTTCTTGTCCTGCTGCCTAATGAAATAGTTCATGCAAGTGGTGTGGTCTAATAGAGCAGAGCGGCGGGCAGATGAAATAGAAGGAGGAGGCTGAACAGCTAGCCAAGCTCAGCAGGGTTACAGCCGGACAAGTTCACAAACACACCTCCTGATGAGAGCCAATACACACACACCACACTGGCACTGCCAGATCACTGCTGCATGTCCACCCCCTCTTTGTCCATCGTATGTATCTATCTCTCCGGCATGTCTCTCTCACCATTTTATGTATTCCTCTGTCTGTCTGTCTGTCTGTCTGTCTGTCTGTCTGTCTGTCTGGCTGGCTGGCTGGCTGGCTGTTCACATTGAAAACACTGGACTGTTGTGGTTGTGTTAGAGAGTAGACAGGGTTCTAGGCAAATGCAATCAACTTCAGCTTCAACTTTGATTGAATTATCCCCAAAACAGGCAAAACAACGGAATATTCTATTACACACCTAAAAGTCAGCACCTTATTTTTAGGGGGTGGTCTGGCAGGGGTGAGGAAGCACCAAGACCAGCATCCACATGGGGTCTGGCGGAGCCAGAGTACGACTGGGGGTTGGAGTCGGAGGAAGAATATCGAAGGGAGATGTTCTTGGGAATAGTGGAGCAATGCCGGCAGCATTGGGAGGAGGACAAAGGTGACAAGGCAGAGCTGGAGGGTATGGTGCCCGACGTGTGCACCCCCAGTCCGGGTCACAGAATACCAGCCTCCCGCGCTGGACCTCCAGTTCCCACCTTGAATCTTGTACGTCCTGTGTCCGCTTCCCGCACCAGATCTCCAGTGCGCAACACTAGCCCAGCCTACAGCAACTGGTATCATAGGTATATGTCCCGTTTGATGTCTCCAGTGCCGGCTCTCCACACCCGACGTCCAGCACGTGCGTCCAGCCCGGGGGCTCCACGCAACAGACCTCAGGTGTGCCTCCCCTGCCCGGTAAGCCCTCTGCCGGCTCCCCACACCCGACCTCCAGTGCGTGTGCCCAGCCCGGTGCCTCCAGTGCCGGCCCCATGCACCAGACCTCAGTTTTGCCTCCCCAGCCTGGTAAGCCCTGTGCCAGCTCCCCACACCCGACCTCCAGTGCGTGTGGGGAGGTGCCTTGGTCACAGAGAGGGAAGACTCCATGGCTGGATGATTGACATACAAAAGCACCAGGAAAAATAAGATCCTAATAAGATCTTGTCTCCAAGACTTTCAAATCAGCTGGTTAGCTAGCTGGTTACCTGACCCGTATCTCTGGGCTAGTGACAGCTGTATAATCCTGTTTGTGTGTGTGTGTGGTTGGCGGTGCATATTTATCTGTATGGATGTTCTTCACTTCCTGAATGTGGTCTGAGCTGCTTAATAGCGCTGGTGGTCTCACAGTAAGACTGCCTCACTGCCCTCTGACATCATTAAGAGTAGTTGTTAAAGTGCCAGGAGGGTCAAAACCTTTTTATAAAGATGTGAGTAGCAATGAACTGGGTTCACAGGATGACAGGACACAAGATCAGTTAGATAAAGCAAGCACTCTATTATGTAGTAACTATCTTCCTTTATGTGCAATTAGTGAAAGCATTCCCATGTTCAACTCTCAATTCTTTATTTATTTAAAGGGAGCCCTGCATATACAATTTGATAGAATAAAAAAAAATACAATACAAAACAAGTAAAATACAGCACGACACAAACTGCACAGACAAACATACCACAAGGATGATGCAGCCATTTTTATCTCAATATCAAATAATTTCTGGGTAACAATTAAGTCCCTTACTGTGATAGCTTTCAATTAGAATGGCCAAAAATAACGTTTGGAACTCTCTTTCTTATTGATCTAATAACTAATTTACTGCCAAAACTCCATCCCTACAAAACAGGCAGAAATGTCAAGTGGTCTTTTCAAACAGCTATTTCGCGAAAAAGGCATTATCATAATTTCCAGAATTTCACAATATTATTACGACCTCACTGATTGGAAATATACAGTATATAAAACACGGTTCTTGTCACTGGAGATTGGGGATAACACTATCACATTTCACAACGTTTTTAAAACAATTGCACTACATATCACCAAATCAGCCAATAGAGGGCATGGCGCAACACATCCATCCGTTTATATCGTCATGACAAAGTATATATTTTGCTTAGATGTGCTCAATCTAAACAGTGTACCAAATTATTCAACTCAGTTCTTCCTTCAGTTTTTCCTCGCAATGCGCCCTGTGTGTCTTTGGGAAACGTGGGAATTGTTGCAATAGCAATGTACTCTGCACCAGTGGCGGTGCGTGTGTGAAATCATAGGGGATACAATAAGAAGTGGCAGAATACATTTAACCACACATCTGTTTCATTACAAAACCGGAGAGCAACATCTGTCCGGTAAAGTCCACAAAACATATTGCATGCAACAAACAGTTACATGACCTACAGCATGGTCAAGCAAGGTCATCTTTCCAACATTTTCTGGACCACTAAACAACTATTGATTTAGAACCACAGAGAGTTACCTCAAGTCGCAAAGAAAACAGGAGCTGCCTCCGCTATCCCAGCGCCATTTCAACTTCAACATTTCAACATCATCTAATCGCCTATGCTTAGTCTAATACAGTGACAACTAAAAGATACCAAAAACAATTGAATCCAATCAATGTAAACTAAATTTGATGTGGCTGTCCTTATTTCTGTGTGTGTGTGCGTGCAAGTAGAAAAACGACTTGACACCCTACTTGTAGAGAAACGCCAATGCCATCCTCCTCTTTCATGTTGCCTAAACGGTCTATGACTCTGTCATACAGTACAGTACAGAACAGAACAAAACAGAACAGAACAGGCTTTTAGTTTTTGTTGTCCTAATCTACCTGGCTAAGATATTTGGTTGCTAGCTTTACTTCCTTTCATGGTCAACGATAAGCCAGGTCAGCTAGTTAACGTTAGCATACTTCATCTAGCTACATGTTGAACTTCCATCCTCTCAGGCCAGGAGCACAATATATGAATTTATGGTTGGATCAGAATCGCCACTATAATCATTGACCAGTACAGAGTATTAAGTAAAACCGCAATAAGAATTGTGAACCTACTAGCACTGACTTTGCTGATAACTACTTTATTGAGGGAGAATGTATTTGCTACTACTGTGATATGTGTTTGTCTCACCCAGCTATGTTAAAGATGCAATATGCAGAAATCGTTCCGCCATTTCCTGGTTGCTAAAATTTGAATAATTTGCCTAATATCAGTTATGTGACAAAGCAAGAAGTCATTGTGTAGAGGATCATTGTACCATCTAAACCACTGTGAAATATATTTTCCATAACAAAAAATATTGTATTTTCAGCTGTACAAAACCGAACGTAAGAATGGGTAGTATAGAAATAGCGCACATAGAACAGATCTACTGGTTCTTAGATTTGCTTTCAATGAGAATGACAGATCTATAACTTCTATGTGAATCTGGTCGGGTCGCCCAAAAAGTTACATGTTGCCGCTTTACTTGTAAATCGCTCTGGATAAGAGCATCTGCTAAATGACTAACATGTAAATGTCTATAGGCTTACTGCTAATGTATGTTGTTGTGCACCCTATATAGACTCTCTGTAGCTACGCCAGCTTTGGCTTTTTCAGGCTTTGATTACCTCATCAACAGTATTGCGTTACCGTCGGAGAAGCGGCCATGACGATCGAAAGTACATTAAAAGAAGCCAGTCGCAACACCTGAAAATCATTACAGAATGTTCTTTTAGTGTTTGCCTACAGTTTCCTTTCCTATTAACGTCATATGAGTGACGGTGTGCCCAGTCAATACCCCTACAGTACCATGTTGGACAAACTTCATATTCCCTATTACATCCACCCAGGTAACACTGTTTTCTTCCTGGTATACACTCTCTCCTTGTTCCACTCAGATGCTCTCTACTCATCCATCTGCTCCTGCACAAACCTCATTCAAGCCTAATTTCCTCCTGCTGCTGTCTGTTTTTTTTTTAACCATTTGCTACCTCACAGGTAACCCATTCCCCAGCCTGGTCATGCTGCACTGGGCTGGGTCCTGCAGGGAGGAGAGGGAGAGGGAGGGAGAAAGAGAGAGAGAGACAGAGGGACAGTAAAGTGGCGAGTCATCAGCTGTGTGGTAGCCCTGTATGGAGCTGTCATTGTGACCAGCGGGAGAAACAGATGACAGACAGACTGGCACTGTGGGTGTGTTAGAGGGCCACTGATTACAACTGTTGGATAGAAGGCCTCCCCATCAGGAGCGTTAAGCACCCCAAAAATCTGAAGAGGCACAAAGTATGTGAGGATGGCTGGGGTGATGGTCCGGAGGGGGGCAAGGTGGAGAAATGTGAATTTTTCAAACACCTGAAACAGTCCTTTCCTGCAATCGAGAGCCATAATCATTATGCTTAATTCTATGTAAAAAAAAGAAAAACTCTTCTGCATATCTAAGCATAGCTCTTGAGCTGGCTGTATCCTTCTGACTGGTGGTTCCTTTTTAAATAAATACAAATACATATGCTTCTCTGCATCTCTGCTAAAATCTGGTCTTATTCAGTACATTTAGTTATTACTTGCTTTTCTAAAGTCTACCAACCATGTCAGCAGGCAGCTAAGATAGTTAGACAAGCTAGCTACTCTAACTTGATTAACAGCATTAAATGGCTTCTTGGTAGCTAGTTATGTGGTTGGGAAATTGGGAACCTATCTGGGCTAGCTAAAACAAACTTCATAAAATCGTGGCTGGTAGGGACTTACACCATAGCCTTTTTCTCAGACTCTTTAGTTTTGTGTCTCTCAGTGGTTGTGTTTTACTTGCTTTTACTCTCTCTTTCGGTGGCTGTTGCATGTTTCTGCCGAGTATCTCTTATACCCCAACTCTCTCCCTTTCTTTCAGTGTTGAATGAATGCATCAAAGTGTTTCCCATGACTGTAAGTGTCCCCCTCCCTCGTTTCACCAGGACTGGCCACTGAACCACCCCTACATTCCTCACTACTTTTAAATGGATTAGTGTAAACGGATTGCCCTCTCTACCGCTACCTTGAATTTTCTATAATCAGTTTTTGGTCCTGGCTGTGAGAAAGAGAGAGAGAGAGAGAGAGAGAGAGAGAGAGAGGATGTAAGTCTAGACTCTAAGGCTACAGAAAAAACTTTTAATTGTATCAGTTAGCTGCCTGCAGCTGCCTGCATTGAATGAAAGGTCACGTCAAGTTTTGAGAGTACTTGGAAAGGTATTGATAGTTTTTTCTCTTAAGCCTATACTGATATGATGGGAACGTAGCTATTCGTCAAGCCATACATATGTGCAGATACCACAAACATGATTTTTATTTAATAGACGGCTTATTAATTTACTGTTGAAGGTTAATTGTCACGTTTTACACTAAGAAACAATGTTTCAGCTCACCAGCTCCCGTTGTTTCCTGATGTGCTATTTACAAACAAACACGTGACTGGCTCAACTGTTCTTGCGAACTACGGTAACTTTCTGGTGTAAAATAATGTGAAGAACGCAATCTGATTTATCTCCTAACATATTGCACAAATTGACTGCAGGTCAAGTAGCTACAGTTGAAGTCGGAGGTTTACATACATTTAGCCAAATACATTTAAACTAATTTTTTCACAATTCCTGACATTTAATCCTAGTAAAAATTCCCTGTCTTAGGTCAGTTAGGATCACCACTTTATTTTAAGAATGTGAAATGTCAGAATAATAGTAGAGAATGATTTATTTCAGCTTTTATTTCTTTCATCACATTCCCAGTGGGTCAGAAGTTTACATACACTCAATTAATATTTGGTAGCATTGCCTTTAAATTGTTTAACTTGGGTCAAACGTTTCGGCTAGCCTTCCACAAGCTTAACCACAATAAGTTGGGTGAATTTTGGCCCATTCCTCCTGACAGAACTGGTGTAAATGAGTCAGTTTTGTAGGCCTCCTTGCTCGCACACGCTTTTTCAGTTCTGCCCACACATTTTCTATAGGATTGAGGTCAGGACTTTGCCACTCCAATACCTTGACTTTGTTGTCCTTAAGCCATTTTGCCACAACTTTGGAAGTATGCTTGGGGTCATTGTCCATTTGGAAGACCCATTTGCGACCAAGCTTCAACTTCCTGACTGATGTTTTGAGATGTTGCTTATATCCACATCATTTTCCTTCCTCATGATGCCATCTACTTTGTGAAGTACACCAGTCCCTCCTGCAGCAAAGAGCCCCCACAACATGATGCTGCCACCCCCGTGCTTCACGGTTGGGATGGTGTTCTTCGGCTTGCAAGCCTCCCCCTTTTTCCTCCAAACATAACGATGGTCATTATGGCCAAACAGTTCTATTTTTGTTTCATCAGACCAGAGGACATTTCTCCAAAAAGTACGATCTTTGTCCCCATGTGCAGTTGCAAACCGTAGTCTGGCTTTTTTATGGCGGTTTTGGAGCCGTGGCTTCTTCCTTGCTGAGCGGCCTTTCAGGTTATGCCGATATAGGACTCGTTTTACTGTGGATATAGTTTTAATGACTTCAACCTAAGTGTATGTGATCTTCCGACTTCAACTGTACAAATAATAAACTTCAGATAAATAATACATAGTTTTGATGGTATTGACGGTATTGTAAAACCATCCCGTGGCTTTTTCCAATCACTGTTTCCAAGAGGAGCAGACTGAGAGGCATGTCAGTGTTGCTGCCTGTATAGGCGTTGACAGGGGGATGTCAGATTTCAGCGTGTTCCTCCTGTCCCTATCAGCCCCTCCCATCGCTCTGAGAGAGCTGTAGAGTAGAGCAGCTCCATTCTGCTCGAGACTAGAGCCCAGCCCTGTTTGGAGGCAGCAGCAGTCACAGCTTTGATATGAAAAGATCTGCTAGATTAAATCGCTGTGGAGAAGATTGGTCGCCCCACGCTTGCATATCTTGGCCTCAGAAGTTGAAAAGGAACTGGCCTGATTGATTATTTTAATGCTGTGGGATTTTCTTTTTTCTTTTTTTGGGGTAGATAAAGAAATGTAAATTAACTTTTCTAATGTTGACTCTCACTCAGGAGGACATAATGTAGATGATTCACCAAGCTCAGATCACCACTTTTACTGAAATTCCTCCCAATATCCAGCCAAGGCAACCATGGAAACCAATATGTACTGTGACAGCAAAGGTGACTCAATTCTACATTTTTACATGAACACAGCATCTGCTTAATCCTTTCTCTGGCTGAATATAGTTAAAGCGTTAGGTTTGCATGAGAGATTTTTATGGCATTGTCCGGAGATTAAAGAAGTGAATTCCAAACCATTCTGAGGACTGCATAGAAATTCATGTGTAATGATGACAGAGCGGAGCTGGTGTCTGGTGTCAAGGTGATAAATCCACAGAGATCATTGGCTGTGGGCAGGCCCATTCCTCTAGGTGTCTTCAGGTCGGTGTGTGTGGCCATTTGAGGAGGACATAGTGAATAGAAAGGCACCTCTGACTGAGCTAGCAGAGTATTTAATCACATGCAAAACTAGACTCTCACTAACATCTTTCGCTTGGACTCCCCACACCCCTCCCCTCTCACCGATCTTCTCTTTCTGTATCGCTCTCTCTCTGTCTCTCTCTCTCTGTCTCTCTCTCTCTGTCTCTCTCTCTCTCTTTCTCTCTCTTTCTCTTTTTCTCTCGTTGTAGTCAGTAAAGTACACACAGCTCACATGTTAGGCAGAGCAGCTAGACGTTTCAGAGAGCTTCTGTGCAGACTAGGGAACGCTATTTTCCCTGGGCTATTAAATGATAAGCGCTCCTGGGTACCTTGCTCTCGTCACTCCTAATTGAAGCTGACATTTCACAGAATCAACAGGAGCATTCGGTTCTCACTAGGTTGGTACACCAACGTGAAGCATGTTATACAGCAAAGTACAACTTAAACAGCATTTTTCTCCACACCAGTGCTTCCCAAACCTTTTCTCCCATGAACCACAGGACAAACACATGGCCTTGGTGTTCCCCTAGAAGCTACTGTACCTAGAGAAACCCATTGGTCCACAGACTACTGCCCACTGGGCACACCCTGGTTGAATCAACGTTGTTTCCACGTCATTTCAATGAACCAACAAGAATTTTGTCTTGGCCAGGTCGCAGTTGCAAATGAGAACTTGTTCTCAACTGACCTACCTGGTTAAATAGGTGAAATAGGTGAAATAAAAAACGTCTGTGTCCAGTGGGAGGTTGAGAATCTCTCCTCTACACCACTAGATCTGACCTACACTCCTTCCCCATTCTAAGCCCCTACCATTTGACTTTGGCTTTTATTTTCTCCCCACAACCACAGGGCCTGTAGTGGTGACACTGATGCCTCATTGAAATAGCTCTTAGTAACTTAGCACAGTACGGATCTCAATTACTGAATCATCAGGAAATGAATTGCTGCATAAAGACGGATCCCTGATTTCCAAAGTCCATTGGATTGGAGAGAGCCATTAGTCCGAGTTTTAGCTTCTCAGATAATTGTAGTTTTTCCATTTAAAATGGGAGCCTTGCTATAAATCTTTAGTGTCTTGGCAAGATTTTACTCTATCTTTCATTGATGAATGTTGAAGGAGATTGGAGCTCCTTAAAGGCTATTTGTGAGTGAAATTGTACCTTGAACCAGTTATGTTGTAAGTTATGACTGGTCGACTTATTGACATCCAAATGGCCTGCACGGCTGTAGTGAAAGTCTACATTTGTAAATCAATACAGTGTCTGGGGCACCTACAATCAATAGATCTCATTAATGATAGGAAACCATTATGCTGGGGCCTGGTTTAACAATTTGAGGACGGCCGCAATGAAAATCCAAATTGATGTAATTTATTCAGGCGGAGCCTACATATCAATTACAGTACACGACATCTCCAGATATGTTGTTAAATGCAGGTAGTCCTAGGGCACTTCCTCACAGAGGAGCAATCACAGCTTTACTAGAGTCAGATACTATACTGTAGCCAAGGGTATTTTCCATTGTTTCTTTATATTTATATATCTTATACAGTATATCTAGACATGATTAGCACATATTCCTTAGAGCAGTGTATGTATTGGAAACAGAGGAGGCCATTTTGAGGCTTCTCTATTTCTATGTAGAATGTCCACATAAGGATCAAAACCAAAGAGTTCTCAACAAGTAAGAGGTTTTATTTGGCTTTGCTATGTCTAGCATCTTTCCTTCGGGAATGCTTTATGTCTTTGCTGTTTTAACTGTTTGTATCACAGAGGAATAGCAGTGTTTTATGTTGCAGTTCTGATTTTAGCTGAACATTGTCTAGATGGAGTTTTCATTTGTGTCTGGCCTTTTTGGGTATACGGAACTAGATAACTGCAATTTATCCTCTCGATCAAAAGTCCATTAATGTATGAGATATTTCAGAATAATTATTTGTCTTTTTTGTGAGATACTGATGAAATACATCAATGTAGGGATAAAGAAACTTTCACTTTTTTTTTTATTCTAGAGGCCTTTTTATGTTGGTTTACTGGAAAAAGGAAAATCACCAGAGAAAGTTACCATTTCAAAGTCTACAGAACTAATTATAAACACCCACTGGCTATTTCACCAGTACATCACAGCATGAGTTTCTTAGAAAGTAGTTGAGGGGAAGTTCTATCGTGATAGCAGATCTCCATGCAGATGCCTTCATCTACTTTAGTTTACCTGAATCTGTCATGCCCATCACTTCAGCCTGCGCTATAGAGATCTATTATTTAGAATTTCCCACTGAGCTGTCAGAGAGGGTTACGTCCTGTCTCTGTGTTAAAACATCTTCTCAAATCAAATTGTATTTGTCACGCTGAATACAACAGTTGCAGACCTTACCGTGAACTGCTTACTTACAAGCCACTAACCAACAATGCAGTTCAAGAAATATATTATTTACTAAATAAATTAAAGTACCAACACAATAAAATTACATAACAATAACGAGGCCATATACAGGGGGTACCAGTACCGAGTCAGTGTGGGGGTACAGGTTAGTCCAGGTAATTTGTACATCTAGGTAGGGGTAAAGTGACTAATGTAAATAGTCCGGGTGGCCATTTGATTAATTGTTCAGCAGTCTTATAGCTTGGGGGTAGAAGCTGTTAAGGAGCCTTTTGGACCTAGACTTGGCGCTCCGGTACTGCTTGCCGTGCGGTAGCAGAGAGAACAGTCTATGACTTGGGTGACTGGAGTCTTTGACAATTTTTTGGGCCTTCCTCTGACACCGCCTAGATAGATAGATAGATAGATAGATAGATAGATAGATAGATAGATAGATAGATAGATAGATAGATAGATAGATGGATGGATGGATGGATGGATGGATGGATGGATGGATGGATGGATGGATGGATGGATGGATGGATGGATGGATGGATGGATGGATGGATGGATGGATGGATGGATGGATGGATGGATGGATGGATGGATGGATGGATGGATGGATGGATGGATGGATGGATGGATGGATGGATGGATGGATGGATAGATAGATAAAGTCATTGATTGTGCTCCTGTACTCCTCCTCCTGCCCACCCCTGATGCACCCTACGGTCGGATGCCGAGCAGTTGCAAAACCAGGCGGTGATGCAACCGGTCAGGATGCTCTCGTTGGTGCAGCTGTAGAGCCTTTTGAGGATCTGGGGACCCATGCCAAATCTTTTCAGTCTCCTGAGGGGGAAAAGCTATTGTTACCTCCTGTAGTTGGGAACTAGAACAGGACATGACAGGAGGGGTGTTAGGATGTTCCCATTGCTCTTAATGCTTCTAGTTAATTGGCTTAATTTGACCATCGAGGGCATTTTTAAAAGAGCATTTAGTGAACTCAGTGCTCAATGAGGGGGAGAAATGAACTCTAAAACAGACACAGACCACTAGCACTGGGGTCATAGTCACAGGAAAAGGGAAGTAAGTCTCTGGTGTTTGGAACGATCTGTTCAATGTTTTAATGTTGATGAGGCAGTAATCCAACAGGAGGCCACACTGTTTGATTATCATTCATCAACTGCTAGATTAATCTCAGGAGATATTATTGCTTCCTCCGACCCACTTAGAAATGTGTTCAGAGAACCTAATTCGACAATAAAACAGCTGTTGCTCATAGAATATAGATGAACTGAGCTCACCTGAAACTTCTAGTGTATCAGACCAGTAATACAACACCTTCTCTTAGTAAACAACATTGAGCGGTCCTGATGAAGAGACTGTCTGTGTGATGCGTTGGACAGCTGCACCGTAGGGACAAGAGCTACTTCAAATACCATCTGGCTCATCTTCTTCCCATGCATCAGCCATCATATTCAACATCGCTACGATCATGTGCATTCAGTACCTACCGTTACCCTTTTATCACTGAGATATGTTCAGTCATAGTTTACACTGCACTTTGAGCTCAGATTGTGTATTATGTTTCCCTTTCTCTGGCATCTAGCTAAAGGTTCTTGCTGTTCCTGTGGGAATCATGATGAGAATAATGTGGGGGTAAATGGCTGGGAGAGGTGCTAATGGGTCCATAGAGAGATAGTTGAACTGTTCTTATTAAGCCTGCCACATGTCAAGGCCTGGGCTCCCTTTGACTTCAACTGTAATGTGTAAATACATGCAGCAGCATGGAGGGAGTGGGGAGGTTGACTGAGCCCACGGGTAGTGTTTGCTCTTCTCTCTCAGCCCTTGGAAGGGTGCGGCAGGCTCCACAGCTCCAGTGTGTGTGTGTGTGTGTGTGTGTGTGTGTGTGTGTGTGTGTGTGTGTGTGTGTGTGTGTGTGGTTGTGTGGTTGTGTGTGTGTGTGTGTGTGTGTGTGTGTGTGTGTGTGTGTGTGTGTGTGTGTGTGTGTGTGTGTGTGTGTGTGTGTGTGTGTGTGTGTGTGTGTGTGTGTGTGTGTGTGTGTGTGTGTGTGTGTGTGTGGTTGTGTGGTTGTGTGTGTGTGTGTGTAATATCAAACCCAGGAGAGTAGGGGGGATCGTCCTCAGGTTCAGGCCCACCATGCCTCTCTAACTGCAGTCCACAGGCATCTGTCTCCATCTGGGAACTCCTCCAATGCAAAGCACAGCGTTGATTCAGCCAGCTGTTTGGCTGAGATAGCTCAAAGCTGTCAGGACCCGTTTTTCAACAGGGCAATTATATCCAATCACTGCTGTCCGTCGTCTACTCGTCCAGCCGCCATTTCCACCCCTTACCGGATATTGCAGTCATCACATTTGGTTATCAATTACAATTGCCAATGTGGAGGGATCTGTGAAGGGGGGTTCTGGGCTGGAGGAGAGAGGCCTCAGAGTGGTGACAGGACCTAATTAGGGAACACTACGACTGGCTGCCCAATAAATCAGCACAGGCAATGAGACAGACGCCCCAAACTAAGAGGTAACTCTCAGAGAAACCTGTGTAATGGCTCACACACACACACACACACACACACACACACACACACACACACACACACACACACACACACACACACACACACACACACACACACACACACACACACACACACACAGAGATACACTCACACAGAGATACACACACACACACAGATACACACACACAGACACACACACACACACAGAGATACACACACACACACACACAGAGGCACAAACATGCACACACACAGAGATACACACACAAACACACACACACACACACACACACACACACACACACACACACACACACACACACACACACACACACACACACACACACATACACACACACACACACAATTCTTCAATAAACATCAATCAAAAGCTTCACTGAATAGTCATGAGTGTTATTGTGAAGTGGTTGCTTGCCACGCAAAGATGGTTCGGAACCTCGACAATGCATTCAATGTTTAATGCTTGATGTTAAAATATGCATTGGAGATTCAGATTTCAGGTTCAAAGCATTTGAAGCGAGCAGGCATACAGAGCAGGATTAAGAAAACAGAACCACCTGGTCACTGGTATGTTTTTGCATGCTGTATTAGAGGATTACTACTGTAGTTTGAGGTTCAGCTCAAGTTAATGAGATAGCCGTTAGGCACATATTTAGGATCAGCAAACCCTCCCCAAACCCTAGCCAAAACCATTACGGAGTAGAAGGGCAAAACTGACATTAGATCAGTGGCTAGAGGCGACTACACGCTTCCCACTTTAGAATTAACCTGACCTTTAGTTATGTCAGCGCAGGTACCCATAATCCCTCAGCGCTCCCTGCAGGTGTTTCTCGTGTGGAAAACAAACTAGGGAAGCAACCTGCAGGATGAAAACAGTTCCTCACACCATCTCTTCTTATGGAATACGACAACATGGATAAGACTGGACAAAACCAGCATCAGAGTATGCTTTATGAAATTTCCCCCCCGGGGGATCAATAAAGTACCTATCTATCTATCTATCTATCTATCTATCTATCTATCTATCTATCTATCTATCTATCTATCTATCTATCTATCTATCTATCTATCTATCTATCTATCTATCTATCTATCTATCTATCTATCTATCTATCTATCTATCTATCTATCTATCTATCTATCTATCTATCTATCTATCTATCTATCTATCTATCTATCTATCTATCTATCAGATTAAATTATACAGGATATCACAATTACTTCCTTAAATATTATACAGGCATGTTTTATATCGCCAATGGTGTTTTATTGCCAATGGTGTGATTGTATCTTTAACGTGTCTCAACTAACCACAAAGTTTCTCCTCTCTGGACTATCTTTCCCTTTATGGCGAAGCCGTTTGTAGCTCAGTATGCTACATTTGTCCCAGGCTGGCATCACATACCAGGGTCTATTTCAGGTGGATGTGACGGTGTGGTATGGCAATGTTGTGATGGCAGCCTGGCACACTTAATCTGACCTGGGGGCTTTGGCCTAACTAACACAATTAAACAGCGCAGCATGCAAAATTATATTCTAGGTGTGTTTGTGTGTTTTGAGCAATGAGTGAGGCAAGTTATTTTTCGGGGCTGCAGACGCCATCGCTCTCTAACAGATAGGATTGTGTGTGAGGGGATGGGGTGAGGGAGGGTGAGGGAGGGGGATGGTGAGTGGATGTTGGTACGGTAGGTAGCCATTGTACCCAGGTGGCTGTAACCTATGGTGCTAAAACCAATCACAACCTGTAGCCTGTAAATAACCAGCTGGTGTGAGGAGGGGATTCATGGTGATCACATTCGAATGCTGATGTCTTGATGGCCATAATTTTCAGAAAGCAAAGCCTCTTTTCCCTGTAATGTGAGCCATTATTCCTGTGCTCTGTCTCAGTGGACTAGCCTTTCTCAATGGCTTCTGATTCATGTTTGCTGTGCTGGTCTACAGAGGGAGGGAGGATGTGCCTATCAATGGCAGCAGCAGGGCTGAAGACAGATCCCTCCATCAGTTAGTCAGTAAGTAATCCAAACAGGATATGAGCTCCTCTGTTTAACCCCATACTACTTCCCGGGTCGTCAGAAACCTCTAGTCTCCCATTAGCTGTAACACTCACATGCCATTCCACAGAGCCAAAGAGATACATTGGGATTCTACATACTCATTCTCTGCTTCACCTATAGACACTTTCAGACAGGTACACATTCACTACTACACACTTGTCCACACAGAATTAGCTTTTTATCGATTGCATATTAATGACATTAGACAGGTGCTGCAATGGAAATGTGTAATAGCCTGTATTTGTTGCCAGACGTTTTGCGTAGAATTTTTTCTTTTCAGAAGCTGAGAAAATGGATGTGCGCCCCGAGGCCACAGTGTGTGGATGGGTTGTCTTCTCCCTCTGTTTGGCCATCTGGTTCAGTAATAATAACCTGAGTGCATATGGGTTACCTCCTCTCCTCAACAACATATTGGCTGAATGTACTGTAGCCCAACATATCATACCCACATATTGCTTTATTCATCCCAGCAGAAACTGTTTTAAGTGAGAACAGTGGAGTGACCAGAGATTCATTGTATGGAACCTACCAACCAGAAAAATTATCTCTCTGCTTTGCAAGGACGCATTTATCTTCCCTACGGAAACTTCACCAAGTCCACCAGCAGCAATACACTGCTTCCCTTCCCAGTCCCCTTACAGCTGTTGTGTCTGACAGAGAGCCTAATTATATGCTGTGTGCATGCTATTTAAGAGAGCCTTGTATGTACAGTAAAGTACACCCCAAGCTATGGCTTAAGTGAATGATGGTTTCTGCTCAGCGCACCAAGTTTGGCTGCTATCCCGTCCCAGAGGCATACACAGCAGATCAATTAGATTATATCTTCCTCTCCTCCACAAGCCTTTCCTCTGGAGCCTTATCACATTATTCTCACTTTTCTGTTATATAGCGTATAGAGACATGCTTATGTCCTAGTTTTTCAACATCACTGCTGTTTTTTTTCTTCTTCCATCAAATATTGATTGATTTGGTCTTATGTAGCAACATTTGCAATTGTGTTTTTTACATTGGATAAAAGTAGAGACTCTAGTAGAGCTACAACATGGTTTATCATACACTGCAGTTGAGGAACAATGGGAAAGTTATTCTGCTTTGAAAGTTGATAAACCTGTAACCTCACTTTTAAGAAAATGGCCCTTGAATGTCTTCTTTGTCTACACCCATTCAGCATCGTTCACACCTTCTTAAGCTTTAGCCCCAACCATCTCTTTAAGGATCCATGTACTAAACAACCAAAGATTTAAAGACTAAAGGCTGGTTTATTCTACGAATGTGTTGGTAAATTTATCCTTGAGTACCAGAGTGTGCTCTGGGCATTCGTAAACTCGGAGCGTTGTCAGATTGTTCGTTCGTAAATTCAGAGCGTTTCGCTCTCGGGATTGTTCAGAGTGCACACTGGAAGCTCTGGCCGAGGAGTAGGGTTGATCCGAGCGTTCTTACCTACAGACACAAATTAATTAACAGCTCACTCTGACCATTTTACTCGCCCAAGCAGAGATGGTTAGGCTGTTTTTATGTTATCCAGAGCGTTGGTGACTGCAACTGTGCTGCTGGCAACAATTTAATTACGCTTTTTTTGCCAACATTTACTGACACCGGCCATATTCAATGGGTGTTGAGCCTTCGTAAATTCGTCAGTTATTCTGCACTCTGGCACACTCACACCAGGATGCTCTGAAATCGGAGTAGATAGCCAGAGCGAATTTACCAGCTACGTCTATCGACAGTGGTCACAGTGACATCATGAACATTCTATTGACATTTTTACTTGCATAGTGGAGTCTTTTGTTTAGACATGTAGCTAAGTAGCTAAACAATGAACCATAATCCCAACTCATAATGTTACTATCCTGCATGAATAGGCAAGTAGCTATCCAACCAGGTTCAATGTTAGCTAGCGAACATTAGGCTATAACTACCAATGCAAATGGCTCTGATATATGAATAATATTACTACACAGATCATATACCTAACTTTAGCTAGTGAGCCAGACAGCTAACGTTAGCTAGCTAACTAACAGTACAATTTAACTTGAAATAAAAGCTAGCTAGACTATTTTCTCCCTCTCTGTGATGGATTCCATGGTTGCCTTTAGTTTGAAGATGTAATCCAGAGACAGATGTTTTATACAACAGTTCTCTTTTCATTTCTGTCTGCATATTTGCAATCACACGCCAGAATTTTTTCCATCTACTTATGTATCATACTATAATTACACTCATTTCATAACTCCGTCCTCCAGAAAGTGGAGAGCAACACTTATGCAGTTCTACTACGTGATATTTGATCAAAATAAAACGTTTACGTTCAAATGGCTCTCCTGGGAAGAAGTGACACGCGACATATGCCTAGTTTCCTGAAACGAGTCACATATGGGTTTTATAGTATAAGTCATTATCGATTTGGCTGCTGGGGGCCAAGGACACCCCCAGCTCTGCTAAAACCATTGACAACTATGTGCCGTTTTCAAGGTATTGTTAAATTAATGTTATAACTAGGTTTTAATATCATCACCTCTTGAAGAGCGTAGTCAGAACTACACATTTTCAATTATTCCACATTTAGCTCCATCATTAGAGTAATACAGCATGATCAGTAAACATCAATTGGCATGTTACATTTAATATTTAAAATATAAAAATATGTATATACAGTATATATATATATATATATATATATATATATACAGTTGAAGTCAGAAGTTTACATACACTTAGGTTGAAGTCATAAAAACTTATTTTTCAACCACTCCACAGATTTCATGTTAACAAACTATCGTTTTGTCAAGTCAGTCAGGATATCTACTTTGTGCATGACACAAGTAATTCTTCCAACAATTGTTTACAGACAGATTATTTCACTTATAATTCACTATATCACAATTCCAGTGGGTCAGAAGTTTACATACACTAAGTTGACTGTGCCTTTAAACAGCTTGGAAAGTTCCAGAAAATTATGTCATGTTATTAGAAGCTTCTGATAGGCTAATTGACATCATTTGAGTCAATTGGAGGTGTACCTGTGGATGCCTACCTTCAAACTCAGTGCCTATTTGCTCAACATCATGGGAAAATCAGCCAAGACCTCAGTAAAAAATTGTAGACCTCCACAAGTCTGGTTCATCCTTGGGAGCGATTTCCAAACGCCTGAATGTACCACGTTCGTCTGTACAAACAATAGTACGCAAGTATAAACACCATGGGACCACGCAGCTGTCATACCGCTCAGGAAGGAGACGCGTTCTGTCTCCTACAGATGAACATACTTTGATGCGAAAAGTGCGAATCAATCCCAGAACAACAGCAAAGGACCTTGTGATGATGCTGGAGGAAACAGGTACAAAAGTATCTATATCCATAGTTAAACGAGTCCTATATCGACATAACCTTAAAGGCCGCTCAGCAAGGAAGAAGCCAATGCTCCAAAACCGGAAAATTATGTGACATCAGTCAGGAAGTTAAAGCTTGGTCGCAAATGGATCTTCCAAATGGACAATGACCCCAAGCATACTTCCAAAGTTGTGGCAAAATGGCTTAAGGACAACAAAGTCAAGGTATTGGAGTGGCCATCACAAAGCCCTGACCTCAATCCTATAGAACATTTGTGGGCAGAACTGAAAAAGTGTGTGCGAACAAGGAGGCCTACAAACCTGACTCATTTACACCAGTTCTGTCAGGAGGAATGGGCCAAAATTCACCCAACTTTTTGTGGGAAGCTTGTTGAAGGCTACCCGAAACATTTGACCCAAGTTAAACAATTTAAAGGCCATGCTACCAAATACTAATTGAGTGTATGTAAACTTCTGACCCACTGGGAATATGATGAAAGAAATAAAAGCTGAAATAAATTATTCTCTACTATTATTCTGACATTTCACATTCTTAAAATAAAGTGGTGATCCTAACTGACCTAAAACAGGGAATTTGTACTAGGATTAAATGTCAGGAATTGTCAAACTTTTGTATTTGGCTAAGGTGTATCTAAACCTCCGACTTCAACTGTACATATACACTGGGGGTCAAAAGTTTGGAATATTACTAATTCAAGGGTTTTTCTTTATTTGCACTATTTTTTACATTGTAGAATAAAAGTGAAGACATCAAAACTATGACATAACACATATGGGATCATGTAGTAACCAAAAGTATATTTGATATTCTTCAAAGTAGCCACCCTTTGCCTTGATGACAGCTTTGCACACTCATGGCATTCTCTCAACCAGCTTCATGAGGACCACCACAGTAATGGAAGACCCAGAAATACCTCTGCTGCAGAAGATAAGTTCATTAGAGTTACTTGCCTCAGATTGCAACCCAAATAAATGCTTCACAGAGTTCAAGTAACAGACACATCTCAACATCAATTGTTCAGAGGAGACTTTGTGAATCAGGCCTTCATGGTCGAATTGCTGCAAAGAAACTACTTAAGTACTACTTAAGGACCCCAATAATAAGAAGAGACTTGCTTGGGCCAAGAAACACGAGCAATGGACATTAGACCGGTGTAAATTTGTCCTTTGGTCTGGAGTCCAAATTTGAGATTTTTGATTCCAACGTCAACCAAATTTAGATGGTTTGGGATGAGTCGGACATCAGTGAAGCAAAAGAAGCAAACAAATTCTCAGCATATGTGGGAACAATATGGCCGGTGTCAGGTGAATCTGGTTGAGAGAATGCCAAGAGTGTGCAAATCTGTCATCAAGGCAAAGGTGGCTATTTGAAGAATATATTTTGATTTAATGTTTAACACTAATAAAAAAAAAACCTTGAATGAGTAATATTCCAAGCCCCCAGTGTATATATTAACAAAAAAATATATTGGTTATTGGAATTGATGCAGACAACTACTGATCTACCCCCGCAAAATTACTGACCTGCCCCCGCAAAATGACTGATCTACCCCCGCAAAATGAATAAATAAATAAAACAATTTTGTAAAGGGGATAATGTTAGCTAACTTCGCTAGGTAGGCCTACTTTGGTTGTTTGGCCTTATACCCGGTAGCTTGCAAAGTAAACCTAAACCATTCATAATTGTCAGGTATTGTTCATTTCTATTTTATATCACCTAAATATCAAGGTAATGGTGGCAAATATTGAGAGATATCGTGAGGCTACCCACACGTATCTGAAATTGCATGATCAATTGATGTTTACTGATCATGAAAAGCATGCAGTTACTTGCTGTATAACTCTGATGATGGAGCTAAATGTGCACGATTGTTTTGCATGGAATGATGGGACATTTGTAGTTCTGACTATGCTCTTCTAGAGGTGATGATATTTCAAATAAAATAGTTAACATTTGTTGAACATTTCCTTGAAAACGTCACACAGTTGTCAATGGTTTTAGCGAGGATTGGGTCTCCTTGCCCCCCCAGCAGGATAATCGCATGCTCTGCACATTATTGTGACGATTTATTGATAACGACCTATATTCCCTGCTGCCCTGTATGAGTGTGTAGGGCTGTGAAGGTCATGGAATTTTGAATTTGGTTATTGGTCAGTCCAATGACCGCAGTCGCGGTGATAATCGAATTGAAGAGCACATCTTTTTTTTCCTTCTCTCCTCCACTCCCGACGCAGGGAGGGAGGCGTTGCCTAGGCAACCAAAGACTTGTTTGCTACAACACCTTACTTGTTTCAGCAAGGAGCAACTAAGTTGAATATAGTTATTTTTTACGGTTATGACAGATCATTTATTTTAATGACAGTCTTCATCCATAATCGTCGGTTACGCGATTATATGGTAATTGTGCATATTGCCATGTGCATAAGCCCTACAAGTGTGCCATCACTTCAACCGTAGGAGGTTACAATCAGATGCATCCTTCTTTTTACTGAGCTTACTGTACGGCAGCAACAGACTTTGATCCCTGTGTTGGAGTCGTGTTGGCAGAGGTTTACTGAGATAGTGTCGTTCCGGGGGTAGGCCTGTATTTTCATAAGCTGGTTTTCCTCTCTTCTCACCGAAGAGAGATTTAACTTGGGGCTCACAGCTGGGAAGCACACCAGTGCTGCTATTGTTCAAAGCGCTTGGATTTGCCAGATTTGAATCACTTCTACTGCGTGGCAGGCAGGTAGGAGTTTGAATTAGAGAGAAAGAGAGAGTCATACCCCCAGGCTGGGGGAATGCATGGCAATAGTCATTTAAATCTGTCTTTCAAGTGATTTTCTGGCTTTAAGGGACCTCACACATAAAGCACTGCATAGACATGTGAAAACCTGTCAACCACTCTTTTGTTAAAGTCAGACTCAAAAAGCTGCTGCCAGGTGAAATGTAGCTTTGTTACTGTAGATTTTGACATCTTAATCATAATTCTCTGTGGGTATATATTATAATATATTACAATTTAGTTGTGACAATAATTAAAAGCCAAGTGAAAAGCCAAGTGACATTTACTCCTGATGTATTTACCTGTTGCAACCTCTACAACCACTATGATTATTATATGACCCTGCTGGTCATCTATGAACGTTTGAACATCTTGGAGAAAGATCTGGCCTTAATGGCCATAAACTGTTATAATCTCCACCCGGCACAGCCAGAAGAGGACTGGACACCCCTCAGAGCCTGGTTCCTCTCTAGGTTTCTTCCTAGGTTTTTGCCTTTCTAGGGAGTATTTCCCAGCCACCGTTCTACATTTAGGATGGATAATCTGTATAGCACTTTGTGACATTGGTTGATGTAAAAAGGGCTTTATAAATACATTTGATTGATTGATTAAAGGAAAAATACCATGCTACAGCCTCCATTTTGCTGTAGCACTGAAAGCATAGTCTTCAGCTTTTCTATTCTAAATATTTGTAAAAATTGTACTCTGTTAGTGTTGTATTGTATTTGTATTGATAATAGCCTTGGCCTAAACAAAACATTTATTTCAGTCTACAACATACGGTATAGCAAGTTCTAAATGGTGTTCCTTGGGAAGAACACATGACAAGTTTTGTGATGCAAACGCATGATATTCTAGTAGTGCCAGGGTGCACATTTCCCTTACCGCAGGAACAATGCTTATGTTTTCCAAACAGAGGAAGAACTCTTGCTGGCCACTTAAGGAACTGTGACTTGGCGGATGAATACGATAGCAATACTCAGGGGAGCTCTATTTTCAAACGAGAACATCGCCTACTATTCCCCCTCAAGACAGGCATTACTCGCCACGTCTCCGTTAATAAATCACTATATCCAGTCTCCACAGAGCAGCTGTGAATTTTAATGAATGTTTTAAAATACCATTCAAGTAGAAAGATAGATGATAAGATCTATTTTGGGTTGCCTATGTGGACTAGGATTGGGTTGTGTGTGTGATACATGAGCAGACCAGACATGATGGATAAAAGATCCTGTCTCCAAACATTCACCATTCCCTGTGAATGAATGGTCCTGAGGAGAGGAGAGGAGATGAAGAGGAGATCAGAGGAGATGAAGAGGAGAGGAGAGGAAAGCTCCATCTCCTATCCTTGAATCTCATCAGAGCGGTGCACATACACTACCGTTCAAAAGTTTGGGGTTCACTTAGAAATGTCCTTGTTTTTGAAAGAAAATAAAAAATGTTGTCCATTAAAATCAAGTTGGTGTTTTTTGTGAGTACTATTTAATTAAGCTTCCAGTTGAGGACTTCTCAAACTAGACACTCTAATGTACTTGACCTCTTGCTCATTTGTACTCCCACTCTATTCTGGTTAGAGACAGTTCTGTGAAGGGAGTAGTACACGGCATTGTACAAGATCTGGACATTTTGAGCTTGTAATCGAACCCATAAATGCTGATGCTCCAGATACTCAACTAGTCTAAAGAAGGCCAGTTTTATTACTTCTTTAATCAGCACAACAGTTTTCAGCTGTGCTAACATTATTGCAAAAGTGTTTTCTAATGATCAATTAGCCTTTTAAAATGATCAACTTGGATTAACTAACACAACGTGCCATTGGAACACAGGAGTGATGGTTGCTGATAATGGGCCTCTGTATGCCTATGTAGATATTCCATTAAAAAAATCTGCCGTTTCCAGCTACAATAGTCATTTACAACACTAACAATGTCTACACTGTATTTTTGATCAATTTGATGTTATTTTAATGGAGAAAAAATGTGCTTTTCTTTCAAAAACAAGGACATTTCTAAGTGACCCCAAACTTTTGAACAGTAGTGTATATGCCTGAACAAAAAGAAATCCTGATGAGGCATTGATGTCAGGAAGGGAGAGCAGTGGGTTGAGCTGTATGGTACACTCTCAGATCTGGTGGCCTGGATTCATGACTGAGAGCTTTTGGGTTGTTCCATGAAATTAGTTCCTTTTGCGTCTCTGATATTTTAAGTATAAATTGTGCACCGATCGAGAATGTTTAATAGCCTGCTATATTAAATGAAGTGCCCTTTAATATAGACCAAATGGAGAATTTAATTAATAAAAAAAAAGACTTGCTTAAGTGCCTGAATTCTCTGTGCACCCTCGGTGATGTCTAAGAAGATTTTAACCCACTTCACCCCAACATTTCTCCAAGTTCTCACCATCATTGTAAAGCCCTCGTTTTTTTTTTTTGCTTTGAGAAATTCATTTCTGAAGATTAGTATTTATCTAATGTGATTAGTGTTTCACATACATCTGTCCCTCAACCCTGTTACTCATTTTAAAGTCCACAACTGAGCTCTCATTTTAATATGGTGAAACATTGAACATCTAATAGTCAAATCCTAGTGTAAAATCATGTGAGCTGGTTGTTCTCTTTTTGTGTTGGGTCGAGCATAACACATCAAGCCTGGTACCCATAGATAGACAGGCTAGAAATGTTTTTGGGGGTGAAGCTTGCATTCAATTGCCACACCCTGTGTCCCAGGCTGGTGTCACATGCCAGGGTCTATTTGAGGTCAACGTGACGGTGTGGCCTTGTGGTAAAGTAACGTTAAGATGGCAGCCTGGCCCCTTAATCTGACATTGGGACTTTGGCCTAGCTAACACAATTAAACAGTGCAGCGTGCTAAATTGACTTCTACGTGTGTGTGTGTGTGTGTGTGTGTGTGTGTGTGTGTGTGTGTGTGTGTGTGTGTGTGTGTGTGTGTGTGTGTGTGTGTGTGTGTGTGTGTGTGTGTGTGTGTGTGTGTTGAGCATTGAGCGAGGCAGGTAATTTTTTCGGGGCTGCAGACATCAGGTAGCCATTGTCCCCAGGTGGCTGTAACCTATGGTGCTAAAACCAATCACAACCTCTAGCCTGTAAATAACCAGCTGGTGTGAGGAGGGGATTCATGGAGATCACATTGGAAAGCAATGGCAGTTTTCAGAAAGCAAAGCCTTTTTTCCCTGTAGCTTGAAACATTATTCCTGTGCTCTGTCTCTGTGGACTCGCCTTTCTCATTGGATTCTGTTTCGTGTTTGTTATGCTGGTCCAGAAAGGGAGGGAGGATGATTCTAACCCTGTTAACCATAGATAGACAGGCTAGACATTTTATTATTATTATTATTATTATTATTATTATTCTGGGTGAAGCTTGCATTCCATTGCCACACCCTGTTGCACACAACAAGCTCCTGTCACAAGGGGATTGATTTGTGGCTTATTTAAGATCAAATCATCACGTCGCAAAAAACACAGAATTGGTGGAACAACACTTTTAATATCCTTCGATAACCCAGTTTCAATTAATTCATATTTTTTGAAAAAAGTCCTAGTTTCTGTAAAATAAACAATGGTATACTGTACGTTTGTGGTGAGGAATATATGGCACTTCTATGGAACTTGGGGTCTTAGGGCAGGTGGTATAATACAATCTAGGCCAAAGCTTCTTGAATGTGACCACCTCAGACCTGCACTATTACTGCCCTGGCACTAGTGTTGTTGTAAAGAGCATGGTGAATTGCAAATGGCTTGAAGTCTTGATAATGAGGACAGCTCTCTATCTCCTCTCTTTCCCGCTCTCCCTCTTTCTCTCTGGTTAATAAATGGGATTCTGTTGTACTCTGCCATTTCCTCCTTGAAGACTGTATATAGTGTTAAGTTTGCTGGAGGCCTCTCTCTCTCTCTCTCTCTCTCTCTCTCTCTCCTTCCCTGAGAGTAGCTGTCGACCACCCACAAGGTGGTACCAACATGCATTGTGCTCTGTTTAAGTGGGCCAGAGGAGATTTTCGGAGATTCTCAAGGCCCGGTGTTGAGAGGTATGTGTTTGAGGTAAACTGTTGCTGTGACACTGCGCCACTGCTTATGCCTCTGAGATAACGCTCTCTTGAAACAAGTTTAATAAAACAGAGAGCTTTGAATAGATGCAGGCTTTAGTGAGAGATAGGATGGCTGGGGTGAGTAGCCTGAGCTGAGTCAAAAGCTTATTGAGAACCGTTCTCTGCCAGAGGAACAGCACAGACCTGACGGTATCTGCCAGGTACATCTCAACCGATCAGCGTCTTTCTGCCCCAAATAAGTGTGGTGACAGGTGTTGCAGTCAGCTGATCCAAGTCCTTACTGCCCACAGTCTGAATAACACTCTGGAAGGGAGTATTGGGAAACAGGTCCAGAATTCCCTTCAGGCACAGATATACATACAGATAGGGACATCAGGTGTCCATGTGTCACCCTGACCACCCCACCAAACTCCTGTTTCTCTCAGCCTTATTTGAACTTTCAGAAGGCTTTGATAACAGAGGCTGTATACACGCAGACTGGGGAAGCGGTCCCCCAAACAGCAGTGCTAGAATATGAAGGATTCCAGCACCATCTGCATGCTAATCTGAGTAACGTCTCCAAAGACCCACTTCGTCCACCTTGGCATTGAAAAGAAAACATCCACAGAAAATAACTTCTTTCCAGGCTCTAAAAGGATGAAATAATCCCACAGTAAGACCAGTGTTTGTCATTAGGGCACTCAATTTGCAGCCTTTTATGAAGTAACAGGAAAACTGTTGAATTCAATGGCTAATTTGATTTGAGCCAAGTTAAAAATAAATGTGAAATTACAGTTTGTGTTTGTTCGCTGGTCTTTCCTGTGCTTATCTGTCTGGCACATGGCTCCCTTGATGTTACTCTGTGAATCTCAGCACGCACAGAGCACACTGCTGTGGAGAAAGCACATCAAACGCATGGCGAAATGACTCGAAACAGTAGTGTTGACGACAGCAGAAAACAACAATAACGGTAACCTTATCGTCACCCCATCGCCTGTCTTTCAGCTCAAACCAGACTTGTTATCTTATCTTTTCACTCCGCTGGAAAAACAGAATGAGAGAGAGAGAGAGAGAGAGAGAGAGAGAGAGAGAGAGAGAGAGAGAGAGAGAGAGAGAGAGAGAGAGAGAGAGAGAGAGAGAGAGAGAGAGAGAGAGAGAGAGAGAGAGAGAGAGAGAGAGAGAGAGAGAGAGAGAGAGAGAGAGAGAGAGAGAGAGAGAGAGAGAGAGAGAGAGAGAGGGTGTAATTTGAACAGAAGTGTACAGAATTACAGTCTGTGTTCTCCACATTGGTCACAGATGGGTTAGCATCTTTTGTCTCAGAGTAAACACACACAAACATACACAAACACACACACACATCCCTCTCTTCAACCATGTAGCAGGACTTTGTGGAGGCTGGCATGTTTTCGGCAATGCTGCACCATGCCACTGCTGGATGAGGATTGTTTTTGCAGTGTCCAAAATCTGTCTTGTTGCTACTTACTAAAACAACATACTGTGTACTAATCGTACTACATACTATTGAGGATGCACTGTTTAGTTAAAACATTATCAGTAAGCAACTAAAATCAACATACTAGGCTCGTCCATACTGTGAATGCCATTTGTTCATTTTGGTACAGAGCATTACCTTCTCTGATTATCGGCTGTTGTTGTCAAAATGGAAAGACGTTCGTCTTCACTAGTGTGCAGCGAATTCTACTTGATGAAAAGCCCAAATGATTATGACATCCTGGCATTTAAAGCAAACTCAATTCTCGGAAATGTCTTGCACTATAAAACATTCTATTTTCTGATACCCAAAATGCCTACTACCTAGAACGCAAGTAGCGGTATTCGGACAAGGCCATAGGTCTTCTGCTCAAAGAGCTAAATAATAATAGCTCCTTTGTTTTTTAATGTCCACTTTTGAATAAATATTAATTCTTAAATGTTAGTCATTGATCATTGATATGATGGAACGTCCATTATATGTATTATTCCTCAGTGTATCATGTGTCATATTTAGTGGGGTAGTGTGTGTGTGTGTGTGTGTGTGGTGTGTGTGTGTGTGTGTGTGTGTGTGTCCAATCTGCTATTAGTCTGCTATTGTCTCCCGCTAAGACAATTGTTCCTGCCCAGCCATGGCCAGCCATCCACCTAACTCCCACACCTTGTCTGGTCAGAGGTAGCTGTGCTGTGGGGATATAC